>VXBB01009402.1:89659-108478 GCA_013399915.1 Illadopsis cleaveri
TTTTTTTTTTTTTTTTTTTTTTCTCTTTTAAGAGGAAAATAACTAGAAACAGCATTTCAAGAAAGTAATTCATAAGGGCTGATTGGAGATGGGCTGATACCTTTAAAAATGGAGTTGAAGGCTAAATTAATGTAGAATGGGGACAGAAGGGTCTATTTGTTTTCCTCTGAGAAGGAGAGCTCTGAAAATCCAAGGATAGTATCACACAAGGGCAAGCAGAAATGAACAAGCAGTGAGCAAATTGAAGCTGGAAATTAGCAGAATAGTCCTTTCCCATCCCTTGAGCTTTATGTGCTCAAGCTTCTGGGCTAACTTAAGGGAAGCCTTCACCTAAATCAGATGAGAGGCTCAAATTGCCAGCTTCGAGCACACAGCCTGCTCTGACTGGGATTTTGGTGATGTCAGAGTTCCTAGAAAATGACAGACACTTCCCCAGGGGATTTCCTTCCCATGCCCCAGGAATTTATTACCAAGAGTAACATCTTGTGAGAGCAAGCACCAAAGATTTTGAGTTCCAGAAGTAGAAACTCCATCACCAGGGAGCTTGTGATTGACTGGAAACAGGTCTGAAGTCCTCAACTAAGCTGATTGGTAAGGGAATGGTGGAATTTTTGCCTGAGCAAGGACTCTGACACTGTCCCCAAGCTGCATCATTTCTGCTGGGGAAAAGAAGAAGTCAAGAAAATCCTTGACTCTTTTGAAATCAGCTGGAAAATCAGCGAATGAGTTGACCATGCCTATGAAAGCCACATCTCCCGTGAGTCCCATGAACGTGGCAGACAGGTGAGAGCAGAGAAAGCAATCGGACTTTCCCCGAGCGAGCAATAAATCCCCCATCAGGTGAAGGGCTGAGCCTCCGCTGGGATTTCCCGTCTGAGCGGGGACACGGTGGGCTGTCCGGTTATGACCGAGGCATGTGAATGGTTGTGATTCCAGCTTAAACTGATCTCAAATCACCACCTTCCTTGGCCTTTACGGCGCTGAGAAGCACACCCGGGGCACCACCGGCACCACCGCAGGGCTCTCTGCCCCGGGATGTCAGGCAGCAGCTGGCAGAATGAGGGGACAGAGTCTTAAGCTGCGCCAAGGGAAATACAGGCTAGATATCAGGAAAAAGTGTTTACAGAAAGGGTAATAAAGTATTGGAATGGTCTGCCTGGGGAGGTAGTGGATTCACCATNGCTTGTGCCGGCCCTGCGGAGCAGTGCGAGGTCAGGCCACTCGCAGAGGGTTCTACTGTGTTTGCAGCGGTTGTTTTCCTTGGGTTTGCCTTGTTTTCAGGTTACTTTACTTCCAGAGTATGCAGACGGATGGATGGATGGATGGGAGCGGGGCTTTGGGGAGAGCGGTGGGTCTGGGGTCCCGCGGGGACTGTGCCCCCCCCTCCGGAGCTGCTGTGGCGGNGGACGTGGCACTCGGGGCCAGAGTTCAGTGGAGGTTAGGGTTGGGTTGGACTTGGTGATCTCAGAGGTGTCTTCCAACCTAATGATTCTGATTCTGATTCTGATTCTGATTCTGATGCTCCGACTCGCCAGGCGCATCCCGTGGGCTCGCAGGACGGAGCGGGGCGGTGCGCTGGGGTGGGACCTGCGGCCCCGTTAGTCCCTCCNGTCCCGCGGGGACTGTGCCCCCCCCTCCGGAGCTGCTGTGGCGGTGGAGAGGTTTGGGGACGTGAGGTTGTTCATCTGCTCGTCCCGTCCCGTCCCGGTCGGCTCGCTCTGCCCATGGTTGTCCTGTTGACGGTGGTTATCCCTTCCTCACAGTCCGCAGAGCGTGAGGTTCTCGGGGAGCCACGGGTGAGATGGCCCCGTGCCCCAGGCCCACCCTGCTCTGGCATGCTGCTCGCTGGGTTCCCAGCCCTGGAGAGCTCCCCTGCGCCTCAGGTGTGGTGCTGGGTTTGTCCCGGCGCCGTCCCGCCGGCTGTGGGAATGCCTCTGTAGGGAATACCTCGGTAGGATCACATCTGGGCGCTGCAAAGATCAGCTGCTCCCCAGGGGAGCGAGGGGGTCCTTGTTCTGCCACATTTGTAGGTGGATTTTCGACGTGGGAAAAATGAACAAGATTTTTGTTACATTGTAAGTGGGAAAACATCCTGCAACATAGCCCAGTCTTTCCTTGAGTCAGGCTCATCAACTCTGTAGCTTTAGACAGTGTCTGCTTTGAAATGAGGGCTTCATCCCTTTGATGGGGCGCCCTGTGAAACCCGCAGTCAAAACTACCATGAGATCATCTTTGGACAAACAAACCCAAGCTGTAGCAGGTGACTCTTTACCCTGAAATTGAAATAATGTGTCTCTGTGCATCAGGGATTCTACCACGTTCTGTTCCTTGTCTTAAAACGCTTCTGGTTTTTGCACAATACGTTTGAAATCTGCTTATGCAAAATCTGTATGGAAGAGGATGGAAAACAGCATCGACTGGACAGGTCTCTTGTTCAGTTTAAAGCTTGTTTCACATCATGAAACAGTCAAGTGGGACTTTCCATGCTGGTGGGGAACAGACTGAATAGATGGGGATGGACGCAAACAGAGCACAGCACATGCCAGAGAACTCTCTCTTGATGCAAATGGGCTGCCAGAGCACACGCTCCGGCTGCAGTGACCTGTCTTTCAGGATTTTCCCAGCTGATGTTCCGCTTATCTGTGGTATTTCCTTGTCAGCCTGGGCGGAGGGAGTCACAGTCACAGTCACAGATTGCTAAGGCAGCTCTGGGTGCCCAGCACAGCTGTGAGCAGGGGCTCAGCCCTTGTCACTACAAGGAGCTGTTTGTCAGTGGACTTTGTCCATAGCCCCAGCTGGTGCTTACCTGATGACAGCAGTGTGTGGGCAGGGCAGGTCTGCCTGCTCTGACCTGGAAATGCTCTTGAGCTCTCTGCACATAATTGACCAGTCCTTAATGAAGAGCACTGCTGATTGCTGGAGTTTTTAATTTTGCAGTTGGCCTGCCCTCTCTTCTCCCAAACCCACACAAAGGGACCTTTGGCTTTGTGAGGACGTGCAGGATGGGTGGTGGCTCTGGCTGACAGCTGGTGGGGTAGGGGCAGGCTGTAGGTTGTCTGATGGGACCTGCTGTGTGGGGAAGGACTGGGGCTGTCCCAGCTCTACTCACGCTTTGTGTCCCTGCCTACCCTCATCCTGTGCCCGAATATCTCCATGGACTGCCAGAAATGAGTGTGCCAAGTGCGTGGGGAGTGTGCCGGGGGCACAGACACCACTGATGAAAGCCTGCTCCTTTCCCTAGCCCCGGTGTGGGAAATGTCCCTGGGCTTGCAGGGATCACAGCCAGTCCTTGTCCACAGTACCCACGCACTGCACTGGCGTTTCAGCCAGGGAGCATCGGTTTGAAAAGCCCCTTTTGTGGTCTCTGCTCCTTGCTAGCCTGGAGAGCAGAGTGACCCCGGCGTGGGGACTGCACTGGGACAGCTCTGCCCAGGGGCTGTGGCCTCATGGCTGTCCTGCTCAGGGCTCACTTTTCCCTCTGGCCTTTCCTGACCCTGTGCACGAAGGTGCTGCAAGCTCTGCTCCCTTGGCTGCCCCCGCGGGTGCGTGGCCGGGTCAGCCCCTGCGGCAAGGTCAGGCAGCCGAACTCTTCCTCCAGGAGCAAATCCTCCAGCTGCCTGTGTGGCTGGTATTTCTCGCTTTCCTGTCTCCTCCTTTCCCCGCTGGGCTTGCAGGATGCCCGCAGGCTTTGGCTTGGTAAGTTGCCAAGGAGTTAAACCCATGATTACCGTTCCTGTCTCCTCGCAGCGCCGTGGGTGCAGGCCGGCCAGCGTCCTCCTTAGGGGCATGAATCGTAGTTCCTGCTAGGATTAGATTCCTCCCGGCAGGAAGTGTGTCCCAAGGATCTGGTCCTGCCTGAGGATTGTTTTCCTCTTTCTGTGCTGTCTGCCTTACACACAGTTGGGTCCTCTGTGTTTCCAGCACGACTGTGCAGATTTGAGGGAAGGCAAGTTAACTCACCCTCACTGCTGTTCTCTGGTAGAAATGAGGAATCAGCCTCTGAAAGGTGCCACAGTTTCTCCCCACTCTGGATATTCCAGAGTAGGAAAGGAGCATCAGGAAGCATTCCATATACACGTGAAGACAAAACTTTCGACCCTCTTGCTGAGTGTTACAAACCTTGGGTTTGGATGGCCTTGTCTCTGCTGTCTCTGTGCAGTTTATCCCTTTCTCTACTGGTGTGCTGCTTCTTTTCCAGCCCTGAGCTGCAGTCTGGCTGGTTTGGGTAATGTATGATTTTGCTGGGGGTGATCTGTTGGTGTATAGCTGGGCAGAGGGATCTAGTTCATCCTGATGGCACTTTGACTGCCTAGCTGTTGTCCTCTTGCACGATCTTTCAGCCTACCCTGGGGCTGTTCTCACTGTCCCAGCAGCCTTTCTTCCAGTTAGGAAAATCATTAGGCTTCAGAAGGTGTGTCTGAAAGAGTTACATTTGCGGCACATGAATTTTCATAGTGTTGTGTGTCACAGGAGGGCAGTGCCTGTGTCCTGAGCTGGGTAAATGGATAACCACAGCATGGTTTGGGTTGGAAGGGGCCTTTAAAGATCATCTCATGGGCAGGGACACTTTCCACCAGACCAGGTTGCTCCAAGCTCTGTCCAACCTGGCCTTGGACTCTTCCAGGGATGGGGCAGCCACAGCTTCTGTGGGCAGCTTGTGCCTCAGCACCCTCACAGCGAAGAATTTCCTCCTAACACCAAATCTAAATCCCCCCTCCTTTAGTTTAAAATCATCTCCCCTGTCCCTTGACTCTCTGCCCATGTAAAACATCAGTCCATGTGCTCAGCAGAAGACAAGGGCACAGCTCTTGCCTCTTGGCACCATAAACTGCTGCTGGGGCACAGGGCACCCCTGTGCTGCCTGCACCCATCTGCTCTGTGCTGTGCCCCAGGGCTTCCTGCTGCCTGTTCCATCACCTTTCCTTCTGCCATCAACCTTTCCTCCTGACCTTTTCCTCCTCTGTGGTGTCTCTGGTGATCTCTTATCTTCAAGGCACGTTCCTCAGAGTGTAGTTTAGGCATCTGTTAGTTCATCTCTGGTTCAGGGTGGTGGTTTTATAGTAGGCATGTGGGTGGTTCTGGCTGGAGGTGCACGGATCACCACGTATCTAATGGGACTGCAATGAGAAATCAGGGACACAAAGTGCACTTTTCCAAGAAACATTAAGCCTCCTGTGTGCTCATGTGGGTGGATAAAGCCCTGCAGCCTGCCCCCTGCAGCTCCCCCACCAACTGCTGTGCTCTCTCCCTTCCAGACTCCCTGTATGTCTCCGAGTACTTCTCTCAGAGTGCACAGAAGCTGTCCTTCTATAGCTGGTATGGGAACGCCAAGCTCTTCCACTTCCACGTGCCAGAGGACACGGTGCTGCTGCGCTGGCTCCTGCAGGCATCCCGGGGGAAAGGCCCCGAGTGCACCAGCATGGAGATCACTGTGTATGTATGTGCCAGGGCTTGTCCCTGTGGGCTTCTTGTCCCCTTGTCCTGGTCACTCAGGATGGCTGGGGCTAGTTGGCTGTGGAGGCTGGGCAGTTCCTCAGCTGCAGGAGCTGTGGTTTCTTCATGTAGCAGGACTGGATCTGTGTTTAAACCTGTAGGAGTGTTTTGTGTTAATGTTAGCAGGGGATCTGGGGCTGCCTGTCAGGTGTGGTGTCCAAGAGACCCCTTAGGGCGCTGGAGAGAGCTTCACAGTGAGGCAGATGTGCTGCTCAGAGGTGTTCCTGTCCTGGCAGAACCTGCACATGGTGCCAAAGGATGTGGCAGGACTACAAGGGACTTGAGCAGGCCCAAATTGTTTGGAGATGGGCAAACTGCCCAGTGCAGAAGAGCTGAGGAGATTTGGGGGCACTTTGTGAGGAGCATGGAGCAGAGACAGGAGAGGAATGTGGTGTCATGTGGATAAAGGAGCATGAGAAGGTTGCAAACTCAATGTCAGTGACAGAAATGCTGCTTAAAACAGTACTTGACTTGTTGAAGGATTTGAGGTCCAAAACTTGCCAGATTTTGAGCTTTATCTTTGGGGGACACCAAGCTTCCTCAGCAAGTTGTGCCCAAGGAGTCACATGGGTCTCTGGCACCCCTTCCACAGAGATCTGGAGTGACTGAAGCTGCTTGGCTTGTGCTTCCCTGGTCTGTCCTGAGGAGACTGGCACTCCTAGTTGTTCCTGGGCAGCCTGGCACAGATTATCTTCCTGCTTTCTGCTTCCCAGAAAGGTTCCAGTAGTTTGGGGACATGAGGAACAAGGCAGCAGCTAAACAATAATCCAAGAAGTGATGGCTAAACCAGATAAGCTCCAAGGAGTAATAACATATCACCTGTCATGTCTACTTGCTGGACCTGTTGCAGTGCAGTCCAAAAGCAATCAAATTAAATGCCAAATTGACTGAATAAATATCTCCCACATTCCTCAGCTGTGTGTGTTTCTGCTGCTTCAAATGCTTATCTGGAAAGCAGAAGTACTGCTGTACTGAAGTCTCTGTAACATGGGCCTTTCTTGGAAAGTGTCTTTTCAGTCTTTTTGCCTTCCTTAAAAGAGGAAATGGGAAGATGCAGATCTTAGCTAGAAAATTAAAGTTCTTTGTGGACGATTTTCCCTATATGGGGAATAGAATCCCCATATAGAATCCCTATATGGGGATTAGAAAACCGTAGCCTGTGGGTGGGGCTTAGCCTTATCAAGTGTTGGAAATTTGTTTCCAGGCTTGATGGAACCATGTAAATCTTAATAAGCTGCCAAGTTAAACCAATCTCTAAATAAATCCCAGATAAGTTAATAGCAGCCAATCCTCACCAGATGAAAATGATGACTCCACTTGAAAATGTGGTGTTTTCCAGCCTGCTCCTTATCCAATCCCAGGCCAGTTTGTATCCCAGTTTATCCTGCCAGTGCCTGTACATCCCTGAGTTTGCTCTCCCTGTGGTTTCCCTGGCAGGCACTTTCGGCACGGAGCCCCTCCCGTCATCAACCCGCTGGGCACTCGCTTTCCTGCCAACGCCACCGTCCGTCCCTCCTACAACATCAGCATCAGCCTGAGCAGTGCCGTGCAGAACACCACCTTTGTCAACGTCACCACCCCCGCTGCTGGGGACTGGTTCATCGCCGCCCACCTGCCCCAGGCTGCGGGCAGGATCGAGGTGAAGGTGAGGGTCACACCCAGTGCCCTGCCCCGGGTGTCTCATCACAACCACACCTGACCCCTGTGCTCTCCCCTCCTGCAGGGTTTCTCCACTCCATGCCCCTATATGTTCCAGGCAGATATGTTTGTGCTCAGACTCACTGATATGCCTGTCCTGGAGCCTGGTGTCCCCATGCCACACACCGTTGTCTCGCCTGCTAAGCCACTGCATGTCAAGTGAGTGGGAGCAGCGGGTGGGCAACCAAGGGCATGGCGGGGTGGGATTTCCCACACGAGCTGCTTAGGGGAAGCCAGTGTTGTTCCCATATGGGGCTGGAGCTGGGGGGTCTCTGAGCCTGTTGCTGAGCTCCCTGCAGCAGCATTAGGGTCTGCACGGGGAGCACACGAGCACCTTCTCCGACTCTTCCCAGGTGGTCATAGATTCAACTGCAGGAACTTTAGTTCTTCCAGATGTTTGCCTTGGGAAGGATCTTCACAGCACCAAGCAGGGCAGTCTAGCTCTTGTCACAAAGCCCTGGGGGTCTGGCTTGTGTTGGGAGTAGAAGTTCTGCAAACTGCTGCTTCCTCTCCCTGCAGGGTCTTCGTTCCCAAACACGCTGCAGGGATGCGGTTCCAGCTGAGCAGCTGCGTCACCAGCCAGCAGAGGGCCTGCACCGTGCGGGTGCTGCTGGGCTCCATCACCCTGCCCCAGTCCTTCCAGAGGAGCCTCACCTGCACGGGGAGCATCAACTGCAGCCTGGCCCTGGATTCTCCCCCCTGGGAGAAGTGGCTGCAGATCATGGTGGAGAGCCTCGGCACTGCCAATGCCAGCGTGTCAGTGGAGATGCTGGCTTCTTTCACAGGTGGGATTCCATCTCCTTTAGCTGTGAGGGAAGAACCAGAGGGAACTCTGTGTGTGCTGTGTCACCCTTGGGTCTTTGGTTGCCTTGTGTGGTGGCCTATGCTCCCCATCATGCTGGTTGTCTCCTCTTGGACACCCTAGTTTGCTTTGGGGACAAAACTGAAAACTCCATTCTTCATCCCAGAGAGGCTTTTGCTAGAGCTATCAGTTTGGAAATACTTGAAAAGTTCAGTGTTGTTTTTCTAAAGGTTGTTTGGGAAGCAGTGACTGGCTTAAAATTTGGTGGGGAAAATAGTTTTCTGTGGTAGACCAGACTAAGCCTGTGTTGGCCAAGAGCAGGCTAGAGGCAGGAAACCACCTCACAGAGGTTTACTTGGGGAAATGTCTGAGGTTGTAGTAAGGGGATGTCACCATTTCCAGTGACACTGTGTGGCTCAGGTGGTCACAAGGTCCTTGTGCCTGTGATAAGCACGTTTGCACCTATTACATGACCTTAATCCTAGTTTGACTGCTGGAAGCTCACCAACTAGGTACATTTTTAAAGTTTTCTTCTGCTGGGGGTTCTGCCACATCCTCTTCAAAGCAGAGCCTCATCCTGTGTGCTGGAAGACCTGGCACTGGCAGCAGAGGTGTTAGAGGGTAGCACTGGAGTCTCTGGGAGCAATGGACAGTCTCCAGCAGTGGGACTCCAAATGTCCCATCCAGCTCCATCTGCCACAGGGTGATGGTCTGTGCCTATAGCTCCACTGGGTTGGCTTCTCCCTCCTGCTCAGCTTTGTTTGCTCACATATGGGGAGCTGGGAGAGAGTTTTGTGCAGCCTGTGGCTGTGGGGCAGCTGAGTGCTGAGCTCTGCTGCTGGCGAGTGAGCCCTCCTTGGGCACCTTGATGGTGCTGTGTTATCCCTTCTTCTGTTGCCCCTTCCCTGCAGCTCCAGGGTGCTTCCACCCACTGTATCACTCTCTGGCTCCCAGCAGTGTCCCAATCTGCAAAGATGGCTCCTCAGGGACAGTCCGTGCAGGGCATGAACACCTGGAGCCCCCCAGTTTGTGCTGTCCCTTGGACAGTTTGTGTCATCCTCTGTCACTGGATCTGCTGGGGCCCTGCCTGGGTGAGGTGCTGGACGTGGCTGTGCCGACTCCTCTCCTTTTTTGCTCTAGTTTGCAGACCAGGAAGCACCAGTTCCTTCCTTAACTTCATCAGCCTAAACCAGAGCCAGGCTGGTGGCAGACCAGGAGCAGCAGGCAGCTCTGCTCCAGCTGCAGGGGAAGCTCCACGCAACGTGTCCATCCCACGGAGCTCCTGCCTGCAGAGCCAGCCCGTGGTGAGGGAGGACCTGGACGTGGTGTCCGTGCGCTACCGGCTCCTGAACGGCCCCAGTGTGCCCGTGAGCTCCCTGTCCCCCACCCTGCTCCTGCTCAACCTGAACACGGGCATGGACAGCGGGGGATCCCTCGTGGTCAATCTGCTGCTCAACAAGGTGCTGATGGGCAGGGCTTGTGTCCCCTGGGCAGGGCTTGTGTCCCCTGGGCAGGGCTCCTGTCCCCTGGGCAGGGATTGTCCCTGGTCTTGCATGCCCTGGGAGTTGTGGGTACCAGTGGGACTATTTCTCTTTTTTTGTTGTTACAAAATACTCTGAGCCTTTTTTAGCTGCCTCCAGCATGTCCCACCTGCCAGCTCCAATTCAAATGCCACAGCCTGCGGCATGTGGCGGCAGTGACGCAGAGGAGACAAAATGGAAAGCAGCTGCAGTGCCATCTTCTCCATGGGAGCCTGGCACCTTGCCATCAGGAGAGGAGGCTGAACAGGGGAACCCAGGGATGTTCCTGTCCAAGGCACTGATTCCCAGGCTCTTTCAGTGACACCCCACCACCACCAAAATCAGCCCCCTGAAATTCCATTAAACTTCTTGAGGGCTGGACCAGAACTCAGCCCAGATGTTCTGCGGACTCTGACTTGTGTCTCCCCTGTTCTGGTGCTGAAATGATGTGTGGGAATCCCAGCTTTGGGGCAGTTCCCCTGACAGGGTCCCTCACAAGGGTGTCTTACCTGTGTCATTCAGCCAGGACACAATGCAGTGGTAGCACAAAGTCCAGTGGAACAGAAACCTGAATTGATGGGTGACTTGACCTGAAGGAGTTTTTGTCCCAAGGGCACTGGGAGAGGAATGGTGCAGGGGGATGGCATGGGGACACTCTAACGTGGGACACTGCTCTGTTTGCACAGACATCTGTGAGCCTGGCCAATGCCACCGTGGCAGCCTGTGTGAGTGCTGCTTCACCAGTGCTGTCCCTCAACGCCACGAGGAACTGCAGCACAGGTAGGAGGGATGCTGGCACTGCCACCAGCTCAGCTGTGTCACCTCAGGGCTCTGCTTTTAGACCTGGCGAGTTGTTAACTGACTCAGGACTTCATGATGTGTCCCAAAGAAAGCGATTTTTGCACAAACCCTCATGAGGTCTTTGTGCTGGCACATTCCCAGGGTGCTGGGGTGCAGGTGGTGGTCCTGGCACCATGAGGTAGCCTCCACCAAAGGAAGGTCTGGTTACCAGCTGGGGCTCTTCCAGCCTTGTTGGCAGGAGTTTTGGGGATGGTGAAGGTAATGCTGGTATGCAAAGCAGCTAAGCTGTGCACTGGAGGACCAGCCAAGACAACAGGCTGTTCCAGGTGCCTTGTGCTGTCTAGATATATACCAGGAACTGAGATGAAAGAAAAAATTGAGATCTCAAGAAAAAGGGTCTTGAGAGCAGGCGTCCTGTCCCTGCCCCTGGTGTCTCCTGAGCATGGGAGCAAGGAGCCACAGAAGGCAGCTGATTCCTGTGTGGTCAGTCTCAGCCTAGGATTGCTGTGGGCCCTTCTCCTCAAGCCCTGGCACATCCCAGCATCCTCTTTTCTTTCAGCTTTTTCCCAGGGCTACCCTCTGAGTGTGAGCACGTCCTCTGCAGAAGCAATGCTGATTGTCCTGTACCCACAGACAGATGACTGGTTCCTGTCCCTGCAGCTCCTCTGCCCCAAGGGACAGGGGTGAGTCTGGATATCATTCCACTACATCCCACTGCCTTTGGTTTGTGTGAGCAAACCTGACCCCCTGTTCTGTCTGGGCTGTGGGCTCCTCTCACCTGGTGGCAGTTGCACTGTGGCTGCAGAGGGACAAGGAGGTGGCTGGCCCTGCTCACTTGCTCCCTTGTGAGCACCCAAGCAGCTTGTTTGATGCTGAGCTGGCACAGCTCATGTAGACTGCAGATGGCAGAGCCTGCCTGGGTGAGCTTCCCCTTCCCCAGGTGGATTCAGAGGTGATAAACTGGGAAATAATTGCTGCTGTTACCCTTCTGGGAGGTCTCCAAGGTGCAGGCAGCTGTGCCTGAATTCCTGCAGTTTGCCTTCCTGCTGATTTCTTGTGTAAGGAGCCAAGTGCATGATGCAAAACAGCACTGATGACACTGGTCCTGAGGACAGTCATGGGCACTGGGGTATGCCATGGGGGTCTGGGGAGAGCTGACACCCACCTGGACATCAGTTTGGCAGCCCAAGTGGTGAGGGATCAGACTCTGCTCCTGGCTCTCAGGAGGGATGGAGATACCAGGGAAATACCAGGGATCTTGCACACAGGAGGGTGGCCTGGCCATTGGGAGCAGGGCCCAGGGCTGCCCCAAGGGCTGTGGCACCAGGGGGACGTGCTGTCCTTGCAGGGAATGCTCCAGTGCCGAAGCCAAAGTGACGGTGTTCGCGTACCTCACCCCCTGCTTCAACGACTGCGGCCCCTACGGGCAGTGCAGCCTCCTGCGCAGACACGGGTACCTCTATGCTGGCTGCAGCTGCAAGGCTGGTGAGTGCTTTTCCTGGGAGGCTTTGCCATCCTCCCCGAGGGGACAATGCAGTTTAAAATGCTGGTGTTTGAGTGGGAGAGCCTGGGGTCTGCCGTGGCTGGCGCTGTCACCGTGCCCGGGGAAGGAAAGTTCTGGGAAGCACCCAAGGCAGCCCAGGGACGATGGGGAATTGGGATGAGGACGGCTTGGAGCCCCCCAGGGCTTGGAGAAGTGCTTCTGAGCATCCCCAGAGAGATCAGGGTGCCTGAAGATGCCTGTGTCAGAGCCTGTGCCTGTCAGGGAGGTTTGCTGTGCAGGTTCCTGGTATGGGATGCGATGGGGCCGGGCTGCGGTCCCTGTGTGTCTCCTGCCAAGAGCCTGAGACTCAGAGGTGCCCCTGGAGGACGAATATCTGTGTCAGCTCCTAATTATCTTAATGGCCTGGGAAGTCTGTGGTGTAGGGAAGATGAGCTCTGCTGTGCTTGGGTGGGTCTGTGCACCTGTTCTCAGCAGAAGGACAAGGCAAAATGTGGTTCCCTGCTGCTCTGGACCTGAGCCAGGACCTCCCTGCTGCAGTGCTAATGATGGGTGAGGAGCGAGATGAAGAGCATCATCCCAATTTCCCTGAGGGCTGCCAGGTTCTGGGAAGCAGAGAGCACCTTAAGGGAACTGGGGAATCAGGCTGAGGACAGCTTTCTGCTGAATCACTCCGAGCAAAATGCCCCATCTGCATATTCGTGACCCAGAAATAAACCAGAGAGAGCAGGTTCCCTGGGCTCTGCCTGGCAGGGAACCAGCACAGGGCAGAGCTGCTGCTGTGGGTTCCAGTGACTCTGGAATGGGATGGATGCTGCTGTTAACTCTGCTTCTTGTCCATGGAGTTCCTGCACATACCCCAGCTGCTCTGTGGCTGACCTCCTTTTTTTTCAAAAGGACGGCATGGGTATCCTAATCTTTAATTAAAATAATTTAAATAATTTTTAAAAAGAAGAGGCAGATTTGTGTTTGTAGAGATTGCCTCAGTTCAGTCCTTGGTATCCAGTCAGAGGGTGAGAGTTGTGTTTTGTGTCAGGCACTGTCCTTTAGGAAATTTTCACTCCCAGTCTCCTGTGCAGCTCTGGATGTCACCATGGGCTCAGGCAGTGGGTTTGTTCAGCCTGTGGAAGAGGAGCTGGAGTGGGACCAATCACATTTTCTGCTGCCCATGGAGGTTACAGGGACCCTGGAGCCAGCTATGCAGGGTGAGCACAGGGAAAGGGCAAGAGGCCACAGACATTGGCTGCAGCAAGGAAATTCTCACCTAAATTGAAGAAGACATATTTTTTCCCCTTCAGAGCTGTTTGTTTTGGCACAGGTTCCAGCTCTCCATCCTTGGAGATCTTCAAAAGTCAGTTGGGGAAGGTCCAGAGCAGCCTGACCTGGTTTTGGGTCTGCCCTGCTATGACAGCTGGTAGGAGAGGAGCCCAGTGGCTTCCTCAGTGCTGGGAATTGTTCTCCACCTGATTCCTGGGATCTGTAGGGATCTTGCACCCAACTTACACCATCACATGAAGCATCTGAACCCTGAGTGCTTGATGTTCCACCAGCAAGTAGTAAGTGTGTTGAGTTACTGCAGGGATGGAAAGCACCAGTCTGAATGTAGGATGGCCTCTGCTACATGGGGACAACCTGGGAAATGTCCTTGGGGCAGCTCTGCTGGGGTTCCCCAGCTTCCCACAGCAGAGTGTGTGATGAGTAGTGAGACCACCCTGAGAGCAGGAGTGTGAGAGGCTGATGGAGAAGAGGCTCAGGGACAGTCTGGGTGTGGGATTGCTCCTTCTCAGGCATCCCAGGCTCCTGCTGGTTGCTGTGGGAGGACAAGGCAGGCCCTTTGAGATCCACAGAAGCCTCTCTGTCCACAGGTTGGGGCGGCTGGAGCTGCACAGATGACACCAAGGCCCAGAGTGTGGGCACACAGAACTTGGCCACGCTCCTGCTCACCCTGAGCAACCTCATGTTCCTGCCTGCCATTGCAGTCGCTGTCCATCGCTTCTACCTGGTGGAGGCCTCTGTCTACACCTACACCATGTTCTTCTCCACGGTAGGGACTGCCTTGTGTCCCCTGACACCTCCCCCTGAGCTCTGGGAATACTGCACCAGAATCAAGCCCTTGATGGAGCAGCCCATCCTGGAGCTCCACAAGGAGCTTCTGGGATCATTGGATAAGCACCTCCATGGGCACATTGTAGTATCCAAGAATGTTAAGGGGTTGGAATGGACCTTAAAAATCACCTAGTTCCGTGGACAGGGACACCACCCACTAGACCTGGTTGCTCAAGGCCTTCTCCAAACCTGGCTTTGAATACTTCCAGGGCTGGGGCATCAACAACCTCCCTGGGAAACCTGTTTCAGTGTCTCACCATGCTCACAGTAAAAGATTTCTCCCTAATACCTTACCTAAATTTCCCCTCTTTCAATTAGTACCCATCAGTCCTTGTCCCATCACTCTAGTTCCTGAGAAGAATCCCTCTCCAGCTTCCCTGGAAGGTGCTATGAGTTCTCTATGCAACCTTCTCTTCTCCAGGGTGAACAGCCCCAACTTTCTCAGCCTGTCTTCATAGAGCATGGGCTTCAGTCCCCTTAACAACTCTATGTCCCTCCTCTGGACTGGCTCCAGCACTCTGTCCTGCCCTTTCAGAGCTGCTGGGACAGTGCAGGGTGCCTGCTTTCCATAAATTTCTCACCTGCTTTCCATAATGTCACAGTGGTTTGGTGGAGCTTCCTGGAGGCACTGCAGGAGGGATCCTGCCTATGGGCTGAGCCTTCTCCTGCTTCCCCTTCCCAGAGAGCCACGTGGTGCTGCTGTGCCCACGGTGACCTTTGCTTTTGTCCCTGGCCACAGTTCTACCACGCGTGTGACCAGCCGGGCGTGGCCGTGCTGTGCATCATGGACTACGACACCCTGCAGTACTGCGACTTCCTGGGCTCCGTGGTGTCCATCTGGGTCACCATCCTCTGCATGGCCCGCCTGAAGAAGATCCTGAAATATGTGAGTGTCACCTGACCCCACGTGGCCCAGCCAGACCAAGCCACGAGTGGCCACGCTGAGCCCTCTCACCTCTGTGTTGTAATGACACAGCTGGGTGACAAAGCCTGTTTGTCACCCAGTGCCACCCTGGGTTGTTTTGTCCCAGCAGTTTGGCTCGTGAGCCTGCATGCTTGTAGGGCCTAAAGATTTCCCCTGAGATTTGGGGCAAAGGTTCATGGGTTCTGTGGTTTCTCTTTCTTGAAGGTGTTCTTCTGGACTCTTGCATGGATGCAGAGCTGGGAGGCCAGGAGAGGTTCTCCTTGCCTCTGGCATGTCTGGCTGTACTCTCTCAACAGATGAGCTCCTGACAGTAGTGGTGGTGTCTCTTTTCCAGGTGCTTTTCGTCTTGGGGACCCTGTTAATTGCCATGTCCCTGCAGCTGGACCGCAGAGGGGTGTGGAACATGATGGGTCCCTGCCTCTTCGCCCTCGTCATCATGGTTACGGCCTGGGTAAGTGAGGGCAGCCAGGCAGGACCTGCTGCCCTTTGCTCCCCGTGGGGAATGGTGGTGGTAGAGCAGACCCAAGGCTCCAGCCCATCCACAGGCATGGCCTGAAACCCTGAAACACCCAGGTGGAGGGGGCAGGGCAAGGGATTCACATCTCAGCCCTGCAATAGCTGAGAAATCCCCTGGTTCTGGGTTTCAGACCTGGGGCTGCAGTGCTGTCCCAAAGCATGGGCTGTGGCTTGGCCCTGGGCAGGAGCTGTACACCTGTGCTGGGCTCTGGGGCCACAGCTCTTGGGGGGCTTTTGCACAGCAGAGATGGGCCCAAGCAGCAGAAGGGGCTGAATTCCTCAGGGACAGCCAGCACCCTGGGGGGTCAGCAGATGCTCTGGGGTCTGTTTCCCCCCTGCCCCAGCCTCTGCTTGGCCGCTTAACCCCCGTGTGCTCTGCCCCTCCAGGTTCACCACGGAGCAAAGCGCCGGCACTGCTACCCCTCCTCATGGAAGCGCTGGGTTTTCTACCTCCTCCCAGGGATCACCTTGGCTTTCATTGCCATCTCAGTGTACGCCTTCATGGAAACCAATGAGAACTATTACTACACCCACAGCATCTGGCACGTGCTGGTGGCTTGCAGCGTCGCTTTCTTGCTCCCTCCTCGGGACAAGCATAAGAAGCCCTGGGCCTGGTCTCAGAAGCTCACGTGTCGCTATCAGATCTGCCAGAACGACCGTGAGGAGCTCTATGCTGTCACCTGACCTGCCCTGGTGGCAGGGGTGGAGGGATGGGGAAGCTGCTCCTGCCCGTGGCTGCCCCTTGCAGCCGTCAGTCCTCTCACGTGCTCGTTCCCTGGACAGGAGGGCGCAGCGTGGACTGGGTTTAAAGATGAAGATGGTCTGGGCTGGTCTTGCGGAGGCAAGTTTGAGGCCACCTCTGCTTTTCTGCTGGGGTGGGGCAGGCTCTTCATGGTTTGAGATCTTGTCCCCCACGTCCCCATAGCCCTGGGGGAAATCGCCAACCCTTCTTCCCCCGCTGCTGCATTCATGAGGCTTGGACTTAGCCCACACTGAGCTGGAGCCAAGGCTTTGGCTGCTGGGCTCTTCTCTGCACCCCGTCCTGGTAGAGGATGTGGGACAGGGACCTCCCCTGCCATCCTGCAGACAGCACTTGGACCCAAGAGAAGAACACATTTCTTCTGTTCTGGGGAGCAAATGCTGCCAAGTGCCCTTGGTGCTGGTGGGGAGGGATGGAGCTGATCCCTACGTGTGCTGGGCCCTTGGCTGCCATCTCCTTGAGGGTCTGGAGCCTCTCTCCCTCTGAAACAGGTGCTGCTGCTCTTACCTGGTCCTGATTCTGTGGGGGCAGAATGACGTGGGACTTGGGCCCTGGATTCAGGATCAGACCTGGCAGGAATGTGACAAACCCCATGTGGGGACATGCAGGAGGCAGCAGCAGCATCTCAGCCAGAGCTGTGAAGCCCACAGCAGTGCAGGGTTTAGTCTGAGTTTAACTTCAGGTCTGGAAGGAGCCAGGCTGATGGTGTTCAGGAATTCACTGTTTTCCTCCTTTTGGGGGGTTTGGCACGGGCAGGGCTCTCTCTGGGGCAGTGCAGGTGGTTCAGGGTGGTGCCTGAGCTGCTCCTCCAGCCTGCTGTGCCTCAGAGCCTGGATGTGCTGCAGGGTCCTGAGGCCACAGCAGTGTCCCAGCCCAGCCAGGAGCATCACCAGGGGCTCCCCAGGTGGCCAAGGTCTCCTTTGCTGCGTGTCTCACCTTAGCCTTACTCTAGGGCACGCACAGAGCAAGGGCAGAACTTGGCAACCAGGGAAGTTGTCTTTGCCCACCCTTTTACAGATAAGGGCTCAACTACATCGTTCCAGCTGTGTCAGCCTGGTGTGTGCTGCTGGGAGCCCCTCCTCAGGTGGCTTTGGGGAGGAAAGAGCTTTTAATGAAGGATCTGCCTCCTCGGGGTTCTTTCTTTGCTTTGAAGAGCACCCAGCTCAGCTCTGCACTTTATCCCTCTGCCTCCCCTTCCTCAGCAAAGTCTCCCTTTTTAAGCAGGCGCAGGACAAGTGAAGGACACTTGTCCACACCCAGCAGTGTCATCCCCCCGTCACGCGTGTCCCCTGCGTTTCCTCGTGCTGCTGCCACCCAGGGCAGCAGGGCAGGAAGGGGGACATGGGGCCCTCAGGGCTTCCTCCAACTTTTACCACTTTTAGGCACTTTTTTTCCCCCCCCATCTCAGTTTGCACAGCGGTGCTGAGGCCCCAGCACCGTGGCAGGCGACCGCCGCTCCTTCACAGCCGTGCCGTCCATGCCGGGCCACCAGTGGGGCCTGGGTGCCACCAGTGGGGCCTGGGTGCCACCAGACTGGTCTGGGTGCTGCCAGTGTGACCCAGGTGCTGCCAGTGGGACCTGGGTGGCACTAGTGGGACCTGAGTGCTGCCAGTGTGACTTGGGTGCCACTGGTGTAACCTGGGTACCGCCAAGGTGACCTGAGTGCTTCCAGTGTGACCCAGGTGTTGGTGTGACTCAGGTGCTGCCAGTGTGGCCCAGGTGCCACCAGTGTGACTTGACTGCTGCCAATGTCACCTGGGTGCCACCAGGGTGGCCCAGGTGCCCCCAAGTGTGACCTGGGTGCTGCTAGTATGACCCAGGTGCCCCCAGTGTGACCTGATGCCACCGATATGGCCAGGTATTGCTGGTTATCATTGAAAGCAATAATTCCTCATTGGGCCTTTCCCTTCAGGGATTTCCATGCTGGAAGCAGGAGAAGCTTTGGGGCAAGAAATCCCGCTGACATGATTGTTTATTTTGTGTTCAGTTGTTAATTTTTGCTTTGGCCCCTCCCTGCTGACCTGGCCTTCGTGCCTGCAGGAGGGAGGGTTAATTATTTTGGGTAAAATCTGAACAAATTCCTGTGTCTGGGGAGAAAAAGAAAAAGGTTATTTTTTTCTTTGCTGTTACTACCTGTGATTATTTTATACGGTAAATTTTAACGCTTACGGTTTTATAATTTAATAAAGGTGATGGTATTTGCGGGCACATGCCTGGTGGCTGCAGTCACACAACCACTGGGCTTGAAGGGGCCGCTGGAGATCATCTCATCCACCCCCCTGGCCCAGGCAGGGTCACCTGGAGCAGGTGACACAGGAACGTGTCCAGGTGGGGTTTGGGATGTCCCCAGAGAGGGGGACCCCACACCTTCCCTGGGCAGCTGTTCCAGGGCTCTGCCACCTCCGTGTGAAGTTCTTCCGCACAGGATGACTGAATATCCAGAGTGGGAAGGGACCCACAAGGATAACACACTCCAATTCCCGGCCCTGCACAGACACCCCANCTACCTGGCCTCGCTGCAGGACGACACGCCGCCCACCCCCGTGCACTGGGAGCCGCACGGGCTGCGCTACCGGCGGAACCCGCGCACCGGGCAGCGCGAGCGCGTGCAGGACGTGCCGGTGCCCGTGTACTTCCCGCCCGCCGCCGACGAGGGGCTCTGGGGCGGCGAGGGCTGGGTCCGCGGCTTCCGCTACG
>VXBB01009402.1:108815-120297 GCA_013399915.1 Illadopsis cleaveri
CCTGCCCTGGCCCAGCTCCAGCCGCTCCCCCGAGTCCATTGAGGTGGAATTCCAGCGGTTTATTCGTGCCTATCCCCGCTCCTGTCCGGGCACCGCCGGGAGGAGCCGGGATCACCCTCCAACATCCTCCAGGCATGCCGAAACGCGGGCGCGGCGCGGCCCCTCCCGGCCGCCGTCGTGCTCCTTCCGCGCCGGCCNGCGCCCTTCCCCGAGCCCGGGCCGCCGGCACCGGGGCCTCCCCCCGGGGCTGCCCCTGACGGCCGCGCCGTGCCCAGCTCTCCACCAGGCTGCCCAAGACGTGGAAGCCGCAGCTGTTCGAGCGGCAGTTCTACAGTGAGATCCTGGACGCCACGCTGACCATCACGGTCACCATGCGCACGCTCGACCTCATCGACGCCGCCTTCGGCTTCGACTTCTACATCCTCAAGGTACCGCAGCCCGCGGGGCTCCCGGGCGGGCGGGGCTGTGCCCGCGCTGCCCTCACCCCTGGGCGGGCGGGCACAGAGTCCTGGAATTCAGGCACAGAAAATCCCAAGCGGGAAAAGATCCACAATGGTCATCGAGTCCAACCCCTGGCCCTGCACAGACACCCCAACAATCCCACCCTGTGCCTGAGCATTGTCCAAACACTCCTGGAGCTCTGGCAGCCTCGGGGCTGTGCCCATTCCCTGGGGAGCCTGGGCAGTGCCCAGCACCTCTGGGGAAGAACCTTTCCCTGATCTCCAGCCTGACCTTGCCCTGGCCCAGCTCCAGCCATTCCCTGTCCCAGAGATTGGAGCTGCCCCTCGGGAGGAGCTCCAGCCCCTGCTGAGCTCTGCCCTCAGTCTCCTCTCCTCCAGGCTGAACAACTGCTGCTGTTAATGTTTTAGCACAGGTCTAATGCTCCCAGCCTTTAACACCGTCTTGACTGGAGCCCCTTGATATTAAAACTCAGACCTGTGATCAAATTATCTCCAGAACAAACCCAACAGACCTTTCCCCTTTCACAACGTGTGTCCTGAGAGCCTGTGCTGTGTGTGGGTGAACTCCCAGTGCTGTCAGTGTGCTGGGAGACTCCTGTGCCCCCTGGCAGCTGCTCCCTTGGTGCAGCCTGACCCCAGGTCCCTTCCTGCAGACTCCCAAGGCTGACTTGTGCTCCAAGCTGGGCATGGATCTGAAGCGGACGATGCTGCTGCGCCTGGCCCGGAGGGACCCCGAGCTGCACCCCGATGATCCAGCCAGGAGAGAGGCCATCTATGACAAGTACAAGGTGAGTTCCTGGCCTGCAGTCCCTGCCCTGGTGTCTGCTGCTTGGATGGGCACCCATTACTGGTGTTGGTGCTCCTGTGCCGAGTGAAAAGAAAATATAAATATAAAACACAAATATATCGGCAGGTTTTTCTTGTCTCTCTGCAGTTCTGATTTTTGTACTCATCATTTAGGGACACTAAAAGCAGTATTTTTGCTGTGATTGAGGGTTTAAAAAAACAGTAAGAGTTTGTGCTACCTTTGGAGGGAGGAGCCCAGAGTGCCCTTGTGCTGTTCAGTTTTGTGCAGCTGGTGGTGGTTGCCAGTCTGGAAACACCACCAGCAGCCACAGTCCATGGAGTTGTGCTGAGAAACAGCCCCAGAGGTAGTTAAAAGAACTGCAGGAGCAGACACAGCTGATCAGAGAGCAGAACCCCTGCTAAGAAGAAAGGAGAGAAGGGAAGTGGGCCTTGGTTGTTAGAAATGAGGGAACAAGCCTTTAGGATTTGTCCATAGTAATGTGCCCACTGGGATCACTTGTTTGTGGGCATAGAGAGGATTTGCATCTTGGTCACCTGCAAAGACTGTGCTACCTTCTCCTTCTTTTATCACAGGAATTTGTGATCCCAGAAGAAGAAGCTGAGTGGGTTGGCTTGAGTTTGGAAGAAGCCATAGAAAAACAGAGGCTCCTGGAAAAAAAGGTGAGTTCCTGAGGCAGTGCTCAGCACTGAGGTGTTGTGGCTGCACACCCAACTTCTCCATGGGGTGTGTTCATCCACATGCTCCAGTACACACTGATGGCAGCAATGTGAGGAGGGGGGGAAGGCAAGGGAGGGAGGGATCTTTGGATCTTTGGGAGCTACTGATGATTTTCATCTGCTGTCAGAACTGGAGAAGCTGCTGAATGCCCCACAGAGGTGCCTGCTCTCTCTGAGGGAGGGTTACAGAGCTGAGCAGCAGCTGTGGCACAACAAGTTGCCTTGTTCAGCCCCTGAATAAAACCCAGTCACACCTTCCGCTGGTTTTATCTGCCAGCACTCCCTGGGCTCCCCATTGCACTTCCCCTTGCTGCTGTTCAGGTTCACTCCTTTCATGTGGTTTATCCTCTGCTTTCTTGCAGGACCCTGTGCCCCTCTTCAAGGTGTATGCTGAAGAGCTTGTCAGCCAGCTGAAAGAACAGCAACAGGCAGTGCAGAAGCAGTAGAAGGAGAGAAACCTTGGGAGCAAAACCCCTGGTGCAGATAAAGCTGGGGGCTTTAGGGGCTCTGCAGCCTGAACCACACTGGTGGGGAAGGGGCCACGTGAACACCACGTTCCTGAAGTGCCATGACAGCCTAAATGCAGTGAGGAGCTGTTCCTGTGGGCTGAGGAAAGAGTTTCTGTGCTGTGGCTCTGAGAGTTCCTGTCAGACTGACTCAGTGTGGATCTTCTGCCTGTACAAGCACTTGGCTGCTGTTGAGCGCCTGCTTGTGATACAAAATACACATTTTGGTATAAATAGCAGTAAACTTCTCTCTGATACTTATTTTCTTAGTGTGTTGTAGCAGGGACTGTGAGACACAATGTAACTTAGATCAATACCCAGCTTCATCCAGCCCAGGTGGTTCTGCCCCAAAGTGTGACCCCAAACCCCTGAGCAGGTGGGGCTGAGCTCCCCAGCACAGCTCACTAACCCCGGGGTTACAACCCTGTTTCTGTTGTAAGTTGGTGACTTTTAAATCTCATTTTAGAAAAATGTAGTTGAAGTGGTTGTTGAAGCCTTTGCTGCTGTCTGGCAACAAGGGACTGCAAAGCTCTTGCCATAATTACAGGCTGATGAACAGCCCTGGGAGTCCCTGGTGTTGTCTGGAAGCTCTGTGGTGGTGCAGTGAGTTTCTGGGTGGATCAAAATCAGCCTCTGCCCTTTTCCCCTCAGCTCTGAGGTGAGGGACAAGCACAGAGCCTGCAGGCTGAACTTTGTGTGGAACCTCTCTGGATCATTCCTTGCCACTGGAAGAGACTTTGCTTACCCCTGTCTTGGGCGTCCCCCTCTCTGGCACATCTCTGGCCTTGGTTTGTGAGCCCCAGGACTGATGAGAGAGAAACTGGGCTTGTAGAGCACAGTGTGGTTTGGCCCCTCTGCACTAGAATGGAGTAAGAGCACAGGAAAGTGGGGATTGCCAGTGCCTTGAAGGTTTGGGGCAGAAGTGGTGCAGAAGCAGTCACTGGGTGAGCACAGAGCCTCAGCAGGGCTGTGCTGGGGTTGGGTGAGGGAGGTGGTAGAGTTGAATGGGATCTAAACAGCAGCATTTCATGAAAACCAGACTTCTCTGCTGCTCTTTAGGACAGAGAAAGGGCTGAAGTCTTCATAAGGGGTGTTTGAGCCTGCAGAGGAGCCTGGCACAGGCTGGTGGGGCTGGGTGGGGCTGCCAGACAGGGCTATGCTGTTCTTGCAGGGGCACAGGGGGAGCAGGCTGGGTGGCAGCAGCTGGGATGTTTCCAGCCTGCCTGTGTGTTCTGTCCCCAGCAAGTGCAGGTTCTCAAGAGCAAACTGGCACAGAAGGTCGTATTTGCCTAATTAATGATGGTGCAGCTAGGCCAGCACAATGACATTTGGTTATCTTCTCTCTCTGCTGCAACTGAGCTGAGTGGGAAGCTGCTGCCCAGCTCCTCGGGGACCCTGACACTCTGCCCTCGTTAGAGATAATTAGCTGGGACAAGCTCCCTGTTTGACAGCTCTGCTCATCATTAGGGCCAGCGCAGCTCATGCATTTTAATGCAGCTCCCAGCAAAGCTTCAGCCCGTGGCTCTGCCCTGGCCCCCCTGCACGGCTCTGCTGGAACGTGCCCGGCCTCCCGAGCCCCGCCGGCACCTGCCCGGATCCCGCCCGGATCCCGCCCAGCCCTGTGGGGGTCCCCGGTGCCTCAGAGCTCCTCGGCACGGACGGAGCTCTTGGAAGTGCCTGAGGGGACAATGAGCCACTGCTGCTCTGTCCCAAGGTGGGGAAATTTTGGTTCTGTTGAACTGAATGTGTCCTCCCACGGCTGGAAGCGCCCAGCCTGGACCCTGACTGTTCTCCAGAGCTGCTCATGGGGCATCTGCAGGATCTGCTGCCTCGGGAGGGCTTGGTGGGGGACAAGGCGTAGCAGAGCCTTTGGGGGAGAGCTCCTGTCCTGCTGGGGGTGAGGGTTCTAAGGGGGGGGCACTGCATGAGCACAGCTGAAGCTGCAGGAGGTTCTCTGGGGGAATCTATTTGGGATATGGTGAATCCTGACTTTCTGTCATCCTGACTTTGCGGGGAAACCTTCCCCTTGCTCCCCTCTTTATACCCGTGTTGGATGTGGCCCAGAAATATACTCTCATGGATTATTACTCTGCTGCCTTGAAGGAAGCTGCAAACTGTGGACCAGGGGTGCTGCAGCCTTGGGGAAGCAGAGTTGGAGCACCCAGGGCTGCTGGGCACAGCAGCAAATGTCTCAAGGTGGGGAGGGAGCCCCTGTGCAGCATTTGGGGTAGTTTGGGCTACAACCCCCCCCAGCCAGGGTACCTTGAGGAGCTGGAGGAACATCTCAGGGCCCAGTGTTAGACCTGTCCTGCTTTTACAGAGCTGGCTGCAGCTGGAGAGTTTGGTGCTGCTTGAGGGATGGTTTCTCCCTGTCCAGGTGGGCTCAGTCTGGCAGATAATGGTTCCTTTGCTGCCCTGACAGGGGGGAATGAGAGGAACTGGTAGTTTGCCAACACAACATGTTCCCAGGAAGCCAGAGATGGCACAAACCCATGGGTGAAGTAGGGTGCCATCAGCTTGAAGTTGAAAATCCACCCCTGGACAGGGGAAGGGCCTGGCTGCCAAGCACAGCTCAGACCCCAGCACTGCCTCAGGCTTCTGCAAAGGTCACCAGCCTCTGCTCCTGGCCCAGAGCCAGGCACAGGCACGTGGAGCGTTGGGAGGATCCAACACCAGGCCTGGCAGCTGGCAGGGACAGGACAGCCCCCAACAAACTGCCAGAGAGCCCTGCCCAGGGTCACCTTGGATCTGGCAGCGTTAGACCAGGCTGGGATAGCAGTGCTTGGAAAGGGGAATGGTGAAAAATTATCTCATCAGGTCAGCACTGAAAGGATGATGAATGAGGGGCTGGGAGAGGCACGTGTGCTGTATCAACCAGCAGTACTGGGAAGTAAGATGGGCAATCCAGGACTGAGGGATTCCTGTTTATTTCATTCCTCAGGTATCAAAAACATGCCACTCTCTTTAATAGCCCCAGCAAGCCACAAATATGAAACTGCCCCTTGGAGAACATGAAATTTGGGCTCATGTTCCAGTTGTGAAGGAACAACTGGTAGGGAATCACCCCCCAAAACCCAACACTGCAAAGTAATAAAGCAGAGAAAAAGGTTAATTGGGGAAACCATCCATTCAGGAAAGGGTGGGATGGCTGGACTAATCCTGCTGTTTGGGACTTGGGGGTTCTGAATTCTGGTGTTTGCTGGTATCTTGAAGCAATGTTTGAATTTTGCCTGTCTCACTTGTTATTCCCAGCAAGTCGCAGTCTCTGATTCAAAAACCAGCTTGAGATTAAGGCTCTGCTTCTCAACAAACATTTTCTTACCTGTTTACCTTCATGAATTAAATAGATTTTCCTTGTAAATTCCCAACAAGCCCCTTTGTATTCAAACAAAAGGGGTATTTGGGGAGCAATAGCAAAAGCAGCATGCCCTTTCCTGCTGGTCTCATAGGTAAGCCTGTCTTTCCCTCCAGGCTTGGAAGCTCTTGGTTTGGAATTACTGTTGCAAAGGGATGTGACTTTTAGGAGTGCTGTGAATCAGCCCAAGTTTGGTGTCAGCACAGGTCAAAATGTAGCCTGAAAGTCATCCCCCATCCCATGGCATTAATCAAGGAGACATGAGATTTAGAAACTTAGTTGGACAATTCCAGCAAATCCTTTCAAGTATCTCTGCAGTGTTTGTTTGCAGATCCACGGGACTCAATTCCTTCCACACAGCTGCTCTGGGATGCTCAGGCTGTTGGGGCTGGGAGTATGTGCTATGCTCACTCCCACAGCTTTGCTCTCTCCCTGGAATTTGCTCTGGGGATGAGCAAATAGCAGCAAATATCCTGGTGGCCCTGCCCATGAGTGACAAATCATTCTGGATTTTGGGGATCAAGATGGAGCCAGGCTTGTTGCAGAGGGAAGGACAGGAGACCATGCACAGAGATGGGGGAACCACTGGTTGGACTTAAGGGAAAACTCCACAGGAGGAGGGTGCAGTCCTGGGACAGGGTCTGGAGAGGTGGAGGTTCTCAGAAGGACAGGGTGAGGCCCTGAGTGAGGCACTGGAGCCTTGCAGCCAGCCCTGCTCAGAGCAGGAGCCTGGGCTGAGACCTCCAGAGGTCCTCCCAAGCTCACTGTTCTGTGCTGCAGCTTCTGAGCTGCAGTTCCTCCCTGCAGAGCAGCCAGCGAGGAGGGGGTGAGTCGTGGTCTGAGGAAGAGCAGCTCCCAGGTGCTGGCAGGAGGGGAAGGAGTCCAATAGCTCTGTTCCCTCCCCTCTCTGGGGTGTGGACAGCCACCCTCTGGCCTGAGCTCCTTCTGCAACCATGTGCTGTGCTCTCTCTTCTCCCTTCCACCCAAGGCATTGTCCTGTGTGCCAAACCATCACCTCCAGGACAGGTGGCTGCAAGCAGGGATGGCAGGATCAAGTCATTGGCCACGTGCTGGATCACCCAGAGCCCAGTGAAGGGGAGCAGCAAACAACCTGGCTCTGTGTGAGCATCCTTGGGGCTGCCCAGGGGCTGTCAGCCTTGGGTGCTGGCTGGCTGTGAGCAGCAGAAGGCCCTGGTGGCTCTCCATGAGTGACCACTGGCTTTTCCAGCCCTGCTGGTTCCTGACACACTGCTCGTCCTGGCCAGCTGCCCCAGCCCTGGAGGGGATGAGGGGCAGTTGTGTCAGGGCAGAGCTGGTGGCCTGATGGTGGCAGGGCTCTGTGGGGACTCTCTCTGGGGTGAGAACAGCCTGCAGCCAGGCAGGGTCTGATTGAGCCTGAGCAGAGAGGTGGAGAGGGACATGGGGGCTTGGTTGTTACACTAAGGAGTCAAAAGAAAGAAAAACAAACAAACGAACCTACAAACCTAATAAAATCTACATATGCAAATGAATTGCCAAAAGCTCCCTGCCATGTTCCTGCCACCATCTCTCCTGCAGGTGTGGGCTGAGCTGTCTGGGGACACTGGCCATGGGGAAATGGACACAGGGAACAGGGGCAGGCAGGTGGAGTTCCCTCCCTTCCCTGTTCCTGCCACATGCTGTGGGCTCAGGTCAGGCTCCTTGGCTGCAGGAGGAAGAGCTGAGAGGGATGGCCATGGACTGGCCACAGAGGCCTTTGCCTGGCTGGACTCTGCTGCTCTGTGCATCCAGTGCACACATTTCCCAGGCAGCCATTGCCATGGTAACATGGAAATGGTGCTGGTTCAGGCCAGCCAGAGCACTCAAACACAGAAAATGCCATTTCTGAGATGGGAGCAGGGCTCTGCTCACAGTGCCTCTGGGTACCCAGGGATGTGGCTGCTCTGAGGAAGTCCTTGTGCCCTGGTGTCCCCAGGGATGTGTCCCCCAAGCAGGGGTGAAATGAGGTGGAGGGAGCACACAGGATGGGACATATTAGGGAAAAAGGAGCAGCAGGAAGGGGATTTCTCTGGGAGTGCTCCAGGCATGGATGGGGCCAGGATTTTTGTGCTTCAGCCAGGTATTTATTCCCCTGGAGACTACTCACACATTCCAAGGCATTTTAATTTCCTTGACAGCCCTTTAAATTCCTTGACAGACCCCTCCTGCATGTGTTGTGAGACTCAGGTGGACTTTCCCAGACAAGTCTCACCTGCCCAGCTGGATGTGAGGTGACTCTGCCCCCACAGCCCATAACTGTCTATGACTGCTTATTTTATTCCTTAAGATGCAGTCCCTTGACTTTTGAGGCTGGTCAAAGACCTCAGTTTGGTTAAATCCTCCCCCTTAAAACTCATGTATGGATTTGGAAGGTTTCAAGGGGTGGAAAGTCTTTACTCCTAACTTTAAGCTGCCTTGCTCCAGCTCTGGGAATGGAGCCTTGTCATGCTCTGCTCCCAGTGCAGGACCTTGCCATACGTGGGATTTTCTCCTCTTTCTCTCACTTTATCCTCTCAGTCTATTAAGCTTCAAATGTTGCTGCAAGGCTTTTCCTCTAGAAGTCATTAGCTGTGGCTTTTTCTTTTCACAGCAGTTCTCTACCACTGTTTTAAATTGTGGAATCTGTGTGCCAGCATCAAAAATGGAGGGAAATCCCCTTGGATGCAGGCACTAGGCTAGTGGGGTTCCCCCGACCAGATGGTCCTGGGATGTACAGAGTTGTCCTGTGGAAATCACTCATACCCAGACCCACTTGTCCTGCTGAGCTCCCCTCTCTTTTTTGAATGCTGTGTCACCTTTCATTGGGTTATTTTCCTCATCTTCTCCACGATATGCTGAAGAACAAGGTGAATTAAGGCCTTTGTAGGGCTCTGGGAAAGAGAGTTTGTTGGAGGGGCTTGTGGAGCCACTCTGCAGTGGGGAGTGAGGCAGTGGCTCCGCTGTGGGGGGATCAGCAGCTCCCGGTGGCAGAAGGGGACAACTCGTGGCAGGAGAGGGTGGAAGGTGACAAGACGCTGGCAAGGGAGCTGGCAGTGGTTGTGTGTGGCTGGAGCCGTGATGGCGTGTGGCTAAAGCTGCTGGCTCGGAGCCCGGGAGCCGGGAGTTACCATGGGAACCGCGGGAGGATGCTCGGAGGGCAGCGCGGGCTCTGCCGCCACGGCCCCGGGCAGGTGGGAGCTCCCCTTGCTGGGGACCCGCAGGTACCCGGGAGGTACCAGCTCGTCCTCAGTGCCCAGGGAGTGATCCCCCCTCAGCCAAACCCCAGAGCGCTCCACAGAGGCGCCGCCTTTGACAGACAGAGAAGGCAAAAGCAGGAGAGCAGCCCCAGGCAGGACCAGAGCACGGCAGGACCCGGATCAGTCCCCGAGCTGTGCCGAGAGTCCCATCCCTGAGTCCCAAACCTGTCCCCCGTGCCCAGCAGAGCCCGGAGCAGCAGCTCCTGGCCCAGAGCACAGCTGGGGCTGTGACACCGTCCTTAGTGTGGCTGCGTGGTGTGCACTGGGGGATGCAGGGCCCGGCTGGATCGGGGCTGGAATGTTTGTTTGAGCTGAGCCTTCCCGGCCACTCTGAGCCGGCTGCTGATGAGCGGGGGTGGGGAGAGCCCGCCCTTGGTGCCTCCCTTTGCCTGCCCTGGCCCCAGGTGGTCTCTTTGCCCAGCACTGGGACCAGCAGTGTCGGCAGCAGCTGCTCCAGCCAGCCCCTTCTCCTCCACTTCTCTGGTGACCACACTGTCACCAGCCTTTTACACACCCATGTGGAGCTTTACTGTGGGCATCGTTCACTGCTGCTGCTCCCAGGAGACAGGCCTCCCTCTACAATCACCCTAGTTTCCCAGATGGAAGGTATTTACTCTGGTGCCCACAAAACCCATTTTCAGGAGTGTTTCTGCCAACTCACTAGTACTGCTGTCGGGGTCAGTGACCTGCCCTTTCCAGGCTCTCCCTGTGATATGTGAAAAGGAAATTTATTATCACATCTGCCAGGCTCCAGACAACTCTTTCTGGCAGTGGGTAGGTAGGATTTGTTTTAGGATCAGCTGGTTCACCCTCAGTTCCTTCAGAAGCCCTGGTCACCCCTGCTTCTCCATGGCTCCTTTCTGCTTTCTTCTCACCTGGGTTCATGTTGACATCTGTGGTCACCTTTGTCTCCTCTCTGCTCCCCAGGGCAGGAATCCCCCAGTTCTCCCAACAAAACAATGAGCTTGAGCAGAGTCTCCTGCTGCTCCTCCTGCAGCTGCCCTGAAGGACTCCACCCTGTGCATTGCTTTGAGGAGGAAATGGGAAGACGACCTTGGCTTCCTTTCCCTCAAGCCCACGCTGTTCATCTCTCGCCTTGTTGTCCATTTTGTCCAGATTTCTTCAGCCTTTAGATTCTCCCTAAGACCCCATTTTATCCCTACTTTCCTGGAACTGCTGTTTGGTGCCAGTAATGATCCATGAGAACAGAAGCACATTGCAGGTCCCATGTCAGTGTTCCAGCCAGCAGGGCTGGGCTGTTTGCTGTTCTCTGGCTGCCACATCCATCCCTGGACCATGAGGATGGAGCCAGGACCACGTTCCCACCTGCAGGACCCACTCAGCCATGAGCATGAACCCATGTCCACATCACAGGACTGGTGTCCAAGCCTGTGCTCTGTCCATCATCATTAACACCCTCCAGAGGAGTGGGAGGCTCTGGGCCTCACAGACTTGGCTTGGAGCAGCTCAGCAGGAAGGCAGGAAGCATCCTAGGCTCCAGAGATGAGCAGGGATGAGCCAGAGGTACCACTTCCCCATTCCAGTCAGCACCATGAAGCCAGGAACAGGAATGGCTGATCCAGGCAGTGCCAGTTCCCTGGTAGAAAGCCCCAGTGCTGTGAATAGGAATCACGAATGGCAGCAGTGGGGAACGAGGGAAGAGGTCATGGAGGACGGTTTGGCCCCATCCTGGCTCTTGGTGTGAACCAGTGTGGAATCCCCATGGGAAACAGAAGAAATGGCTGGTAGGGCATCATGTGTCTGCACCCATCACCACTCCTTGGAGGAGGAGGATGATGAGGGTTGATGGAGATGAGCCATGAAAGCCTTGGCACGGAGGCATTGTGCAGCGAGAGCAATGGGAAAGGCTGGCCAAGGGAGGCACCGCTTTCCGCAACAGCCTTCAAAGAGTTTCCCTAAGTGTTGCTGCTCTTCAGGGCTTCCTCCAAGGAAAAAAAAAAAAAGTAGGGAAAAAAGGAGACGAGGAAGAGCAATCTCTGGGTGCGGGATGAAAGCGGCCTGTCTTGACTATTTACCCAGCAATTATAAGTAAATCGGTGGTGCCTAACGGGGCCGGTTGCCATAGTGACGATGGGATGGAAGGACCAGCATTTGGTCCTGGCTGCAGCCAATCAGGCTGGGAAGCCCAAGCTGCAATATAAAGTAAAGATTCCCATCTTCCAGCCACGCACTTGCCAAGAAAGGGAAATAGGTTCAAGAGTCTGGGGAAAAAAAGTGCTGCGGCCGGCGGCAAGCAGGGCGGCTGCTCCCGTCATGGCGGACTGCGAACGCCCGGGCAGGTGAGAATCCCAACTCTCCCCATCTCCCGCTCATTGTTCTCCCGCGCCGCGGCCCCTCCGCCGCCCCACCCCACCCACGCCG
>VXBB01009402.1:121250-134242 GCA_013399915.1 Illadopsis cleaveri
AAAAATGAGAGGGGAAAAAAAAAGGGGGGGTGGATATGGAGATAAAAAACGCAAGCGAGAAAGAACGGCGCCTAAATTGCTCATCGTCTCCCCATCTCATTACTGGCGACTTCTGAGGACGGATATTTCCAAAGGCTGCAATGAAAGACTTGTGAATGGAGCCCCCCCGGATGAGATCAAAGCCCGAGGCTGGGACGCCAGGGTGTGCCAGAGGAGGGGGCGAGGGCCGGCGGCGCCGCAGGATGCTGGGGGGAGCCTTCCTCCCCTGCTGCCGCTGCCCTCCATGTTTCCCAGTGTCGCTGCCGCCGCTGCCTGACCCATCTTGCAATGGAGACCAGGGACAGTGGCCAGATCCCAACGGCTGGAACCGAGACGAGCAAACTCCGTTGGCTCACAGTTCGGCAACTCTCCCAAAATTCATGGTTAATAAAGGAGCTTATTCCGTCCGGGACCTCTCCAGACACCTCGCATTGCAGATGAGCGGGTGGCTTCCCCACCACTGGAGCCCACTCCTTGGGTGTCTTCTCTCCTCACGCCGCGGCATCGCCAGCCTGGTGAGCCACCAGCAGAAGGGCCGAGGACAAAGGCAGGAGGACAGAAGTTGTGCCACTTTCCCTTCCCGCCGCCTCCCTTCAAACGCGGGCTGCTTTCTTCTGCTCAGCAATAAATTTGGCTCCGGGCGGCGTTCCCACCACCGGCACCACCGGCAGCCGGGCGCCCCATCAGCGGCATGGAGAGCAAACTCACAGATGGTAAAATAAGAGAGTCGTGTAGGTTTCAAAGAGACCTTCTATGTCAATTGTTATATTATTAGGTAAACTCCAAGAAGAAAATCTTTTAATCCACTGTGGCTAATCCAGTCCACTTTTGTTGGCCAGGACATATTCAGCATCAACAAAAGGCTCTGGCCGACGGACACCAGCATACATAATGTATTGATAACTGCGGGAGCCGGCTCGGCGGCAGAAAGAGACACTGCTCGGGCCAGCAGCGGGGGCCGGCAGGAGGATTTGCCCGACTTTTATCAGTTTTATTTTCATTTCAAAGAACGCGGCTGATATTTGCGCTGCGCTGCTTACCAGGGGAGCACAAAGAGGGCAGGGATGTTCCCAGCTCCGGCCGGCTCTGAAACCTCGCCGGGATCCTGCCAGGACCTCAGTGGGAGCCTCACCCCTCACTGCCTCCCCAGGGCGGTGGTGGCACAGAGGGCTGCAAGGCCAGGTTGGTTCCGGGCCTGGTTTTGGGGTGGTGGTTCCCATGGGGAGTTGGCAGCTGGGGTGGCTCCCCTTAAATCAGCCATGCCCTGGGATTTACCCTGGGATTTACCCTGGGATGGTGCCGTTGCCCTGAGATGGGGGAATCACCTTCCTCTAAGGACATGGGATACAACTGACGTGGGAATAGAAGTGTCCATGCTGTGAAGAGCTGGCGCCGCTGGGGAGGAGAAGTGGAGATCACACCTGGATACACCTTGCCTTCTCAACATGGCACAGCAGAGACCAGAGCCAAGAAACCTGGAAAGGAAATAAAACCAGCAGCAGCGAAGAGCAGGTGGGACATGAGTGGGGACCACACAGAGCGGCCACAGCCTGGCTGATGTGGGTGTTCGGGCAGGAGGAGGTGGGAGCTGGTGGGAATGAGCTGAGAGGGGTTGAGGTGGCAGCTGTGGATGCTGGAGGTGAGCAGGGCGCACCCGCCACCCACCCTCTCCAGGCACTGGGTATGGCCTGTCCTGAGCAATCGGCTCCCCTGGGGCAGTTCTGGGTGAGGTCCACACCTGGTCCACAGCAGGGCAGGAGGGCATGGATGGCCAGGCTGGGCCCACAGTGATTGGAAACAGCTGTGAGCTACATGGCTGAACAGGCATTGGTGGCCGTGGGATGAGGATGGGGCTGAGCCAGCAGGGAACTCTGCAAGCAAGGAGCTGGGGTGTCTGGTGGGTGTGACCTCACTCAGGAGCCCTTGGCACTCCCAGGATGCCATTGAGTCCAAAATGTTCTTATTCCTGCTGTGGGTAGCTCAGCACCATCCGAGGCCAGTGGCTCATGCGTAGCCATGGGGATCTTCAGTAAGAACATGGAAAGGAAACAGCAATGGAGGAACCGAAAGGACTCATTTCAAAGAGCCCAGAGGGCTTGCCCAGGGTCTTTGTCCTCATGACAAGGGACAGCAGAGGAGTCCCTGTCCTGAGGGTGGAGGGCTCATGCCACCCTCAGATGCTCTCTGAGGTGGGCACAGGTATTCATCCATTGGGATAGTGCTTACAAGGCACTGACAGGCACAAGTGACCCAGGGAGGAAACAGCCTCACAAGGATTCGGTTGTTACTGCAAGCCCCGGGTCAAGCTGTTCTGCTCTTGCTGCACTCACAGATACTGGGAATCCTCCAGAACTACAGTCCCCCTCTAGTGGGGTTAAAATGGCCAATGCCAGCAGCTTCTGCAGGGAATGGATGCACAATTAGTGATTAAGCAGAAAGCTGTGAGTCACCAGCCCTGGACAGTCCATCCCGAGATCCATCAAGAGATCCAAGGGACAGGACTCAGGGATGTGGATGCCACCCTGAAGCAGAGGCCCTTTGGAAGGCTGAAGTACTGTGGGGCTCACTGAGCCTCGCTGCCCAACCCAGACAGTTGCTCTGATCATCACCAAGGCATTCCCAAAACTCCCAGCTGCTCCACATGGTCCATCCAGAGGTTTGCCCAGAACAGAAGCTGCCAGACCACACTGACACATGAGGAGCACAAACCACCTGGGAGACAGAAGATGACAATTCAGGCTGAATCGTTTATTTCCATCAGGCAGAATTTTCATGGCAGGGGTCTCTGTGCAGCTGTTGAATGCAAGACTAAGATAACGAGGCTGAGCTAAAGATGTCCAGCTTTAGAGACCTGAAAATACCCCTGGGTTGTGAAGAGGGAGACATGGACCTCTTGGGCAGACACCTCTGCTCTGTGTCCCACTGCAGGCCAAAGCTCAGGTGGGCTGGGATGACTTCTGGCATTGACTGGTGTCTCGTGGGACCTTGCCCACAAGGTGGTCACCCAAGACCATGGGCACTCACCTCACAGCCCTGGGAGAGTCACAGAAGTGTGGGAAGAGGCACTAAAGTCCATGTCAAGCTCCTCTGTGACACATGTTCTCCATGACACGGCCTGGGGAAGATGCTGCCAATAGGAAGACTCTAACTCCAAGGTCTGGAGGAGATTTGGAGCTGTACATCTGCTTCCAGATGTGTTTTCTCCTGTTTTGAGCCTCTGTAACTATAAAGAATCAGGATGAAATACAAAACAAGGTTGGATTTGCTCACATTTGCCAGCCATGGGCTCTCTGGAGGCTGGTCACTGCACCAGCCAGCATGTGTCCATGGAAGGATTTCTGACAGGACATGCACTGGTAAGAGAATGCCCAGCAGGACAATCCAAGTGGGAATCTATTCTCTGGGAGAGCACCAGGAGAGCCCTGAGGCGAGATGGCCAAGGCTGCAGGGTCTGGCTGCTGTCAGCTCCCACTGTGGGGGAGAGGAGCTGCACAGGCTGAGGGACACAGCATGAGCACGAGGGGTGTGAGGTGCTTGGACATGAGATGCTTGGACACGACATAGTTGGACACCAGATGGTGCCACCAGCCCTGCAGAGCGAGGGAGTGGCAGGAGCCTCCATATCCTGATGGGCACATGGGACAAAGGGCTGGGAAGCAGCTTCTATGGAAGACAGCCCAAGGCTTGGCTTCTGGAAGAGACAGGGCACTCAAAGCTGCCTGGCCTGATGCTCAAATCTCCAAGGAGCAGTTCTTGTAATCTCTTCCCCAGGGAAGTGGGATGCCATGGGATGCTCACAATCACAATTCCATGACTGCTCCTGCTCTCAGACATTCTGTCCTGGAGAGGACTTGGCTCTGCTGTGGTTCACCTGCCTGGCACAGGAAGGGGAGATCTTAGGAGAGAGGCAGCCAGGCAGAGAGTTGCCAAGTGGTGAGCATGGGTGACAGGCCCAGAAGCACTGGCAGAAGCAGACAGGGAATCCCAAGGCTGACATCCAGTGCTGCTTTGCCTTGGCTGTGGAGCAGGTCTTGGATCCCTCCAAATACAGAGACATCCCACTTCTCTGAGCTTCCTCCCACAGTAAATGATTTTGTCAGCAATTTCTCCAGTTTTCTGTCAGGATAAGACAAACACTTTCTATATCTGCTCACCTCATGCTGGAAAGCTTTGAGATGAATCAATGCCAAGATGACCTCCTTGCCTGGGCTTGTGCTAGGGCAGTTAAAGCAGCAGAAGAGTTTGGAGACTCCCCCCAAGTGTGTGGATAAATGGCACCCTCAGTTCATCAGCCAGGACTGTTCTCTGCATGAGGAAGCAGGTCAGCCCAGGCACTGCTGGGCTGTGTACAGCATTTGGGCTGGCCAGGACCTCAGCTGGTGTCCATCAGGGCTGAGCCTTTCCTGGCACTGTCCCACTCATTCCCACCATGGAGGAGGAACCCTCCAGGGAAACCTCCAGTGACCCTCGGGCAGGTCACTGGGGCTGCAGGGGCTCCAGGGGCTGCCTGTGCTGAGCCATGGCCACTTTCACTGGGTGCTGGTGACACACCAGTGCAGGGGTCCCACCTCCCAGCTCAGCCAGGAGGGGTGACTCTTGCTGGGGAGGTGGCACAAGATGGTTGCTCCAAGGAAGGGCCACCTCAGAGGGAAGATGGCCAAGGAGGGCAACCCCACCTGCAGCTGGGGATTTTCAAGGGAAGCAGGAGGTTGGGAAAGGGGTGAAGGAGGCTGGAGTCTCTGTGTGGGTAGAGAGAGATCCCAGGGGGTCTGTGGCTATCCTACCAGAGAGCTGAAAGGGCAGAGGCTCCCAGAAGTGTCCTCCCAGGACTGGGGGTCCCCTGACTGGGGCTGGACAGTCCTTCTGGCCTGGAATACACCTGGCCCTGCAGCACACACAGCGTGTTGTGCCACAGAAGGGCCCAGGGAGGGCTCTGGCTGGCAGACTGTGACCTCCTGCCAGCACAGCTGTCCTGCCTGACTTGGGCAGCCACCAGGAGCCTACTATTGGCAATTAGCTGCCTGTGGCTATTAGATTTAGATTAGATTCTGGCTGCTGGGCTGCCTGGGCACCCAGAGCCAATACTTCCCCAGGGCACAGGATGATTCACAGGAGTGTTTGGGGCATCAAATGCCCTGTCTGGGGAGCTCGAGGATGAGAAAATCATTCTGCAGGAGAATTATGGTATGGAAATGCTGTGGGGCTTTCCTCAGCAGTGCCCAATGTGATCACAGGGACCCTTTGCCCAGGGCTGACTGGAGTTTGGACCTCAGCAAACCAGCCACAACCTCAGCTGCTGTTGTCACTTCATGGGCTCAGAGCTCTCCTGGTGAAAGGCAACGGTGTGTTAGGACCTAAACTGTACCTGTCAGGCACAGTGCAGTGGTAAAATTATTCCTAGAGCTTGCCCTGGATGCATGAGCGTTTCTGAGATGTCCTCACAAGCCTTCCTGCACACAGCAAAACCGACCATAAACCCGTGGGCCACTAGGTGGACTCACAACAAACCAAAATTGCGGGATGGAGAGCTCCCTGACCGTCTGCCTCATCTCCGGGGAGAGCCTCGTCAAAGCAGAGGCACCGTCAGCGAGAGTCGTCCCAGGAAAGAACAGAGAAACAGTAGTGTGTGTCTAATTGGCCACTGCATGGTCACCAGAGGTGGAGAATTACTTAAAACATGGTCACCAGGCCTTACTTGTCACAAAAATTTTGCCCTCTCCAGGAGGAGTGAGCAAGGAACGTGGGGACAGCTCTCCAAGCTGCACTGCTGATGGAGATCGTATCCAAAGGGTCACACTGCGAATCTTGGGGCTGCAGGACATTGAGGCACTGCCGAGCACTGAGGTGTCTCTTGCCAGCCAAGCTGGTGATCACAGTTAAGCCAGAAGATCTTGCCCAGTGTTACAAAACAGGTCTGTGAGAGCAGAGCAGCTGATATTTCTGCACTGACCAGCCTTTCCTCCCCTTCCAGCAGCCCAGGTCACAGTCACTGATGGCTGGGTAAAGGAAACCCATCTTTCCCAGCAGAATCCAGCAGGCTGAATTATCACAGGCTGCTCTGGGATAACCCTGCTGCAAGAACCAGCTGTTTCCATGCAGCTGTTCCTCATGTTCTTCTCATCCCATCCTGCTGTGGGGACACTGGAGCACAGGACAAGCAATGGCCTGGGCAGGTGGGTGGGCCGTGGCTCTGCAGTGGGGCTTGGGAACCAGGGACAGGGTTGTCCCCTACACTACTGCCTCAGCTCTGTAAGCTGGGACCATTTCAGCAGGGGTAACCACTCCAGAGGCCCCATGCTCAAGACCAAGCACACCCTGCTCCAGACATCTCCCTCTCACAAACAGGCAAGATGTGAAGTGTGTCCTTCAGGACCATGGGAACAGGTTCCACTCCCGTGAGTGGGGAGCATAGAGCTGTCCAGCTCCCCTGGAAACATCCCCTGGGTAGGGTGGTCCCAGCAGGGACGAGCTGACATCTCTTCTCTCTGCAGAGCGGCACTTCTGGGATGTGTGTGGATGGCATCCCACCCCTGGCACCCCGACAGGAGCAGCGAGCCTGGTGGTCTGGAGCATGGAGAGGCAGGAGTGCAGGGCACAGGCCCAGGCTGGACCCTGAAGGTGGGTNGCCAAGCTGGTGATCACAGTTAAGCCAGAAGATCTTGCCCAGTGTTACAAAACAGGTCTGTGAGAGCAGAGCAGCTGATATTTCTGCACTGACCAGCCTTTCCTCCCCTTCCAGCGGCCCAGGTCACAGTCACTGACGGCTGGGTAAAGGAAACCTATCTTTCCCAGCAGAATCCAGCACACCTTCACTGGCTGGGGATGGAGAGTGGTGGGCACTGGTGGTGCTGGCTGAGCTCCTGTGCCATTGCTTTTGGCAGAGAAGATTGATCAAAACCAGGGGAGCTGTAGGGTCTGGGATGTGGCAGGGATCTGTCAGGGCCTGGGATGTGGCAGGGGCTCAGATCAAGCAGGGGTCTGTGAAGGTCTCTTTGCTCCGCCAGATATGGGAATCTTTCCCCAAAAGGAGCACAGAGGCCAGGTGGGGGGGGCTGGGGGACACGCCAAGNGGGCTGCAGGACATTGAGGCACTGCCGAGCACTGAGGTGTCTCTTGCCAGCCAAGCTGGTGATCACAGTTAAGCCAGAAGATCTTGCCCAGTGTTACAAAACAGGTCTGTGAGAGCAGAGCAGCTGATATTTCTGCACTGACCAGCCTTTCCTCCCCTTCCAGCAGCCCAGGTCACAGTCACTGATGGCTGGGTAAAGGAAACCCATCTTTCCCAGCAGAATCCAGCAGGCTGAATTATCACAGGCTGCTCTGGGATAACCCTGCTGCAAGAACCAGCTGTTTCCATGCAGCTGTTCCTCATGTTCTTCTCATCCCATCCTGCTGTGGGGACACTGGAGCACAGGACAAGCAATGGCCTGGGCAGGTGGGTGGGCCCTGGCTCTGCAGTGGGGCTTGGGAACCAGGGACAGGGTTGTCCCCTACACTGTTGCCTCAGCTCAGTAAGCTGGGACCATTTCAGCAGGGGTAACCACTCCAGAGGCCCCATGCTCAAGACCNAGCAGGGGTCTGTGAAGGTCTCTTTGCTCCGCCAGATATGGGAATCTTTCCCCAAAAGCAGCACAGAGGCCAGGTGGGGAGGGCTGGGGGACACGCCAAGGGCCTGGCACCCCTATCAGTTCATACACTTCTATGCCACAGCCCTGAGCTGGGATGGGAGCCCAGGGCTTATCTGGGGTGGGACAGGAGTGAGAAGAGAAGCCCATGTGAACAAACTGGGCTTTGCCCAGCCTGGGCAGAGCAACAGTAGCTGATTATGGTCACTGGCTGTTACTGGGATTATGAATGGTGCAAACCAAGCAGAGGAGAGTGGCCATGAGCTGCTGTGACTCTCCCAGGGCTGGTTGGAATGAAGGAGAAGGAGTATGGGGAAAGCTTTGACCAAAACTCCAGTCCTGAGCCCAAAACATGAGACTAGAGGTGGCTGACAGTCAGAAAGGAGCTGGGGTGGTCTGAGAGCTGGTGGTAGGAGAGTCACAGAAGTGTGGGAAGACAAATAAAAGTCCATGTCATGCTCCTCTCTGAGGAGGGTGCTGGGAGAGCAGCGGATCCAGAGCAGCCTCCCAGGGCACAGCATGAGCGTGTCTGTGATCTTTTTGGGGGGAAACATCAGGTTTGGGGGCTCTGTAATCCAGCAGAAAGGGCAAAGCAGAGCTGGGAGAAATAGGCTCATGCCAGGGCAGGCACAAAGAGAAACACCTGGAGATGAAGGCAGAGCAAAGCCCTGGGAGAACAGGCCAGAGTGCTGGGACACTGCAGGGGCTCAGGGTTATGTTCTGGGGCTTCCATCTGCCATTTGAGCATCTGCATCACCATGGGCAAGGACTGGCAGGTGCAAAACCCAGTTCAGACAGCTCCCTTAGCTGGTCCAGGCCCTCCTCCCCCTACGTGTCTGGAAGAAGGTCACCCTGGCTACAGTTTTTGTTACTTTTGATGTGAGCAGTAAAGCTTTTGCCCCACCCACCCACTCCATGCCTGTACCCCAGCATAAACAGGGGATTTGCAAGCAAGCACCCATGTGAGAACAGGAGTGAACAGGGAAACTGGGATGATTTTTCTGGAGGGGAAGGATCTGAGCGCCCAGAGCAGCCAAGCCCTGCAACCTTCCCACTGCCTGGAACAGGCTCCACCATGGGCTTTATGAAAGAGTGGGATCTGAGTGAAAAGGCATAAACTTGGTGTCCAAAGAGTGCTTCATCCTTTTTATTCAGCAATAGAAGCAATGTGTTCACCTCCTTGAACTGGGGAATCCAGAGAAGGAGGCACACCCAGGCTGCCTGTGGGACCTGCACCCACAGCTCCATGGATGCTTTGGCAGGCTGACATGGCCAGGGAGGGCAGATATCTTCAGACCCTGCAAGAAGGGATGCTGTGGTGGTTGAAATCAGCATCACCCACTTCCACTCTTGCCCCCAGCCCTGGCACAGCTGTCTATGGGCATCCTCACTGCCCACACTGAGATCTGCTCCATCCATCCCTCCCAGTGAGGCAGGTGCTCTCATCCAGTCCTCAGCCCTATCCACAGCCATTCTGTGCTTTGTTCTCCTGCCAGCAGTATCCTGTGGCTCTGCTTGCTTGTCCCCTCAGTGGCAGTGCCACTGGGCTGCTGGTGCCTCATCCCAGCCAGGCTCTTTGGGATGCTCTGGGTTCCTGGTGCCACAACACCCATACTTTTATCTTGAATGTTAATACATTTTCTTCCTCCTGTTCTGTAAGCATCACCTTACCAGCACTTCAAGAGAGAGCAGTCAGCCCCCTCTTGCACATTATTTTCTTGGCATATTTTTTTTCTTTAAATCATTAAATCTTTAAATCATTTTTTTCTTTGGCCATCATTGGTCATTGGTCAAACCCCAGGTCCTGCCTCAGCACTGAGGGTGCTGCAAGGCCTGAGGTGGGAGGCAGCACATCCCTGTGAACGAGCTGCCCTTTGCCTCTGTCAGTGATCAGTGTAGGACTTCATATTCCAGAGTATCTCTATTTATCCTCTAGTTCCAAAAAGGTTTTTTAATAAAAACACCGGACTTTGGCATCGCTTATGACCTTGCAGGAGCAGCCAGAGGTTGAACAGCACCATCTAGCGCGCTCCCTCCGGAATCCGCCTGCGCCGGAGGGACGCCGGCTCACGCCCACGCGCATCCCCGCCGCTGGAAGGACGCCTGCGGCTGACAGCCCACCAGCCATCACCCCTCAGCACCGGGGCAGGCCCACCTTGCTCTCGGGGAGTCAGTGAGCCGCTACAAAGAGGAGGATTCATTTGGGAGGACTCTAGTCAGTGCTGAAGCTGATCCAAGCGGTTTCTGGCTCTGCAGATGATGGAGAGCTTGCGGGTCCCAAGCTACCTTGGCAGGAGAGGAGGGTGCTACAGAACACATCTCTGTGCAAAGAGGCTCTGGAATTGCACTGCACCAGTGCTGCCTGCATCCAGGACAGACTCTTCAGACCAAAGGCTGACAGCAGTTCCTTTTCTCCAGTGTTTGCTGCTTGTTTCTTCTAGGCAGAAAGGAATGTGTGCATTGGGAGCTGGGAAGTGTCCAGCACCCCAGGTTCACATGGGGCCAGCCTCAGTGGCAGGGTGACACCAAGGGTGCACCAAAACACCACTGCCATCTCGATGGTGGCAGTTTTGGTGTAAGAGTAGTGTTTGGGATAAAAGGCAGAGCTTCACAATCAGCTGATGAAGAAGGGAAAATAACCAGGTTTGATTCATTGGCCTCAAAGACCTTGCAGTCCGATTCTTCAGCATACAGCCAGGAATGCTTAGTGTGGTTTATCACATATTTGATATCCTCAGATAAATCTGGAAGTAAGGGATTTTGGCCCCTGGTAGAGTGCAGGGATAAGTCTCCTCATCATGAGCCACCCCCATGAGGGGCAAAAAGCAGGGAAGGGGCTCCAGAGGGAGCCCATGGCTCTCTCAGCCCCAAGCATCCCTGCTAGAGGACCAGAAAATAATGAGGCACCGTGAGGGCTTGGCATCGATCAGTGGGAATTTGCTGTTTCTGGCCTAGGAAGGGGCTGCTGCCTGGCTGCCTTTGCTGGAGCAGGGCAGTGCTGGCCCTGCTTTCCCTGGGAGCATGCACAGAGTGACCCTGCACTGCTGGAAGGGACATGCCAGCTGCTCTGGAGGCCCCCTGCCTCTCTGTGTGCCTCACTCAGGGCTGTGTCTCTTGAGCTGGGGGAATGTGCCAGGAGCTGGTGAGAGCAAGATGAGCCTCCAGCACTTCTCCCACCTCCCCAGGTCCAGCCCAACCCAAAGAGCAGTAAGGAAGGTCAGGGAAGGATGGCAGCATGAGGGAGGGCAAGTCAAGCCCCAGCACCTCAACCACCTGCATCCTGCTGCCCCCAAACTCATTACCCATCACCTCAGGCTCTCCCTTGCCATGAAGAAATCTTGCTGTGGTTTCTCAAACAAACTCAGTTCAAGCCATGAATCTTGCTGGGCCTTTCTCTGGGACGTGAAAAGCCCTTTAACACCTGATTGTCTCTCACACCCATGAAGTGGCTGAAGTGCTATAATGGAAGGGTCTCTGGGGCTCCTTTAAACTTGCTGGGGAGGCTGCAGGCCTCAGCTACCCCCTGCAAAGCAGGGCTCAATTTTAACTCTCCTCCACCTTCTCTCAATTTCTCAGCATCCTTTCCAAAACACAGATGTTGGAACCCTTCTGTTGTAGCACCCAGCCCTGTCCCAGCTGGACATCCCCCATGGGGACCCTGCTGCTCCCACATTATCCCTCCTGTCTTCTAAACTCCCCCTTGCCAGATGCCGGGTTTCCAGCAGAAGGGCCCTGTGTTCAGTGGACAGACCCTTTCACAGCTGCTCACATTCAAGCATGTTTTATTTGCCAGGGACTCAGCTTGTGAAGTTTTCTACAGCTGTCTTGACCTCGTCCATGTCTCCTGCCCCTCTCATTTCCCTCGCCCCGGCGTTTTTCTCAGCAGGGCTTTTTAATCTATTTCTAGACCATTGATGGAAATAGTGAATAGCACTGGGCTTCCCATCCAAGCCCGGACACCCACTGAGCGCGCTCCCATTCTGCAGGGATTCCCCATTGAAGGCTGTCGGTTTGCCAGCTCCCAGCCCCTTTAAGGTGTCCCTCTTGATGTTGTATTGTGCTAATTTTTAATCAGAATAGTATATGGATTAAGTCACATGCCTGAACAGAGCCCAGGTCTATTATTTCTATGCCGCAACCTTTATCAGCCAAACTTGTAATCTCTTCAAAGGATGACATCAGAGTTTGACAAGAGCTATTTTCTGGAAACTAGGCTGATTGCATTAATTATATTCCCATCCTTTAATTCTTTACCGGCTGAATCCCACATCAGTTTTTCTATTATTACGCCTGAGATCAGTATTGCACTGCTACGCGTAAATCAGCTCCGAGCATCGTTCACTCAGAGAGTGCAAGGAGCCACATCATCCTGGCATACTCTGTGGTGGGGTGGGATGGGAATTGTCACTGCCCAGTGTGGATGTTTGGGAGTTTCACAAAGCTGGAAAAAAATTTTGCATTTTGAAAAGTGTTCCCTAAATGCATTGAGGCAGGCAACTGCGGTAGTGTAGTCACATAAGAAAGCAGAAACAGTCCCTGTTGGAAACCACCAGTTTCTGAGTTATTTCTGATTTTCAGAGGATTGTCTAGTGGCTTGTTTGCATGTTCAGCTTTTGGGATGGTATCTAGGGTCGGCCTGGCTCGGAGTTCATCACTGCTTTCCAGGGAAGATGCACACTTTTGCACTTCTCTGTCACACCACTCTCATTTGATCTCTACGTCTGGCAATACACTTCTTCTCCCTTCAGTGTCCCCCACCACTACAGCTTCAGAGCTGGTACACCCTGCTCCATAACCAAACATCCCCGATTTGGGGAGTCTCCACGTGGTGCGACCCACTGCAGTCCATGCAGTGCCACCTCTTGGACAGTCCCTGATTTCTCCCCGCGGCAGTTGCCCAGCACAGAGAAGCAGGACATACATTGCAGGTTCCAAACCAGCTCTGGTTGTTGTTGGAGCCAAGAGTGGCTGGTGGACTGGTGCCCCTACATCCCCAGGCCCATGGTGCGTGGTCCAAACTGTACAAAACTCACGTGTGTCATGGTGTTCAACACGGACAGAGTCGTGGAGGCTGGTGGTGTTTGAGGGCTGATGCCTTTCCTGGGCAGAGCCCTTCGACGAGACCCTGGAGGTCTCCGAAGTTTCTCTGGGGCCGTCTCTGCCCAGGATGTTCACGGGCATCCCTTATACAGGGCCGGAAGAAGCCCTGGAGCCCCTCAGCTCTTGAGGTGCCCACCCAGCCGTGGCTCTGCGGGAAGCCCAGCCCGAAGCCTCGGCCATGTGCCGGAGCTGTCCGGGGAGCCCAGCCCGTACACTCCGCAATGTGCT
>VXBB01009402.1:134701-146908 GCA_013399915.1 Illadopsis cleaveri
GGGCGCCTCGCGTGTCCTCCGGGAGGCACCCCGGGGCTGCCCCGGCCGGGGCGAGGAGCCAGCGCCGCTCCGCCGCAACAATGCCCGGCGTGGCTGTGGGGCTGCGGTGCCGCTGCTCCGGGGGTCCCCTTCACCTGGCCGGGGGTCACCAGCGACCTGCACCGCAAACGAGGGGGCGAGTCCTGCGCTCGCTTCCAGAAGCGGGGTAAAAACCACCCAGAACCGCCCCGTGGTGCCAAAGCCCGGCCCCGTCCCGTGGTGCCAGGGCAGGGGCTGCGTGCCGGGGGCTCGGGCCGGGTGTGAGTGCGGCGCTGGCTCCTGCCGCGCTCCTGACGGGGCCCAGCCATCCTCGCTGGCCGCTCCTGGGCTCGCTGGGTTGTTTCACGATGGACAGGTGGGCTGCAAGGACAGGCACGGCATCGGCGGCGGTTCTTGGTTTAGCCAGGATCAGGAAATGGGGGGAAAATGGTAAAGCATCCCAGAGGTGTTCGTTGGTGCGGGGTTTGCTTTGAGAGGGAGGGCGAGCTAAAATGTGTCTTTCCTGGTGTGTTTTTACATGCAATTGAGTTAATCCAGTGCAAGGAGTAATTTGTGAGGCTGCTGGTGCTCTGCAGTACTTGGGGCTTAGAGGCTGAGGCTGTTCTGTAACACAAGGCTTTTACTACTCGCTTTAAATGATGAGGTTGATTTGAGCAGCAGAAGTAGCAACCCATGTGTTGTCCTTTTCTTCCTTCCCTGCCTTCCCCATACCTTCCATCCTCCATATTGACTCGTTGCTCTTCTTTTAAAACATCGTACTTGATCAGGTTTTCTTGTCAAGGTGGTTTTCTCATCTTACTTTGATGACCTGAAATTTTCCCAGGCTTGTAGCATGCAATTTTGTTAGCGTAAATAAACCTTTTCTCAACGGCTTGCCTACAAAAAGCAGTGCTAGAACTGAGCTCCTGTACCAACATGCCCATCTGAAGCAAGAATGCAGTCCAGATGCCCAAAATATTAGGGTCAGCGATGCATCTGGATTCCCCTAGAGCTAGACGAGGCGTATTTCTGAAATGCAGAGATTTGTGAGGAATGTGGCGCTGGTATGTCACTTGAGTGTAGGAAAGCCACCTGTGTTTGATTAAGGTGCAGCCCCGCTTTCAGGACTAACTGGATGTTCTTTAAAAATAATTTTCACAAGCCTTAAATTCCTGTTTAAGGATAAGAATTTCCTAGATCCATAGCCAGATAAAAACGTGTTGCCTTAGTATGATCTGATATATGTCCTGTCCAGGTGGGCCCCCCAGAAGATGGCATGTGTCCTGTGGTGCCTGAGTATGGATCTCTTGGATGTGGGCTGCCTCATGCCAGGGTCATGTATAAACCACTGGTGTTGGGAAATTGGCTGATGTTTTAGCGTAATGTCAGCTGTATTAGTGATGCCAAATTCTAGATGTAAAGTTATGGGATATTCTGTAACTGTAATTTTTAGCCTGTGCCTGGTTTGAGCTCGATTCTATGCTCTTGCAAGTTACCAAGCCATTGATTCTGCTGAAAAAGTGGTGTTAGTACACCTCACAGAGTAAAGTTGCAGAGCATAACCACTAGTTTGTTGTCTTAGAGTGTTTATTTCCAGTGATACTCGCTTATTTTTTCCTCATCTGTTTCAGCCAAACAAACTTGTTCACCTTGGAGCTACAAATATTAGTGATTTGAGAGTGGTGCTCATCCCCCACTGTTCCCACGCAAGGAAAGACCAGAAAAATGAATATCCAGGGGAAAGGCTTCCCTTTGGACCTGGGAGGAAGCTTCACCGAAGATGCTCCAAGGCCACCGGTTCCTGGTGAGGAGGGGGAGCTCGTGTCCACAGACCCAAGGCCGGTTAGCCACGGCTTCTACTCTGGTAAAAGTGATGTGGTCAGAAATGAGACGTCCACGGCAACACCGAGGCGCTCAGATTTGGATTTGGGGTACGAGCCCGAGGGGAGTGCTTCGCCAACTCCACCCTACCTGAAGTGGGCCGAGTCACTGCACTCCTTGCTGGATGATCAAGATGGCATCAACCTCTTCAGGACTTTCCTGAAACAGGAGGACTGTGCAGATCTGCTGGACTTTTGGTTTGCCTGCAGTGGCTTCAGGAAGCTGGAGCTGTGCGTGTCTAATGAGGAAAAAAGACTCAAGCTGGCAAAAGCCATTTACAAAAAATACATCCTCGACAACAATGGCATTGTGTCCCGGCAGATCAAACCGGCCACAAAAAGCTTCATCAAAGACTGTGTCATGAAACTGCAGATTGACCCTGACATGTTTGACCAGGCCCAAACGGAGATTCAGTGCATGATAGAAGACAATACCTACCCTTTGTTCCTTAAGTCGGATATTTATTTGGAATACACAAGGACAGGTGGGGAAAGTCCAAAAATTTATAGTGATCCGAGCTCGGGGTCTGGGACAGGTAAAGGGCTGCCTGGTTATCTGCCAACTCTGAACGAGGATGAGGAGTGGAAGTGTGACCAAGAGGCCGAGCCCGAGGCCAGCAGGGACTCGGCGCCTTCCAGCAGGCTCACGCAGAAGCTGCTTCTGGAGACAGCCACGCAACGCGCGGCCTCGGCCCGGCGCTACAGCGAGGGCAGGGAGTTCAGGTAGGTGGGGAGTGGGTCGGGGAGCTGCCATGGCCGTGGGGGACATGAGGAACCTTGGAAGACCGTGGGTGCTGGGGAGCATCCACATTGGTACAGGATGGCATTGCCGAGTGGTTTGGTGGAGTGAAAAGCTTTGTTTGAAGCTAATCACAGGTTGTTTTAGCTGTTCCGGTCTGATAGTGCCAAATCATCCCTGCAGCATGTTTCTCATCTGGAGAAACTGCTGGAGGTGTTCTGGAGGCAGGTAGGGCTTGGTGGGCAGTGCAAAGCCGTGGGCAGCCCTCATGCACGTGCAGGTGGCTGGGCAAGCTGCAGTGCCAGGTTTGCCGCAGCCTGCACCAGCAGAAGGTCAGTGTTTAGGTACAGTAACATGGGCAGGCACAGCTGGTGGTGACACTTCCTGTGTAGAAATTGTCATGACCCACAACTGGGAGCTCACAGGACATAGATACCCTCACCTTGGTGATGTGGTAGGAGTGAAGCAGCATTGATGGTGCTCCCTCATAATGGTACTGCTTTGCATATGAGATTTCCAGTACTGGATTCTAGTGGCGTCAGAGTCAGAATCCCCAAATCCAGTTAAAACCATGCCCTGCTGAAGCTCTTCCCTTCATGAAAGTAATTGCTGGGGTTTTTTTAACTGTAGGACTTGCACAGTTCTGCAGCCTGTTTTTTTCTGGGTCCCCCACCCACTTCCAGCCAACATGGATTTTGAAACTTGCTGAGAGCTCAGTTAAAATTCCAGACAATTAACTTAGCAGGGAGCTCTCTGGGATCAATAAGCATGTGTGTGTCTAACCCTTGCTGAATCAACAGAACCCGGCCAGAACACATTCCTACTTTTTTTCCCCTCTTTTTAAAATAAAATCTCCTTGTTTTAAGACCTGCTTAGGCTAAAATCTGACGCTTTGTGAAGATTACGAAATGAAGTAGCTGAACTGTCCTCTTCAAAGGCTCCTGCCTTATGAAAAGCATTTCTGTGTTTAATCTCCCTTGGCCGTCCCTTTAGGCTGGCAGCTGGACGCGCATCCCACCCTGCACAAGGTCTCGGTGCCTTTCAGCTGGCAAAATGTTCTCGGTGTGATTCTTGTTTTCTTACAGATTTTGAGGAGGGGATGTTGCATGTGAATCTCTTGGGGAGGAGAAAAGAAAGAGAATTCATGTGGGCTCCTGCTGTTTTAATCAGGAGTCAGAAAAAAAATATCCCAGTGTCTTGGGACTTTCCTATGGAATTAATAAAAACCTTGAATGTGTCTTGAAGTGCATTTCACTGAGGAGCTGGGTGCTCACCATGAATGAGGGATTAGAAAAGTCTATGATTTAAGTATCTTTTTATTTAAGCAATAATGGTGTTAGATTGAAAATAACTTACTTGAGGGTCAGCTGTATTTAGTTTCCTTACCAGACCAGGTAGTAAATCCTGTGTGCGACACTGAGGTGTTTAGGTCCAGCTTCAAGAAAAAGGTGCACTTTATCCATTGTCTGAATATATCTGTGCCAGGTTGTAAAATGGTTTAAGAAATGTGCTGTGAAATAGAAGTGTTTTGAAGTAGAGTTCATCAGTCCTAGGTGTTTTCATAGGAGATTGGAACAACATGAAATAAATCTTTACCTGGAGGATGCAGATCAGAGAAAATGTGTGGCTAATAATTTGTAGCGTCCAACAGCCTGTCATTGTGGCTACTGACACTCTGCTGACCTGTGGAGTAGTGAGGCAAGGAAATGTTTGCCATTCTCACCAGAGCAGGAGTCACTTCTCAACCTGGAATAGCTGAAGATAAGGGGTTTATTTTATTTTTTGAATGTTGGTCTGTCAGCTTCTGTGGTGTCCAGAGCATTGCCATGGAAGACGCTGCTGAACTGTGTAATCTCTGCATTTTTTATTCTAAAAACTGCTGAGACACTAATTTATGAGGTGATTGTTCCTCTTTGAGCAAGACCTTGTGGTTGAATTAACCTTCTTCCTGGATGTTGTATAGCAATAGCTGTCTTGAACAAGCTGGTTTTTAAGCTGTAGCATCTTTGTCCTGCAGACTTCTTGTTCATTTACTTTCTCACCTGAGGAAGTGTCCTGGAAGCTGGGGAAGCTGCTTGCAGCAGGAAGCAATGGCTGCGTGTAGCATTTGAAAAGCTGGGTCCCAATGTATTTTGAAAATTTCCACAAACCTCCTTTTTTTTGGCATATCTGTGGAAGAATTTATCATTTCTCTTCTTTGGGGAATGTTGAAATAAGCTGTTTTGCATTATATCTCAGGGCCTCTTTAATCTTCCCAAGATTGAACTTCTATTCCTTGGCTTCCATGGAAACCCTAAATAAAGAGGAATCTAAGCAAATGCAACAGGAGTATTTCTCTGTTAGCAAATGAGCATCTTGAATCAGCTCCAGGTTTGTTTTTTTTCAACAGAAAGTTCATAAATCTTGATGCAGTAGCTCTGCTCTCAGGAGAACAAATGTAAAAAATTCCTCAAACGGCAGAAGACAACCCGTTATTAGCGCTGGATATTTTTGAAGGTGTGCAAGTGTGCAGGCAGATTTGAGAATACCCTGAAGCCAAAAGCATCGCTGTTACCCACTGTGTTTTTGTATGCGTCGGAAAAGGCCAATAGTCATTATCGTTAGGCTCCTGCAAATTAATTGGACATTGGTTATGGATCAGTGAACTTCAAAGAGGGTAACCCCCGAAGATCTCGGGCATTAACTCGCAGCTTCCGAAAGTGACACTAACGTGGTTGTGAGGGCGGCTAAATCGTTCATTAACCTTCTTCCGACACGCCGGGACAGCGTTCCTCGGAGCTGGAGAGCAGAAATTAAACCTGTGCCTGAGAACCGCCTGCAGCCTGCTTTACAGTGCTCCAGGAAAACGCAGCCTCTGAAAAAGTTGGAGATTTGGTGCGTGGTGGTTTGGTTGTGTCTTTTGCTGGGGTGGGTTTCTCGTGCTCTCTCTTCAGCTCTGTGTGGGAAGGGGGCTCCTGTCCCACTCCCAAAGCATCGGAGAGCAGCGCTCTCACAGGCTTTGCCTTTGCTTTCTTCTGTGGTGGGAAGTGAGAAGAACATAGTGGTGTTACCTGCCAGCAGCTCTGCCTTCCATCTCTCCTGAAAACCAGGCAAACTGAGAGATTTACATTAGTTCTGCCAATTGTTTTGGGTTTTGACCCATTCCATGAAGTGTATAGTATTGAAAGGGAAGCCTGGATGATGGTATTAGAGGGCACGTGGTGGTGGATGTAGTCTCCAGTTGTTGGATTTTGAGGAGTGTTGGTGGTGGAGCTGCTGGGCACGGATGGAGAAATTTCTCAGCGGGGGCTTTGATATACACAGGGGGTTGTTTGGTTTTTTTTAAAGAGGCTGGCTCCAAACTTTAATTTCCACAGTGCTGGGCTGACTAAGCTCACTGCGTTTCACAAGTGTTGGTGGTTCAAATGAAAAATGTGGGTGATGTGGTTCTCCAGGCTGGTAGGAATAACCAGGAGAGTCCTTGTGCCTGTGCCCACGCACTGGCAGCCTCTCCGGACACGTGGGAGCGCAGCTCTCCCCAAATCACACAGCCAGCACTTCATGGTGGGTGTGCAGACGAGGCAAGGAGAAAAGCTGGAGAAGCTTTAGAGGGACATGACAACCTCTGGTCTGGGCCAACACAATGACAAATTAACGTGTAGAAGCTGGTTCAGGGAAAGCACAGGATCTCTCCATGGCTTAGAGAGCATAAACGGTCCAGCGGTCAGAAGCTGGGGCTGCATCAGGAAGGAGCTGGCAGAAGTTTAGCTGGCAGCTCTAATTTTGAGGTTGGCTGCTTCGTTCATAATTAAATATTAAATTGCACACCTCTGACTCAAGACTATGTGGTGTTGAAAGAATTGGTGTTAATTGTACTGACTGGTTGGAAAACTGAGGATGCAAAATCACAAACGCTGGTGCAGAAGCAGTCATATTTAGAAAATTTAAAGATGTGTTACCCTGTTACTGATGCTTCTTTTAGCTGGAGAGGCAGCACATGCAGCTTGGAGTTGGGCTGTTGGAGCTCCATAGGAACTTGTTTGCAGGAAGAAATCAACTACTGAATGTTAGACCCATATGTAGAGTTGGGAATGCTTATCTTGAATTAAAATTGCTGGGCCCACAGTATCATTTGTAATCAGTACAACTCTGTTTGGGATCCTTGTAGAGCAGTGGCTATTTCCAGTTTTAAAGAAAATAAGTTGCAGAAGAATAGTTTGGGTTCTGCATTGTTCTTGAGAGAAATCAGTGAATCCAGCAGGCAGGGGGTCTGGTGCTAAGAGCTCTGAGTGGTAATTTAGTGGCTGGAGCACTTTAAGATACACAGGACAGAGACTGATGGTGTTTTTGCACAGAAGTTAACGCCAGCTTTTTAAAATATATTGTTAAGCTGATGAAACTTCTCTGTGGAAATGCTTACACTACATTAACAGTGTAAAGTATTTATGCTCATGGTTGCCAAGTTTTAAAATAGATTTATTTGAAGAAGAATACCTTTTGTGCCCATAGCTTTGCCTCCGCACAAATCAAGATGAAGAAGTGGTGTGTTTGTGTTTGGTTATGGATCAGTGCTTTGGCTTCTTTTTAAAGACAGGTAGTTAAGCTTTTAGCACTCTAATTTGATAAATGAATAGTGTTTTTTCTCCTCCTCCAGCAAACAAAGCCTTGTTTTGTTGTGATTGAGTTTTATTTGGGTTACAGAATATTTTCTCTTAAAAACCCAAGAGGGAAGTTATGTCCCCTTTTTGGTCCTGGCGAGATTCAGGTTGGACATGGTAAAAAAAAATCTTGGGAGCATGAAGCAGCCTGGGAACAGAGCACGAGGAGTGGGAGTCTCTGTCCTTGGAGGGCCTCATAGCTGGGTTAGACAGAGCTGTGGCCTGGCTCGTCCAGTCCTGGTGATGGTCCTGTTTTGTTGTGTGCTTACAACGATGGCACAGAACATGAAATACTGTATTTTGAGGAGACTGGTTTGAGTTCTGCCTGGTTTCAGAAAGAATGGGGTGCTAAAAGGCTGAGTGGGAGCTGAACCAATGCCAGGACGCTGAGAAGTCACCCAGGAGGTGGCCAGGGATGGGAACACCTTGGTTTTGATCTGCCGTTCAACTTGGCTTTATGTTTTAAGAGTTTCTTTGTTGCTGCTATAATGGTCTAATCCCTTGAATAATTAGTTGCCATTGGACGTTTTAAAAATGACTGCCTCTTGGATGTTTTCCTTTAATAGTCTGTTAGATTCTGGATTTATTAACTATTGAGACAGACTGTGAAATCCTGTTAGGGCAAACTTTCTTGGTGGAAAAGGGACTGAGAGTGGTGTGGGGGTGCTGGGGGAACATATGCTGGCCCCATTTTAGGTTTGAGCTGTTGACTTCCGACCTTCCCAAGAAGTCCTGGCTGCCTGCTGGGCTGGGTCAGTGGCTGCTGGAACACGTCATAGTCTTGGGTCATCCCTAGATTTGGGGATTCAGAAGGTGCTCCAAGAAGTTGCAGAACTGTGGCTACCTGCTGCAAGGCCAGTCATGCAGTCACCACCTGTTTAAAATAAATCATGGACCTGATTTTATTACAATTGGTGGAAAAATCTGGTTTCAGAAGTGACTAGGTGTAATGCAGAAAATTGCTATGTTAAAAAAAAAAAATCAGAACAGAGGTGCTGATATCCTAAATCGGTTCCTGGATATACCATTGGATTATTAGGCTCATCCTTAAATCCATTAAGCAAATTACAGTTAATCAGTCAAATAAAAGAAGAAAGATCTTTTGAGAGGCCCCGTCTTTTGAGCCATGCAGAAGCTGTAGTAATATTTTAATTTTCCATCTGTCAGTGAATGTATTCAGTCACTTTGCTTCCTTATGTGGAGGATTTGAAATTAGAAACTGAGGTTAATTATCTGCATTAAATGAAATATGTGAAGACCACAAAAGCAAAAACCTTCACAATTTGGTATGGTCTGTTAAGCTAGGCAGGCTGCTTCAGAAGGAGAGGGGTTATTTTTCCCTGGTTTTGTTCCGATTGAAGGGTTTTAGTCACAGTAATTGAAATGATTAAAAAGTCAAATTGCTGGTGAATATAATTCTGAGCATCTCTGTGAAAAGATTTGACACTTGGTTGAGAGCAGGGGTTTGCTCAGCCTGGCCTGGCAGCGTGGAACAGCCTGTATTGTGTCACCCCAGCGTGGGTGAGGCTGGGTGTCCTTGGTGCCACTTTATCCACCTCTTCCATGGCAGTGGGATGTTGGAGCTCTGCTGCAGAGTTAGTAGAGATGACTTGGAAGCGGAGCAATGCCAGATGAAAGCTACACTTTTGAACTTACCAAATACAAGGTATGTCTGACACCATCTATCCTAATGCTATAAATTAGTTAATTAATGCCTGCTTCACTTGGAAGTGCAGGTTTGGACTCTACAAAGATCATGCTCCTGGAAATACACATTCCCACAGCAGTCAGCTGGGTTTGAGGCCATTTGTTTGTGAAAAGGCTCATTTTATTCCTTGTTTGCAGTACACATGTGGCTCAGGTGTGAGTTCCTGTGGGGACTGCAGTATCCATCTCCACTCATCAGGGGCAAAGCTGCCCCTTCCTTCACTGGTGCAGCCCTGAATGCCCAGCTCAGGGAACTTCAGGAAAGGTCTGACTCTTCTGGAGACACATATCTTGTTCCCCTCCTGTGTGCCAGAGCGAGATGCTTTGCTTGAAGTCACATTCAGAAATTAAATTGTTGCAGGTCATGCTTGTGTGTAAGAGCAAAACCATCGTTCCTCTCAGCCCTGGTCTGGATCCCTTACTGTTGTAAGGCAATAATGAATTTAAATAGAACCGTTGCAGTTTTAAGTCAGATTATCTGAATTCTATAAAACCCACACAGAAATTGGATTTTACCTTTGAAGACTCCAGAGTACACTTTTGTAGTAGGACCTGGAATTTCTTGATCCCCTGGCTCCCAAGGTACAACCTATCCTCAAAGTATCAGTTTTTTGAAGGTCTTCATCTGATCTAAATAACTAATAGATGAAGAGCTTTCATCTATCCTGATGATAAGCAGTGGAAGGAGGCAAAGCTATAGCTAAAGGAAAAAACCTCTTTGAAATACCCAAGTGAGATCTACTGGTTAGCAGCTTCATGTTAGTCCCTGGATCTACCTCCAGAGCTAATGACCAGAAACTACTGGGTTTTATCCTTCTGCTCTCCAACCCCACATATTCCCTGTCCTGATGTAGACCAGAGAGCCAGTCCTCTCCCTCTCTCCATCTTCATTTTCCTTCTTTTTTGGAGGTTCAGTTTTCTGTCCTTTGTGTCCAGCATGTGTTTAGAGGAATGCTGGTGCTGGGATGAGAAGAGCAGTACAACTGGGCAGGTGGGATTTTTTTCAGCACTCCATGTTTAGGTTTGGTTAGGTCTTCTGGAAAACCATGTCTTTAGTGTTTAACAGATTTACCCTTTTCAGTAATAAATTTTGGTTGTTTTCTTGTCTGGCAGTCAGCCTGTTAGACTGGGAGAGATTTATCTGGAAGAGGAGCTTCCTTGTTCTGCCACTGCTTCCAGCCTAGTCCAGGTTGTTGCTTTGGGGCCTCTGTGGGATTGACTGCTTGGATAGCCAAGGACCAGAGGAGCTGTGGCTGCCCCATCCCTGGCAGTGTCCAAGGCCAGGTTGGACAGGGCTTGGAGCAACCTGGGATAGTGGAAGGTGTCCCTGCCCATGGCAGGAGGTGGAACGAGATGAGCTTTAAGGTTCTTTCCAACCCAAACCATTCCATGATTCTACCACCTCTCCAAGGTTTCATAAGCAAAGTATGAATCAGAGCCAAGTCACTGGAGAGCTCCTAGGAAATAAAGGTGGGATCCATGGAGGGAGGTGTGGGGACTCAGGATCCAGCTGTAGCTACTGCATTTGGTCAACTTTGTCCTGGCTCTGCTCCACAGAAGTAAGAGCTGTAAAACCATTTGGCACTAGACATGCAAATGAGAGCTGGGATGAAGCTACTGTTACCCTCGAGGATCCCAAAAGAGGAATCAACAAATAGAAATTATTCTATTAGCAGGGGCGAAGTTCACAGGTTAACCATCGTGTCAAATCAATGAAGTACAGCCTTGATCTGCTGCACAAGGCCTTTATTGTGTATAAATAAAGACTGTCTGAGCAAAGACAGCAAGTTCTTGCACTGTAACATTTGCAATGTGTTGGAGAAGGGGAAGCTCTGTACAGATGGCAGCACGAAATGTCTCAGTTGGAGATTGGCTTCATTCCTGCTTCAAAAGATTGTAAAACATGACCTTGGAACCTTCTTACTCTCCTTACGGCCCTACTCAGATTGGATTTCCAAGGGCATGTACTTTTCATTTTTTTCATAAAATTTGGGGTCTCTGGCTAAGAGGTCTGGTCTTTGTACTTTTAATTCAGTCCATGTGACTGTCGTAACATTTATTTCTTAGGAAATGAAAACTCTTCCTTCTTGAGCAAAGCCACAGACAGAAGCTGTTGGGTAGGCTGGCAGCCTCAGGTGTGTGCAGCATGTGTCTTCTGCTCATCTAGTGCTGAACAAAGACCATCGCCACAAGTCCTTTCTTGCTTGGTCCATGGCTCTACCAGGAAAAGCAATGACAGCAAAGCTGCCTTCTTTGTTGTGGAAATACTGAGATTTCATGTGTCTCTGAACATTTGCACATTCAGTGGAACTTGGCTTCTTCTCTTGGGAAAAGCTACTTTGAAAAGGCTCCTTGAACTTAAGACAGATCAGTGCTGGCAAAACGAGATGGAAATGGGCAGCAAAGGATGTGTGGATGTGTCACTACAGCAAAGGATTTGTCATGTTGTAAAGCAGCTGCTGATTTTCCCCTCTGGATATATGCAGTGAAATTTGTGACCCGGGGGGTTTGAGTGCTGCCGGCTGGGGAAATTAGCCCAAGTGGAGAATTTAAGAAGGCAGAGCATCCCACTGTCCCCAAGCAGTGGCTTCGGGCCTTCCCCAGCCGCTGCTGGCAGAGCCTGCAGAACTGATCCATATAAACCTTCCTCTTTCTGAAGAGGGGAAGCTTTCCAAATGGGCATGGGAAAAACTTTCCTTTGGTAATCCTGGAGATAACAGGTCATGCAGCTTCACCCAGTGATCCTTGCACAATAACTTGTGGTCAGGCTGAAGTGTCTATTTTAGAAAGGCATCCAAATGATGGGAGGGAGGTCATGCAGCATTTTTGTTATCTCTTCCCGTGGTTAGTTACTCACTGTTCCCAGTGTGTTCTTTATTGCTCACTTCAGTTTTTTCCAGCTTCAGTTTCTAGCTGCTGTGTTTTGGTGTTCTTTGCTTTGGAGTCTCCAAAAGCCTCTGCTTGTTCGAAAAAAGCCCTGCTGAATGGTTGTGAATGTTCTCCTTAAGTGGCAGCAGCTTTGTTATGGAAGGCCTTTTGGTTTTATTAGACTTTTCAACCCTCCGGTCGACTGTTAAACAAGCTGGAGCTTGTCGTGGTTGACAAACCTTCGCTCTGGTCTCAGACCTAACCTACCAGTTTAAAGGCAGTATTCTTTTGTGTGCAGGTTTCTGGGTGGGGACCATCGGGCTTCTAAGGGAAATTAACTTGCGGCCTCTCTTTCCCC
>VXBB01009402.1:152573-209444 GCA_013399915.1 Illadopsis cleaveri
TTTTTTTTGTCATTTTGATCAAGGTGGGAGAGGCAGGAGGTAGCCAGATGGTGAGAAGTGCAGCTGTGCTTCAGCCCCACCAACACCTTTCTGTTGAGTTTTCCCATCTCCTTTCCCAAGGCATGGCTTGCTGTCAAACATGAGGAACCACATCCACGAAGCCCACAGCTTCCAAGAGAACTCTGACTATAAACCAACCCTTAAAGGTTATGGATGTGAAGGACCATGTCCTATTAATGTCCCAGGTCTTCATGCTAGCATTGCTGTCCCATGCCATTCCTTGAGTTGGTACTGTCCCCTGACCAAGAGAGGGTTACAGCAGGCACCAAGAGCCTCAAACTTCACTTTGGGCTATTAAATGCAAGTGCCACACACTTCAGTACCTCAGGCCATACTGCCCCGAGCTTTCTTCAGGTGCTCTGAACATGTGGTGTTCACCTCCCATTTCCCAGGCACCAGGAGCGGGCCAATTTTCAGCATAACGCACAATCTCAACTATTTTATTGCTTAATTTAGGCCATAAAGTCCCTTTGATGTGTTGTGTAATGCAACGTTCATTCTGAAAAAGTGGGTGGAGTAGCTTTATGGTATTATAAAAATAAATAAAATGCCTGGCAGGATTTTGAAACCACATGGTCATTCCTCCTCTCTCTGCAGATAAGTTGATTGTTGAGAGAGAAATCTTGCTTAATATCTAACTTTGGGTGATTTATTTCTCCAGAGTCCTTTCATCTCCAGCATGTATTGGGTTATCTGTGCCTTCTAATCTGATTGTTTTAAGTGTGATCAAAGAAACCAAGAGAATGCACTTTATTTTCCCACTGTATGAACAGAATGCTGTTTGTACAGTGCATTACATCACCTGTTCCTGCTGCTCCTGAGTCCTGCACCAAATGGCTGCGGTATAAATAGAAAACAGAATGGACTTGTAGGGGGTGATGAAATTTGTTCCACTTGCTGAGTAAAACAGAGTTAACTCAATGAATGCTTTCTTCACGCCCAGCCTCTACCTCAGCACACAACAACACAGGCTGAAAATGTTTGGAATAACTCACTCGTGCAGTGTATGGAGCTGGCATTTGGCAGCCTCAAGGAGCTGTGCTGAAAACCCACTCAGGATGGCAGGCAGGGAGACTGCCCTGTCGTTGAAATTGCTGGGATTCTTTCCAGGCTATGCACAGAAAGAGTTTGGCTTTGCATCAGCACCATCATGTTGCTGTAGCTGCAATGGTCCACAAGCAGGGTGTGTTGGCAGAGGTGATCACCATCCTTGCTCAGCCTTGGTGCTGCAGGCTCCCTGCACACGTGGAGGGCTTTGTCATCCCAAATAAACCCCTCAGTTGAAAGCAGCCCACTTTTGGAAGGTCTGGAGGAAGCAGAGTGCATTGACCCACCTGGCTGTTGCAAACTGTGCATTTCTGGGGGATAAGCACCAAGAAGAAGCTCTGATTCTCATGGAGGCCCAGGAGATGCCTCTGATGTTAAGCCTGGAAGCTGTATTTCTCTGCTTGATTGTAAAAATGTGAAACTGAAGAAAGAATATTTCTTTTCTGACATGTCTTGGTGCTTCACCACCATATAACCTCAATTATGTCCACCGAGGACAGCTGTCCTCTATGCAGCTTTGTCATGTCTCCCCTCACTAATATCTCCTGGCCTTTTCAGGGGCACTGAACAGCATTTTCACTCCAATTATCTAGTTGATAAATGTATTTGACTTGGAACATTTGCTCTCAGCCTGTGTTTGACTTTCAGTTTCTTACTTCTCTTGTAGACCGGGAGAGTAATCTGAGGGCCTGGAAATTTCCTTGCTAGCTTTTCCAAGCAGTAGCTGTTGGCCTTAAAAAAACCTGAAAATAAAAAAAAGAATCCTCTCTCCTTACTGACCTTGCCTTGACACACCTACAGGCCCTCATGAAAATCCCACCCTAAGTAAATAGTTCACGTTTTTATTCGGAGAACTGCCATGCATCAAAAGGTCAGGGAAATCATTTGGGAGATAAGGTGTTTTTATCTTAAGCAATTAGTCCTTAGTGTTTGGTTGGTTTTTTTCATTTTCTAATTGGATTGGAAGTTGTTCTTGTGCAGTGTGTGGTCGCTGTAGGAATACTGCACTAAAAAGATGCCTAAAACCTGTGCTCCCCTACCCCATCCTGCCCCTGCTACCCTGTTTGCTGGGAAGCAGAAAGCCATGGGCATTTCTGATGTGCCATTCCAGCAGGATGAGCTTGGGGCCACTATCTCCCCATCAGCCTCCGGGTGCTGATCATCTGACACTCATCAAAGTTTTGCCCATTCATCACTGGGCTGCTGGTGGTTTTCTCTGTCTGTAGTCCCCAGGTTGGAGAGCAGGAAGGAATCAGGGGGAGGATGGAGGCATGGAGTTTTCCCTTTGGATGTTTCCCCCGTGTGGGTTAGGCAGGACTAACCCGGACTGCTGGAGCATGGCTGGGTCTCCTCCTTGCTCAGCCATCACCCCGTGTAGTGGGAAATTCTTCTCTGAGCAAACCAAGCCATTGTGCCGTTTCTTTTAGTGAATTAATGGGAAATGACGTTGTCCTTGCACCAACATAAGATTGACCAAGTCCTTCCCAGTGTCCCTGCAGGGTGCTGGGCAGTGGGAGGGACTGTGCAGTTACCTGGCCTTGCCCTACACAAAGGTCTGTCACCTGGACGCTGAGCTGGCTCCGCAGACTCGCCAGCAGCCTCAAGGTCATTCTGCAAAGTTTGCCACAGCCAAAACACTTCTCCTGTGGTGTTTGCACAGTGCTGGTGTTTGGAGACCCCTGCTTGCTCAGCTAAGGAGGGGAAACACTAGGATTTATGTTAGGGTGGGGGATTTTCCAGCCCTTGAGGAACAGCATCTTCCTTGGTGACATTTCAGCTTTCCTTTGGTGTGACTGGATGATGGGCAGGGACATCCCTCAGCAGTGGCTGTGAAGTTCCTGTATCTCTGAGCCCTTGTGTGTGACAGGGACTGAATTCTGGGCTACAGACTGATGATGATGAGCCGAGCTCTCTTTATGGCTGTTTTATTGCTGCTGTTGCAGATCTTAGAGGTGTCTGATTGACTGACACAGTCCTGCACTGAAATAAACTGTGTCTGCTTGAATTCACCTGTTGGGATATAAACCCTAACCCGTGTTTATGCTCCTTCCACAACAGAAATCTATAGTTCAGTGTGATACACTACTGGATTTTTTCCCCTCAAAATCTTTTTCCCTGCCTTATGAAAAAGCACTTAACATACACATCCAGAGGTGTGAATTACAGCTGATGTAATTAAATTGTGTTTGTGGGCCTGGCCCCCTGCAGTCTAGCTGGCAGTTAAGAACAAAAATCTAATCTTGGAGAAGATTAGGAATTCTTTGACAAAGGTTGAACCAGGGCAATGCTGCCTTATCATTTGTACTGGTGTCCTGTGGCTAATCTGTAGTTTAAGTAGACGGGTTGTTCCTAAACCATCTCTAGTCACCTACCTCGATTTTTTCCAAAACAAAAGTCTTAAAAATGAGCATAAAACAGGACTGAGGCAACTCAGATGCTTGTCACTGCAGGAGTCCCCATCGCAGGACAGCCAGAGCCAGAGCCTGCTGTCACTTCTGAAGTCTGTCCTTCCCAAGCCCATCTCCAGGCTTGTCCCAGACCTTTTCATCCCTCCCATCCTGGGGTGAGTGAGCAGCCCAAGTACTATGCATTGGAGGAGAGCTGGAGAGGAAGCAGAGGGGGAGACAGCTGGGCCAGCAGGCAGCTCCAAGCAGGGCAGCCAGCCTTGCCTTCCCTGCGGGCTGCCTTGGTGTGCTCAGCCCCAGCCCGGTTACAGCAGGGTTTGGTCCCAGCACACTTCCAGCCAGCATGTCATGGCAAGCTTCCCCAAGCAGCAGTTTCCACTTTTCTTCTTTGGTGTCTATTGTTTTCTTATTTGGGGAACTGGAATCCATGATTGAATTGGAAATGTGGTTAGCATCAGCCTCTGATGCAACGGGGTGGGTTTTTTCCTTTCTGATTGGTCTGAGCCTGAGCACATCTTCCCCTGGACAACTCAAGGGCTGCACAGCTCTCCTGTGACACTTGGGCAGTGATGCAGCACTCCCTTGTCTTCACTGCTGAAAGACCATCCCATTCAGTCTCAGGAGAGCTGCAAAGTGCTGGCTTGGACTAAATCAGGGAAATAGTCCCTTGGTTGCAAAGTGAGTTTCTAAAAGGAGGAGGTTGCCTGAGTGCTGATGGTTTACATTTAGTCATTTAATGCATCAGGAATAGGTTACGTTCTCAATTATTTTGATTTCAATCTAATGTGTTAATAATGTGAGTCTCTTTGAATGAAAATGTATTTCCAAGTTGCTTTAGTATTTGCTAGCGCAGTAAGTTGAACACATATGTGAAAGAAAGGGCCATCTGATGAGCTGCTATTGTTCTCTTAATTCAACCCACCCCATTTGGGCCACTCAGCATGAATGGCTTTGTGTTTGCTAATAAAATCATGCTATGTTCCCTGCAACACATGTTCTGCATGTCCCAGCTAGTCAGCAGCAGTAAAACCTTATTTTTATAGGTTTATAATGTTACCTTCTCAACTGTGGCTTCTTTTAGATACAGCAGTGCTTCCAGGTTTGGCCCTGGCACACTGGAGCACACAGGGGTGGCCATAAGCTCTTGTTTCTGGCTCACCTCCTCCCTTTCCCTTGGCCCCTCAGGCACTTGCTCCCTGCGTGGCTCATCAGCCAGTGTGTGTGCCTCCTCACCTAAAGGGGGCTGTGTCAGCAGCCACTGCAAGAGAAATAGGAGTGTTCTTCTTGCCTGCATCCTCCTCTCCCCAGAATGTCTGGATGAGGCCAGGTTGTTTCTTGGACTGTCTCAGAGAGTGGCTCTGGACTCCACAGCCCTTTTACCTGCTGGGCTTAGGAGACACAAAGACGATGTGGGAAGTGCTCTGCTGTTGCATGATCGCAGGAGAGCTGCAGCCATCCTGACAGTTTCTTTGGGCAGTCCCGAAGACAGAGGGATGAAAAGCAACCTCTGCCTTAGCACAGCATCTCAGAGGGGGCTGCTCTCAGCAGTTGGCTGGCAGTGGTCCTCCACAAGCTATGTCCAAGCTGCAGGGAATCAGTATGCAGAGCAGTTACTCCCTTTCCTTGGCACATTGTTTTTTAAGGACTCTAGGGTAGAGGGGATTAGACCAAGTTCTTAGGGGAGGAGAATAGCCAGCAGGGGATGGCTGGTCATTTTTGTTCCTTTTGTAGCACAAACAATCTCTCCCTTACTACTCACAGGGCTCGTGAGCCTTTGTGATGTTTATTTGGCTGAAAGATTTGGAGACCTCTGGTCTAGATAGCTCTCCAACTGAGAAGGGGAATTTAGGCACTTGTGATAGTGTGGCCAAAGAAATTACAATAAATATTTGGGAGATTTTAGTGTTTGGCATTCATCAAGAATGGTTTAGCAGAACAAAATCTTTAGTGGAAAGGATGGAAGTCCAGCTGAAATGACAAAGATGTGCCTGGGCTGGTGTTGGCACATCTTCCACACTTCAGGGATTAGAAGGAATTGTGTAATAGCAACATAATGATCTGCAGAATTGGCTCATTTAAACTTCAGCTGCTTTTGTTTAGAAGATGGACTTAAAATCTGAAACTGGGTCAAAATCTTTTCTTGCTCTAGAACTAAAAGTTCCACACATTTCAGACTTCTGTTTGAAGAGCCCTCTCTCTTACTGCTGTTCAGCCAGCCCTCCTGGGCTGAATTTCAGCCAGACAGGTATCCTTGGCCTGCTAGCTCTTGTCACTTGGGAAAGTGTTGTTGATCAGGATCAGATTTTCTAGGGTCTGATGATCTCCAACACATCCTCTCCTGCTGATGGAATCATGATCCTTGGTTCCTCTTTAGGACTGATAGAAATGTCTCCTCTCTAAGGTGAGGAGCTGAGCAGGTACAGTTCTGGAGGTATATTCAGTCTCCTGGATTCTTACCACATTTTCACTGAGTTTTGTCACTTTGTGAACTTGCCCTAAACTACCAGCAGGACAGAAGTCTTCCTCAGCAATGGCACTCTCCCCAAAAATGAAGCCCAAGTCATTGAGAGCTGTTGTGGCCATGTTTCTCCTCTGTTTGCAGCAGAAAACAAAATCCCCAAAACATTTTTTTTGACTGCAACTGCATTTCCAACAGTAGAAGATTATTATTGCATGTTCCAGGGTCAGCTTCTTGCAGACATGCATGGCCTTCTCATCTCCCCAGTCGAGGAATTGTGCAGATATTTCTTTGCTCCAAAGTTCCCTAACTTTTCCCAGATAATACAGCCTGCAGGGAGAAGGAGGGTTTGCAAGGTTAGTGTCAGGAAATAGCTGCTTGGGGAGGTCCTCTTCCTTGCTTCTGGATAAAGCAGTGTGATAAATTACTCTGAGTGCTCACCTGGACTGGGGTAGGCAATCCCGGCAGGCAGTCACCTTACTGCTTGCAGGAAAGGAACAAAGTGACCCTGCACGTGGAGAATCCATGTCACCAAGTCACCAACAGTGGAATTCATAAATTCCTTTATTGTTTGCTAAAAGCTGCAAATGCATCTGCAGAATACACAGACATCTGTTACCATCTCGAGCGAGGAGATGAGGCCATTCAGTGTTAATAACATGCACAACAGAGGAGCCCCGTCACTGCCTCATTCACAGTGGGAGTTTTACATCACACTGTAGATGTACACATAGCCCAGGAAGGTCACTCCTAGAATAAAAACCACTGACAAATACTCTCCTTCATCCCTGGATGTGACATGGTACCAGCAGCAAAGGTTGGCTGCACTTTGCTGTCACATCCTGTCACATAGGAGTCCCACTGCTGCAGCTGCAGATATGCAGGCTCAGACACATTGGTGTCACAAGCTCCTGCATGTTTTGATTAATTCATCTAGAGTTTTCATACATGGGTTCAGGGACGGTTGCTTTCATCAACTTTGTGATCAAAATGTGTGCCAAGGATATTATGAGTCATATTCCAGACTCACTCGTAGTTTTAGAGAGGGGATTAATGGGGATGTTATAATATTGCTCATTTATGCTATAGGCAGAGCTGGCAGCAGTGGCTGTAGTCATGGTTGCCCAACATTCCCCATTATATAAAACTTTGTTGTAGTTCGTCTTATCTTTTTCAAACTGTGTTGTTTGGTGTTCTTCCATGCTGAGATTCTGCCTCAGGCTGAATTATTTTGGCAAATTTTAGTAAAAACAGAGAGGGAGGAAATTACGTTGTTTTGTTCATGTCAGAGTCTTACAATTTACGTTACATTGATAACCTTCCAGTTTTCCCACTTTGAAGCAGGGGTTTGGCAAGTGGATAGCTGGAGGTGGGAGGGATGCTGGCAGCTGGAACATGTATTTTGCCATCCATGTGAGAATCTATTCAATATGACTGAATTACAAGCTTGTGAAATGGCACAAGCTCTATAGAAAATGGTTTAAAATTCTGGCAGTCAGTATCTGAAAAGTGTATTTACTGTGATGGTGCTCATGGCTAAGACTTCAGAGACAGGAAACTGCAATTCCTGCTGCTGATGATCATGGAGCCTTCAGCACTCTTTGTTAGGTGAGCCAGCTCTCTTCTCACAGCCTCCAGGAAAGGAACTCACAAAAAAAAAAGGCTTTTTGTGCAGTGACAGGGAGGAGGTGAAGAGGGGGAGTTCCTCCAACGGTGAGCAGGTGGTGTTGGGAGCTAGCAAGAGACAAACTGTACAGGGTATTGGGAGTGGAAAGGGGTTTTCCAATGCCTCTCAGAGCTTTCAGGTGCTGTAGCCCAAACTGCCTGTACTTCAGCCTTTTTGCTTTCTCCATGCATGGGATGGGTTGAGTCAGAGGACCCAACAGAGCAGGTGGAAAGTGCACAGGGCATTTGCATTGCCTCTTGTGTCATTGAAAGGCCCTGTAGTAGAAGAGACAGAAGATGCAAGCAGGAAAACAGAGGTCCTTCTGTGCCAGCTTTTGGTGGAGCAGTGCTGCAAGATTGCTCTTCTCCCTGGGAGAGAGTAGCTGTGTGTGCCTCAGCTTTCTGTCTGCTACTTGAGACCCAGATAAGAAGTTTTTGAAAACACTGAATGTTAGGCCCAGAGCATTTCAAATTGAGCACCCACGTCTTGAGAAGGTTGTGACAGTTTCAGCATTGCAGTTGGCTTTTTGTGCGTAAGAGAATAATGACTTTTCCTTCCACCAGAACAGCAGCACAAATAAATACAAGATACACTTGTGGAAATTGCCGAGAGGAATCTCCAGCAAAGTGAGTAATGCTGCACTCAACATGAGATTTGGGTGTTGTAAAATTACAAAGAGAGGGAAAAATAATGATATGAATTCATATATCCTGTGCCCTGAGCAGATGAAGTTCTGCAGAGATGAGATGGTAGGTGATACATGAGCAAAAGAGATATATTTTGAGCAGAAGATACATTTTTTCCTACTTACAGATTGCTTTTCCCTGCTGTCTTAAGGAGAAAACATCTAGAGCAATGATGCATTTCTGTAGTACCTACCTGGTCAGTGAAATTCTGTCAGTATGGTGTGGCCCATATTCACTCAGTAACAGATGGTAGGTGTTTGTCACACAGATGGGCTCCAGTGTGTCACAGCTCTTGTGCTCCAGGCCATACACAGAAAACAGCCTTTCCCTTCATCCATGGAATTTCATTTCTGGTTATGGCACGTGGGATGATTGCAATGTGACAGTGGGTCAGACGAGCTCCAGTGCTCTGCTCCTGCTGTAGAAGAAGAAAATGGTGTCAGTGACACATCATGTCAACTGGGGGTGGTTGTGGGCCTATGCACTGCCAACCAAAATGCAGAACTAAACCAGGATTCACCTCTGGGGCTACAAAAATATGACTTTTGCTATGGTCCTGTGCTATATTCGGTGTCTGGGGAGTTGTCAGCTGGAGCTGAAGCATTTGAAGTGATTATAAGATCTTTTTTCCTTGTAGGTTTTCTGCTGAGATCAGTTATTCAGAGCACTTAAGAGTCTCTCCACACTTCCCCATTTTCACTAATTGTCATAGTGTCTCTGGGGCCTCCCTCCCCTGTTGAATTTGGTTGGGTGTCAGCAAGTACCTTGTACTCAGAATTTATGGAGGGATTAAAAAGGCATCAATGGAACACACAGAGTTTGCTCATCTAACCTTGTGTCTTTAAGAAACTGAGGTAAAAACCAAATACAGTCATCTTTTATCTGAACAGTGGTTAATTTGTTTAGAACAAAAAGCACATTGCCTGCATTGTCACTTATTCTTCCTATGTGGAGCTGTCAGCTGCCTTTAAATGTATAAACAGGAATGGAACAAGGCTTCAAACAGCTCTTTTATAGCACTTGGAGTGGACATGGTACTTCATATATATACCACAATAATGCATACCAGATGAAAAGATACTGTGGAATTTGTGCAATAAAGGTAAAAGCCCATATATCTGCTTGTTCCAATGGATGAGAACCAAGACAGAAAAAAATCTTGAAGGCAAAAATAACAATAAACCCCAGCACAATTCTTGAAGTCAAGTTTCACTTGCTGTGAAGTGCCCCCAGGAAAAACAAGCACAGGATTTGCCCAAGCAGTGGCCAAACGTCATAAGGGGATGAACCACATGTATCAACCTTCCAAACAGTTAAAGGTGTTTCACCTCCCTCCAGGTCTGCAGTTTAGCTGGACCCTGTGGTATTGCTGTGTCCCAGGAATGACTCTGTGAGCTCCTGTGCAATTTGCCTATGAGCAACTCCTTTATTTTTTCCTCCTCCCTGCCTCCTTCAGCTCATTTTTCTGCATTTTAATACATGTTTCAATGAGGTGAAGTGGTTCTTGCACCTTGGATTATTTAGAATGCCTCTGGAGATGTTTCACCCTCAGCAGCAGAGCGTGCCCAGCACACAACTTTGGAGTTACAGTCAAGGAATTCCCAGTGAACAGGGATCACTGACCCACCTGCCCTGGCTCCCTTGGGATGCTAGTCTCCATCTTTCTTACTGCTCTGAAATTCTTTGCTCTTGGTTTGCCAGTCAGACCCCAAATTTAGATCCATTTGTAAAAGAACAGCCATGAAAAATGGGAAACTGAATCCACTGACTTAATTCTTCCTTTTTAAATATGACTTTGCGTGACCTCGATGCAGCGATTGATGGTTTGGCTTCCAGGTCTGGCTGGAGATGCAAGGTTTGGTGACTGTCCCAAAACTAGGACTGTGAAAGAATATTTCATGCTCACCATCTAAGGAAAAGTTACTTTAATCTTTGTTTAAAAGGAGTGCTGTTTGTAGCAGCTTCACAAGACTGTCTTCCATCTGTATGCCTATTTTCCAGGGACAACAGCAGGTTGTTTCCTGCTAGTCTGCTAAACTCTTAAAAAAGAAATAAAATAAGTATCTCTAGAAAAGGAAATACCCTTTTTAACAGCATCTGTTTCCCTTAGACACAGTTTCTGTGTTTTATGTTCCTTCTGGTGGTTGTTATTACAGTTCTCCTGAGGATTTGTCATTGCTGTCAACCTCTAATAGGCCTTGTCAGAAGGACAACATGACTCAGTCCACCCTCCTCTTGCCCCAGCCCCGCATTATATTGGCCAGGTCGGCTTCAGCTGTGAAGGGAAAGTCAGATTAGGAGCTCCCAGTAGAGACCAGGAGACTGAGTTAGGATTTATACTGTTGTTGTGATGCTGACATCTCTTCAGAGCTAAGCAATAAATAATAGAGCAAGTTTAAAAGGTTTTTGCGCTTGCCAGTATATTGTTGTTGATACAGCCTGCCGTTTGTTAACATGATCCAACAAGTATCCTTTAATGACCCCATTTGGAGAGACTGTGAGACTCCAGAGCACTGCTAGAGAAGCTCTGTTTCGTGGTGCTGTACTTCTGAGACCTACTTATCTGTCATGGTTGCAGTCAGCTGATGCTTATGAACTCATGTTCATTATGAAGTACTGATTGGAGGCAGAAGTCTTCTGCAGGGGTACTTCTTTTCTGTCCCAATCTAATGGTCTCTTGACTTTAAACTTTGAATGTGTTCCCTAGAGGGAAGTAAAGTTAAATAAGACTTTGCAGGAATTTTTAATGTGAAGGTATGAAACGTCTTTGTGAAGGTCTTTTGCTCAACTGAGTTGTTTTTTTCATGTGCTGCCAATATCTGATCCCACTTCTTGACCTTTAATATACGCTGAGAGAGAAGATTAGGATGTTTCTAATCAGCTGAATCTTCCCTCTGGGAGCACTATTAAATCTTGACTCTCAGCTTTATCTCTGCCAGGTCTTGCCAGCCCTCCATGGTTTTGGTTTTGGTTTTGTTACCATGAGAGGTCAGAGTTCATTCACCTCAAAGGTTCTTGTTCAATGGGGGAAGTTTATTGGATCATTTCTGAAAGATTTAAGACACCAGCGAACAACTCTGCTTGAAGGCAGACCTCTTCTCTTCATGTGTCTTGTAAGCCAGACCTTAATCAGTGAAATAAAGTCTTTTATTTTGTGCAGGATTACTGCTAATTCTGCCCACCTCATCATTAGTAGAGCTTCGTCAAAGGTCCTCATGAGCAAAGCTGAGTGGTTTTGAGGTGCTAAGTTAGGTGCCTCATAGGCATTCAAAATATTACCTCAGCCAGTTTCTTCTGCCATCCAAATTTGTAATTTCATTAAAATTCCAAGTTTGTTGGCAATGAATTGGTAACGAGTATTGAGTTTCATACCATTGTTTTGAGGGGAATTCAAGTGAAGCTGGCAAGTCTGTGGTCGTGCAGCTCAGCTTGTGTTACATGGCCCAGTGGTACAGGCAAGTGGTTTAATGTCAAAGCTGCAAGTAGTCTTTGTAAAACAGAGCCCCCCTGAGCTGCATATCTTCCCTGTTCATTCAGCCCTCTGCAATACCACTGGTGTGATTGAAGCATTGGGAAATTTATCTCTGAAAATAATACAACAATGGATCGCAGTGCTGGGGTTGATGCCCTCCTGAAAAACTTTGGTGGTCCAAGGAAGGACTGAGCACCCATGGTCTTATTTAGCCCTTGGATTCCAGTGGCTCCCATTCCCAATGTGGTCCAAGTACCTGTAGATGTCCCCTCCCTGTCCTACGTTTTTGAACGCTCCAGAGGCTCTGTAGATATGTAGGAAGGCAGTAATGATCTGAAGTCATTGGTCAAAGCTGGATGCTTTGTTTCCATCCAAAAACTTACTCATTCTACAGACCTTGGTCTTAAGTTACTGAACTTGCAGAGAAATGTGCTCGTAATTTCTTTCTTATAAGCCCTTTCTTGTTGAGCAGAAATTTTGGCAAAGAAGAGTCAAGTCACTGGAGAATCCCCAGTTCTGCCTGGTTACACCAGGCCTCCTCAGATCTTTCCTTGGAACAAGCAGGCAAGAGGAAATACTTTCCATTTCAGAGAAGCGTGGACAAACAACGTTGCTTCAGACAGAGAAGAAAAGTGGCAGACGGAGTTACAGTGCTGAATCCTGCTGGCCAAAAGCATGCTCCTGCCTTTATTCAGTCACTCCTGGAACACAGTGTTCTTATTGTATTCCTCCTCACCCCGCTCAGTGCCTCTCCTTGGGCTCAGGGCTCAGAGATGCCCCAACCACGGTGCTGGCAGGTTTGGGGGAGTTAAAAAAAGCATCAAACACATCTCAGCAATGGAACCTCTCCCTCCTTGCCTGACGTTTGGTAAGCGTGTGTTCTGAAAACCTGGATCCCGTTAGAAACGTTCCTGCTGTCTGGAAAACAAAGTACTCGCTCGCCTGGTTTAGTCATTAAGTAAATTTGTGGTTTGGTTGAGACAAAAAATAATGAAGAAAAGCTGTTGAAATCCCGGGATTAATTTGATAGTTTGCAGGCAGTGGTGTTTTTAAGTGGAGCTGCTGCGTTCTTTATGTTGTGAGCAGACCCAGGTACAATCCTGGGCTTTCCTCTTTCCCTGTGCCTCAGAGCCAGGCATTTGGAAGTAATTTGTTCCACGAAGGCCCTCTCGGTGCGGGCGAGGGGGCTGCTCTGGGCCGGGAGCCACAGTGCGTGGGTGTCGGCACGGCCGGGCCGCGGCTGGAATGCCGGGAGACGCTTTGGGCTGCCTGTTCCATCTGCAGAGGGAGCAGCACCCCGGGCTGCAGGCAGGGACGGGTGGTTGCTGCCTTGGCATGGCAGGGAAGGCTCTGAACCTACTCTGTGACACGGTGACCCCCTTCTGGGAAGAACTGTTTCCTCTGGACCTCCTTTACATGTCCCGGCTGCCCCGCCTGCCTTCCCAGGGAAGTGAAACTGTGGGGTACAAAGCAGAGAGGCTCATGCAAAGATCCCCATGGCACTTTGCAAAGTGTTTCCCCTCTCCACCAGCCCCAATTTACCTGGGACAGTGACCAAGGAAAGCAGAGAGCAGGGAGCTGGCACTGAAGTGCTGTCTAAAATGCCTTCTCTGTGTGTTCATCCACTTAACCACACATATATATGTATATATATGAAATCACTTGTATTAAACATAGATGTCATTTCAGTCTGAGAAGCCAATTAGCAGAGTGGAGAGTTCTTGCCAGTCAGCCTCTTGCTGAATTTTTCCCAGCTCTCAGTTTAAGCAGGGGAAAGGAGACTGCATTATCAGCCCTCCCTGCCTGTGTCTGTGCTAGCAGTCCTGATGCCCCAGGGAGAGCACATTTGGAGAGTCAAAAAATCAGGGATGAAGACTCAGGTCCCATTCATTTCAGGGGTTAACATGCTTGGATGATCAGCACATCCCTGCACAAGCTTGATTCTGTCTCTTCCAATAAAATATTAAAAGCAGCTCTCTTGTGATGTATTGTGTGGCAGAGGCCAGGATGTGGAGGTGTGTGTGGCTCACGGGTGGCAGAAGTGTACCCTGGATATTCAAAATGCACAGACACTGCTGGGTTTGCCCTTCTTTTGTAGCTTCTGAAGCTGCTCCAGCAGCTTTTGGATGGCTAATGCAGCCTGACTGCTTTAAAGCAGTGAGGCTCTTGTTCAGTTGCAATTAATGCAGCCAAATATCCTGTATCTTTTATAGGAAATGTCCCTAATATTGTCAGCCTTTCATGACTGATGAGGATTCGTATGAATCATGTCATCATTTAAAAAACCAAACAAAACTACTATGTTATGGTTTAAACTCAGGCTAATATATTGAAATTAATCTAGGCAGATACCTGTTATTGTTAGATATGGAACAGAATGTTCTGCAACATTTGCTTTATTTCAGGAAGATGATCCAATTGTCCTGTTAATTGTTGTGCAGACATTGTGCTGCCTTTTTTTCCCCCTCATTTTAATGAATATTTTGTGCTTTGAGCTATTAAATAAATGAGGTTTGTGGCCTTATTCTAGGGAAGACATGCATTGTTTTTAGGAAGGACTTCCTTTTATTGTTTGTCAGACTCAGATTTTTGCAGTTTTGATTTTAAATCTGCTGCTAGAGGACAAAATCCAGTGTTACATTGGGATGATGAGTGAGCACAGCCTCACCTCCATTGGGAAGGAGGAGCTGGGAGGGCTGGTTTGGAGATGCAGTCAGATGAAATCTTGAGGGACTTGTTCTGCAGTTTCCTTGGAACACAGTGGTTTCATCCTGTTGTCTGAAAGCCTTTCTTAAGAAAGTTAGGGTGGTGATAGGGCAGTACAGCCACAGTATTTGGCCTATCTAGTCCTTATTTGCCTCCTAAGGCAAACATTTTATTTCCTGCATTTCAACTTTTTACCTAGATTCTCTCCCCCACCTTGCTGTATCCTATGATCTGAATTACTGGTTGCAATTAATGCATCCTCTGTACATTACTCCTGCTTGAGAAGTAGCATGTCCTTGGTAAATGCAAAGGAGTTAGAAACTGGAAACTCAGTCTGGTAAATCTTGGGTTTAGCTTTTGTAACTGTGCTTTAATACTTCACAATAATTGCTGAAGCTTCCCATAAAATAATCTCCATGTAGTCCTAAAATGGAATTGAATGCCTTAGAAGAAAAGAGAAGAAGAGCCCTTATCTGTACTTTTAGTTACATTTTTATTTATTTCCCTTGTTCCTCTGGTGTGGGAGGATGAACAGCAGGGAAGAAGATACAGATTTGCAAAGGCAAGGAGTGCTAAAGAGCGTCGTTTTTTTCATCAGCTTTTAAAAGCCAGACTGTAATCATAAATTCCCTGATAGCTGGAGCATGCAGAAGTCGTCTTTAAGCCTACAAGTGACAGGCTGCTGTTGCTTTTCAAACTTCAGATTTCATTTTTTTGTAAGACACAACTTTGATCTGGTTCCTTTGTAATGCTCTGCAGAGCGCTGGGGCCGCTGCGCTCGCCGGCTGCAGAGCTGGAAGTGAACTTTCTTGGCAAGAGCCATCTGGAGACCTCAAAGAACAGATTAACTTGTCCAGAATTGATGTGATCTTTGAAGAAGCTGCCCTTGCCTGGAACACATGTGATTAGCCTGACATTGGCAGTGATAAAGTTGAGATGCACAGCAGCGTCTGAGTACCCAGAGTAATTGGGAAGAGTGTTAAGTGGAGCAACCCCAACAATCTGCGGTCAGATTATCAGATAAATCCCCAATTTTAAACTCTTGAGCCAACTTTGCATCTTTAGCACAGATCAAATCCAGTCTGGAGTGAAGGTTTTCAGGTTTGCATCTTCACAGACTTTTTGTTCTTAGTTCCAAAGCGTTCCCATGATGATAGTTTGGGAAGAGCTGTAGGATGCAACTTCTGTGACAGTTGTTGGTGCCACAGATTGGAAACAGACTTTTCTGTTCAGGTGGTGGATTAATGTAATCTTGTAAACCGGACTCCGTGCTGGATGCTGTTGTAATCCCTTGTTTAAAGGTGACCCTGCTGCTGGGACACTCTTGTCAGCACGTGCTGTTTAGACATGCTGAAGGGATTTGCTTTGGCTCGTACATTATAAACCAACATGTGCAGCTTTTAATTTGACTGACTGGTTGTGATAATGAAATGTGGAACTGCATGAAGGATATGACAGTCACCTGCTTGTCGGTAGATGTAAGTTTTGGAAGTAAGTGGCCAGCTGGAGGCTCAGCAACCTGTGATTCTAGAAGGACTTCTTGTTTCTTGGGTGGAAGTAAGTAGCTTTTTATATGTCTTTTTTTCCCACACTGAATAAATGGAACATGTCAAAATAATGAGCTGGAAGGATATCTCAGCTTTAGACTGCATCCTCCCCATCACAAGTGCAAAATGGTTAGAGACACCAAATAAGAGTAATGTTTAGGACTGGTTTCCTAGAAACAGTCATCTTCAGAAATACAGGACTGCAAAAGTTTGAACTAATTTTTCAGAAGTTGGTGTGAAAAAGCAGAGTGGGAGCACAGAATGAGTAGCTGGGTCCCATTGAGTTGCAGCCCTGATCTGTGGTCTCAGGGCACCATCCCTCAGGCCAAACACCACCCAGCAGCAGAGGAGAGGAGGAATTGTGTCCTGCTGTGAGGTTGCTTACTGCAGTCAGGAGGGAGGGCATCTCAGCTCCTCCACCTGCCATCAGCTGTGGTGAGACATCTGAAGTTTCTGCAGAGCTCATTTTGGGGTGTCCTCCTGTGGGACTTCCCAACATCCCCAGAACTCCTGCAGCTCAGGACTGGTGACTCATGAAGATCAGGTGGTTATCAGCTGCCTCATGGCATCTGGAAAATGGGATTCTCCTGTGTTAAAAATGAGCTGCTCACCAAAACTGTGGTTCAGACTATGGCATGGGAGGAAAACTTCTGCAAGAGCTCTTTAGAATACATTGGAGTTTTGTGGTTGCCAGCTTCATGAGTCTTTTATCTCTTGGATTTGTTAATACTGTATCCCAAACAGCTGCTTCCTTGGTAGTGCAGGGCTTTGGAGAAGCTTCCCATGCCACCAAGGATTTTAGAGTTTATGGGTCAGGGAAGTGGGGCACCCTTGCAAGAGGAGGCCTGTCTGGATTCTATCACGGCTTCAATTCTTTTGAGGAAAAATTTTCTTCCAGAAAATGTCAGTGTCATAAAATTTAGTGCTGAAGCTGTAGAAGGTGGTAGCAATGAAAACTGATGGATTGATCAGCTTCCCTGTTAATCTGGGAGCTGTTCCAGCTGTGCTGGAACTGCTAGCAGGTTTGGGAAGACCATGTCTCTCAGACCTGCCAGTAGAGTGTTGCACAACTTATTCCCTACAGTGGAAATTTAAATGCTACAGAAATTAGTTGCCTAGAGGCCTTTCATCTTCAAGGAAGTTTTCTTCTTGCCTTAGTGGTTCTTTTTCCCATGCTTGATGAAGAACGTCAGTGAAGGAGGTACATATCTGTTGAGAACCAAAGGGACTGCCGCTTGGATTTGGCTTTGGAGGCAGGATCAGTGAGCTCTTCCTCCCACTGTGGGTGCTGAAGGTGATGCAATTCTTCCCCAGTGCACACCAACCCTGGGATTTTTGCATAGAGCAGAGTAACATGTTTGGGAAAGGTTGGGGACTTTGCATCTTTGAATTAAAATTGAAATAGCCATTGGGGGAAGTTGTATGAGAGAGACTGGAGTTCCCAGGCTGGAAGGAAAAGGATGCTCTTAGGGACTCAGGATGCAGTGGGAACTCCACACAGAGCAAGAGTACTGAAGAGACCTTGCCTCTCAGATTGCTTACATTGAGACTCCAAGATCTGATGGTGCTGATGTCCCAAGTGCTGGGTGCTTGGTCAGAGAAGTGAGAGATCTGGGGATTGATGGTATACAGCCAAGACAACATGCAAAATAAACCCAGAACAGGTAGAGGGAAGCCTTAAGGAAATTCTTGCTGTTTTTCTACAGCAGTTTAGGCCCTTGTCAGCATTACCAGAATGTGCAGTCATCAGTGGAGGGCTTTATGCAAAGAAAAGGCAGCTGGTCAGGCTGACTTCCTCAGGTCGCTGTGATCTCTGTTATAATTGTTCCCTGTGTGATTATTTTGAGGGTTGAGCAACTGAGAGCCGCAGAAGAGACATGCAGCTTTATTTCTGCAATGTATGAAAAGTTCTGTGTTCATTTCAAAAACGCTCATTGCTCTTTCTGTCTTAAAAAATGAAATAAAATTCTGGAAGGCTGCAGGAATTTTTGTGAAGTCTAACTTTAAATGCTCACCTTTCCTTTTATCGCCCTTATCAGTGCATAGAGCTCAGTATGTGAGGTTTTTAGCTGACATTTCAAATCGCTCTGAGGGTGCCTGAATCCCTTTTAAAGCAGCCTCCCCTCTCAGATCAGAAGTGACCAGGTTTTTTTGTTAGACTCCATGTTCCTTTAATGTTTTCCTCCTAATAGATGTTGAAAGCGTTCTTCAGAGGCACGGCACAAAACATTCAAATAGTGATATGAGCCAGCTGAAGAGAGTTGTCAGGGAGAGAGAACATTAGGAGAAGGATTGAATACAGATGGATTCCTCAAAAGTAATGTAACCTGTTATGATTGCTTTGAAATCCTATACCCTTTCCATCTCCTTATGCTTACCAAAAGTTTACATTTGCATTGATGTATTAGAGGCAGAGCTAAAATGGAAGTAATCCCTGTTGTATACATGCTTAAGTGTGTAATTTTAGCTAAATACAACAGTTGTGACCAAACCTGTATCCGCAGTGAGAAGACCACAGCCAGGGAGCGTTGTGGGAGAGCCCAGCCATCCCAACTCCTGCAGAGGTGCCAGGGACCTCCCAGGACCCATCTGCTCACTCTTGGTTCCTTCAGCCGTCACAGTTCCACACCAAATGACCTCTTCAGGTGCTCTCTGCTGCTCTGTCTTTATATCAACTGATAAAAAGAAGAAATGGATTGCCCTGTGCATTTTATTCAGTATATCTGAGTGCTCTCTTAGTATACTGCTAGAATAATCCATGCTGCTTCCAGAGAGTCCTGGCAAAAGGTCCACTAGAAGTTGGTGCAGTATTTTAATTGGGTTGTCCAAAAATCATCCTTCTCTTTGCCCTCAGGGAAGGCCTGAGCTATCCATCATTCCTGCCTCAATTTAAGAGGTTCTCTCAGCCTCCATCACACTGCTGTCATGTTGGATTTGACAGGAGGGTTGCACTGCACAGCATTCCTTTAATGTTCAGAACTGACCGTTCTGCACAGGGAGAACGGCTGAAGGGGGCTGGTAAGGTTTTCACTTATTATCCCTTGCTTTTTAGGGTGAACTTGTTCAAATTATTTCCAGTACTTGCCCTAGAAAGCTGTTCTGAAATCTGATGAAATATAGAAATGAGTTTGCTCCAGTGCACATCTGCAGTGACTGACAGAAAGTTTGCATGCTAGAAGGTATCTGTGGTGACTCACCATCCCAAGGCATCTCTGTGCTCATCCCCAACTGAGTCTGTGTTGTACCCGAGCATGGAGAAACTTCACAAGGCTCCTTTCTGCCAAGCAGCCATGAAAAGCCTCAGCTGGCTCAGTTTGAATGCTCCTTGCACCATTCTGCAACTATGCTAAGCTTCATCATCCAAGGAGAAATAGCTTGGAGTTTTGATTAGTTTGTGGTACACAGAATAGTTTTCTCTTTCTGAGAGCAGAAGTGTAATTTGTTTCTATCCAACACCATAATGGATGTGAAACAATATGATTTTTCCTAGTGACCAGTGAATATCCATCACCCCTTGAATTACAAGGAAGATAGGGTGTGTGCTGAGGACCCAAAGGGCAGGTGAATAGGAGCTGGGTGAGCAATGCATTAGCTGAAGGCTGTAACCCTGTCCAGTTCAAGTTTTAAAATACTTTGGTAATGCTTCCATCCCGGTACACCGCATGCCATATTTTACGTAACAGCATCCGAAAACCTCTACCTTTAAAGGGGCTCTCTGCCAGTCCCAGTTTGTGCAGTGCCTGTCCTGCATTTATACTCTATACAGATATAAACAAACTGCCAGCTTCACCCTTTGCTGCTCTCTTCCTCATCTCTGGTCCCTCCATCTGTGTGTTTCTCATGGGTTTCCTCGTCTTATCTAAATGTAAACTCATTGGGGCAGGGACTGTTTTCTGTTGTCTGTAGGACTTTAACCACTGCAGTAGAACCAGAATCACTTTTCTTGGCGGAACAGGGGAGTACATATTGTATGATGTGCCCTCCATGGAGGTGTTTGCACAGAGCCCATTGCAAATCACATCCACCAGGTGCCGATTACTGAGTTATTAAATGAAGGGTGATGCTGATGAGCTTTGTGATATGAACTGAAACAGGACTCTGATTTTCAGAGCTTGGAAAACCCAGGAATTCATCAACTTCAGGATATCTTAAAAATGCTGCTCTTCATGCAGGGGGGCAGACAGGGAGAGCAGGGGATTAAGTGCTCTTTGGTTTATGTGAACATTTCAGCTTGTTCCTTCTTCTGGCACATTACAAAATGACTTACAGGAGAACAAAATGCCTGCATGGCCTGTCTGTCCTGCAGGGTGGCAGAGCTGGAGGCACGTTGGCAGCAGTGGCTCTCCTATGCTGGTGGTAGAGTCAGCCTGAAGGAATTCGTGCCTGCTTGGTTCACAGGCTGCTTCACCATCAGGTCTCTACCTGAGCAAGGAACTCATTTCCCAGGTTAGCTCATGCAGGCAGCCTCCCTTCCTGACCTTTTGCTGAAGAGAAGGAGGCTGGCCTGCATGAGTACTTGAATAACAAGGCATGGGTTATGTGCAACCAGCCTGCACAGACCCCTGAGCAGATTGTCCACTGCAAAGCCAGTGTGATTAGGTGATTCTTCCTGGTGGAATTTGCAAGTGTCCAATGTGCTGTCAGTGCAGCACTGGAGGTCAGCTTTAGGTACTGTGCTATGAGCGACAGCTGCTTCTTGTTTCACCTCCTTCCCTCTACAAACGTGTGGGAGGGATTTTAAAGTAAGCATAGAATGAGTGAGGTCTGCTATACATCCCTCCCTGTTGGAAGAGCAGAAGCCTATTTTGACTAAAACAAATGCTCTCTTACTGTCTAGGTGTTGCTTTTAGATGCTCACAGAGTGACAATGCTAAGCAGCTAGCCCATGGACTCCATAAACCCTGATGGAAACAGGACTTCTTCCATACAGTCTCGTTCCCTCCCTTATCTCTAACAGTAGGTTCTTCATTACTCCATGAATTCCGTTTTTCTTCCAGTTATGAGTCAAATTGTTCATGGCTCTATCAGCGCAACTTAGCGTGAACACAACTTATTCTGTAGCCCGTCGTTGAGGCTGGGGTGCCAGGCAGAATCCTTCTGCCTGGTGATGCAGAGCATGGTCATGGTTGTGTGTTTCTAACTTGGCTCTCATTTTTCTCTCGCAGGCATGGGTCGTGGAGAGAGCCTGTTAACCCCTACTATGTCAACACGGGCTATGCCTTGGCACCAGCCACCAGTGCCAACGACAGCGAGCAGCAGAGCATGTCCAGCGACGCCGACACCATGTCACTGACAGACAGCAGTGTGTAAGTAACCCCAGCCTGGGGGACAGCCACGTGTGTCCTCAGCAGTGCTGCTCTTGGCTTGTTCTGGGAGAGAGGCTTGGCCACAGCTGGGGTTGGGGGGAATGTCTGAATAGACCACGGGTCAAGATCATTCTCATTTTCCTTTCAGTTACTTTGTCACTGTGCAGGCTACTCAGCCTTGCCAGTCTTGTGAACATTTGCTGCATAAAATACTTTTGAGTGATCTAAAATAAGTGGTGTTCAGTTGGAGTTTCTGCAATGTTTCTTAAGCCAGGTGCAAGAATTGGTAGTGTTGGATGACTTTGTAGTAAGTGATTTGAGATACATTATCTTCTGAATATTAGACAGAGCCTTCTACTTACTTGGGTATTTCTCTTGAGATTTTATGCTCCCGAATTCTCAGAATCACAGAATGGGTCAGGTTGGAAGAGACCACAGTGGGTTATCTGGTCCAACCTTCCTGCTGAAGCGGGGTCATCCTAGAGCAGATTTCACAGCATTTTGTCCAGATGGTTCTGAAATATCTCCAGTGAGGGAGACTCCACAGCCTCTCTGGACAATCTGTTTCAGTGCTCAGTCACTGCAGAGAGAAGAAGTTCTTCCTCATGTTCAGGTGGTACTTCCTGGGCATCAGTTTCTGCCCATTGCCTCTTGTCCTGTTGCTGGGCACCACAGAACAGAGCCTGGTCCATCCTCTGAAACCTCCATACAGATGGTGGTCATTGATGAGGTCCCTTCTCAGCCATCTCTTCTTGAGGCTGAACAGGCCCAGTTTCCTCAATCTGTCCTCATAAGAGATGCTCCAGTCCCTTTGTTGCCCTCCACTGGACTCACTCCAGGAGCTCTGTGTCTCTCGTGTCCTGAGGAGCTCAGAACTGGACACAGCACAGCAGATGGAGTAACAGCTCAGTCTGTGATGGCTCTGCAGTGGATTGGTGACTGACCCGTTCTAGTTTGTCTGGTGACCACTGCACTTTAACACAACTTGTGCTGATAAGCCCCAGCCAAATATATTTTCCCTTTCTGTCTCTCATGACAGCACCCTGTATCTCACCCATGAGATGCCTTCCTTAAAGTTGGTTTGCAAAGAAAGAAAAAAGGAGTTATGGGATTTTGTTGTGACTGCATCTCTGTGATAGAAAAAAAAAGGATTTGGGGAAAAATATTCACTGTTTGGTGTGTTTTTTAGTAGTGCAAATGCAAAATGTCTTTCTGTAATAAAAAACCTTTGATTCCTCAGGCGAGAGATGAGAGATTTACAGAATTAGAAGATTTTATTAATGGCAGTGCTGTAAACACAGAGTCCTCCAAAAGGCTTGTTTAGTAACACTGTGGGTGTCAGGAGCTGTCAGACCTTGTTGGAGAAACTTTCCAGCCTGTGCCATGGATGCTGTTAATAATGGATGCTACCACAGTTCCCCCCTGCTCAGAGTTCATACAGTGACACAGGGAGTGGACAACGTGGCCAGGAGGTTTCTGTGTCTGTGGTGGTCGCCCTGTCTGAGCCAGTAACTTGCTGGTCTCTGGCTCCACAGAGGCTTGGAGCCATGCAGGAGCAGCTGTGAGTCCATTCTGCACCCATTCTGCACCAGCCCCTCACACGTTATCCACGTCATGTTGTAAAACTCACGTTGTAAACGGAGGAGGCAGACCTTGGCCAAAGGGGCCTGGGAGGAGGAGGAGGATGCCCCCAGGACAGAACCCTGTAGACCACTGCTAATTAAAGGCTCCATTTGATACAAATCCAGCTGCTCTGCCACATCCTTCTGCAATTCTTCATATTCATCAATTTATATGGAGGAGTGCTCTGAAGCTAGCAGGAGTCATATAACTTCTTGTTATCAGGAGAGACAGATGTAAGAACTCTTCAAAATTAATTAGCTTTTAGCACTTCCTCTCCCACTAGTCCAGCGGGCTCATGGGGCTGTACTGATGGTTATACCTGTGATAAGTTGTGATCATTTATGCCAGAATTCTTCACCCTCCTAATTTTTATTTCACTAGCCAGTTTGTTTTTTTCACAGGCAGAATAATTTTTTACTGGCCATTCTATGCTTCTTTTTCCGTTAGGCATTTTATCCATCCCATGCCCACCATAGGCTGCTTCTAGGACTTTAATTACCACCAATATGTGCACTGCCTTCTGCTAATTACTAACCCAATCGTAGTGGTTCATTTTAAGTAAGTTTTGAACTTCGTAAGGGTGAACCTTTCTTTCTGTGCCTCTCACTGGATGCATGCAGAATCCAAAATTGGGATTCTGGATGTACAGCCGTGACCTTTGGCTTACACAGACTCTGTCTGTTTTCAGCACTTGCTCTTCATTACATGCTTTAAAACTCCAGCACCAGATTTTACTCAGATTTTACATGGCACTGCTGAACCTATCTGCCTCCTGAGTTTCAAAGGAATTTTTGCAGAATTGCTCAAGGCAGCAAAAATGAAGAACGACCAGATGAAGTTAAAGAAGGGACTCCTGCTGCTTGACAAGACTTACATGTCTCAGTGCTTTGAATTTAGGCCTCCTCTGAGGAAAATGGCAATAAAAGCTTCATTTGCTGATGAGCGAAGTTCTTCCCTCTGTGTGCTGTTTACACACAGCAGTCACACTCAATAATGAAGAAATCTGGCTTCTGCTCCAAGGCAGCAGGTGAACAGGGTGTGATCCAAGGCACAAACCTCCATCAGACCCTCCATCCTGTGTCTGGACAATTGGGATGCAAACACTGGCTAACTGAGGAATGCTGATAAACCAGGGAAGCAAAGCATGATCTTCAGTGCTGGCCGGCTCAGGCCAGTGGAGAAGGCAGGCACGGAGCATTTGCTGCATCAGTTCCCTTCCAAGGTTTGGTATTGGATTGATCCCAGCAACGTGGGGTTTGGAAGTGGCTGCATGCAAAGCCTCTAGCAAAGACCTGAGCAATGCTCTGCCTGTCTCACCTCCTTGAGCTGGGGTGCTTTTTTGGGAGCATGCAGCTCACCAAACAGATTGTAAAACTGTGATGTTACAAGCACGCTTACCTAAAAGGCCAACTTTCAACAGGATGTCTTTCCAAGCACTGGTAAATATTATTGTAATGGGTTGAATTTATATAATGAGTATGTTTTCAGTCCCTGTTGTTAGAGTAATTTGCTTTTTGAGTGACTTAAAAAACATTGCTCTAAATGCCTGCACTCCGCTGATTATTTTTCGGTCTTCCTGTGTCATAGGAATTCCTCTGCCCTTGTAGGCAAAACAGCTCTGGTCCTCTCTGCTGAAACCTGTTTTTATAATCAGCAAGGCAGCTGTGTTGTTTTAGCTGGTTTGTGTGGAGGCAAGGTCTGGGGAGGACACGGTGAGAGGCTCTGGTGAGCGCTGGCCCGGCGATTCTGTGGCCACAGCTGGGGCTGAGTCGTTCGCCTCTGATGTTCGGTGCAGGGTCAGTGGTAAGTCAGGGATTTGAGGCTCTGCATGCCCCGTGGGCTGCTCAGAGCCTGCCCCAGACTTGCAGCAGCATTTCCAGCACAGTCCTGAACTGCTGTTTCTGTCTCAGATAACTCTTCTTGTGGATAGCATCTTCCCAAGTGGAGGAGGTGAGTCTTTGGTAGGAGAGGTTGTCACAACAGGGATGCCTGAGGAAAGTTAAGGCAACTGTAGGTAGGAGGGCAGCAGCTGAAACCGTTAAATCTCCATGTGATGTTCCAGTTCAGATGCAGAGACACTTCAGATGCATATCGATCTTGATTTCTTCAAGAGCTTACATGGTAAACAGGAGATAATGTCTGCTCTTTAGCCCAGTGTTCTGCTCCAGATGAGCAATACTCCTTCCTCTGCTTCTTATCAGGTGTCCTGGCTTATCTTAGTTGGGAGACAGCTTTGCCTTCCCCCAGGCACTTGCAAAGCCCTTGGTGCCGAGAGCTTGGCCAGAGGGATGCTCCTTCTTCCGCAATTCCAGTTAAACCTGCTCCAGAGTAGGGATGGCCAATCCCCCGAACAAAGGAGTTTAGGATAATGGTTATTCCTTCAAAAAGTCTTGCAGATTAAATGCTATTCCTTGTATGACTGGCCTTTAACCATAATGACTGGTGATTTTCCTATGTGCTTCTTTATGTGAGAAAAGTGTCTTGTGACAGAGGTGCTTTGATAAGAGTAAATGGTAGAAAATACCAGTTTGACTGTCTGTTTGTTTCCTGTCTTTCCTAAGGCTAGTGATCCAGAATTATCCCAAGTTTTCCTATATTTAAACAAGTTTAGCAGCTTTTTAATTTAAAAGACCCCTAATGATGATTTCCAATGCATAATGGTTGGGTTTGAAGCCGGTCTACAGAGGAGCAAAGACATCTCTTGTCAGAAGAGTCCAACTGCAGAGCCATAGCCAAAAACCACTGCTCCCCAGAGGCTCTTGCAGGTCAGTTTGGAGAGAGGAGGAAGCCTCCACATTTCCCCAACAGTAAACTCATTGCATTATCATTTAATAAACAATAGAAGTACTCTTCTTCCCTTGTTGCATTTCAACGCTGGGCTTTTTCTAAAGAGAATCACGTGATGAAACAAGGAAAAACAGTTTGGGAAAGTTTTATTTTAAAAGTAGCTGTGCTGTAAAAAAAAGTTTAATATCTTTTTTCAAATATATATATATATATATATAATTTCTCTATCTATTGAAAATATCTCAAAGCAAGCTACCTGACAAAAGGAAAACAAAAGTACGGTATTGGTTTTCCTTGCTTTCCCCCCATCTATTGAATAAGGTTTTGTTGGGATAAAATTAAAGTGCTTATCTTTGAATTTGCTTCCTCTGGTTGAGTTGGCACAGTACATTGAACGAAGGAATGTTCCAAGTTCAGAGGTGGCATTGGGGAATCTAGTTAAAATGACATCAAAGGCAGCACAGCGGGGCTGAACATGTGTTTGAAGCCGGATAGATTAGAGGCCATTATCAGCCTTTCGCTACTGTGCTGGGAACAAAAGTCGCTCTTTCCGCTGGGACTGCTGCTGGGGAGAATTAAAAAAAAAAGAGAGAGAGAGAGAAAGAAAGAAAAATTGCACTTTCTAACATAATGCCGCCTTCCCTGCGAATGGCCGTGTGGCTTTAGTGTGTGAGTTGTGTTCTGGCACCCAGGTTTTGTGCACTGGTTAAGCTGAAATGTTGACTATTGATGCCAACCAGCAATGGCTAAAATAATCCCCCAGGTTTTTTATTTTTCCCTCTGAAAACTTGCAGTTGTTTTGTTACCATCCAGGCTAGAGAAGGCCGCGTCACAATGCAGCAAAACTCTTTAACCGTTGTGGTTCTCATCATTAAAGAAAATTAAGCCACCTAATGAACACTGTCGTGATCCCTGTGCAGCAACGTGGGGAAGTTGTCCTGCTCCCAAGCCGTGTCACTGCAGGCACAGCAGAGATGATGCTCCCAACACACTCTTCCTCCTCCTGCATTACCTGCAGCCACTCACCAGAGCTGTAATTAGCCTGGCTCATTTTCTGTTCCCTCATTTGTCTTCCTGCTAAAACACACTTGTCATTAATCATGAGGTTTGTTTTCTTTTATTTTAATGGTGTTTCATTTTGAATGGCTGAGTTACTGCATGAAATTAGGTTCTTCTGATGTAGGTTGGTGGCGATTCTGCCTGCACCCGCATTTCCAGGGAGCCAGCAGGGCAGCCAGCATGACGGAAATGGGAATGAAGGCTGATGGTGGCCATCCTCACACAGGCTGGTGCTTGAAACTCAGGAGGTTTGCAGGCAAAACCACAGTAAATTGTGTTTCTCTTGCCAAATGGCACCTTGGCTTTAAAAGTCTCTGGGTGAAACTGTTTGGCTTAAGTTCTGGAGAAGCAGCTGGGGAGGGGGATAGGTGTTAAGGGCATTTGGCCTGTGCAAACATCTCAAGTTGTGAGATGTATCAGGACTGGCTCGTTTTCACAGCTCAGAGGGATGCAGGCTTGGTAGAAGATGTGCCTGGAAATTACATGGTAGCTGAGACAAACCAAATCCCTCCATTCATTTCCACCCACCTCTGTGGCATTGCATGACACTCCCAAGCAGTTCCCTCTACTGAACCAGGGAAATGTGTAAAATGAAAAAGCTCCAAATTGCCAAGCTCCAGGCTGGCATTTGTTTTTGCATTTGTTGATTTTCCGCAAATAACACAAGGTCACCAGGAGGTAACTGGGCTCCACTCTCTCATCTTCTCCTGGTCCCTGGGTGTGAGCAGCGTGGTGGCAATGGTGAGAATGAGAATGCATTTCCTTTCTTTGCCTGAAGTCACACTTAGGCAGTGATGCTTTGCCATTTGGGGTGCTTAGCAAAGCCTGGTGCCTCTGACCCCTGAGTACCAAGGATTATTGTGAGCACCACTGTCTCCTTCCTCTGCAGAGACCTCTGTCACCACCTCTTTCAGCACAGGCACAAAGCCAAGCAGAGCTGGTTCACTTGGATGTGACTGCCCATGACATCCCTTCCGAACCTCGTCCAGCCTCCTCTGCAGAGGGGGCTGGTTCTTCCCTCCAGCAACTTCAGTATCAAGCCCATAATTTCAGACTGAGCTAGAGATTACCTTGGGAGCAGTGGAGCCTATACCCCCTTGCTTTGATAAACCATTTGAGTGACTGTCACGCTCTCTTAAAAATACATACCTTGTTCCCTGACCGAGTTCCCTTTGGAGTAGATGCTCACTGAGCTCCCACTCCTTCTCCCCCCTCTCTTAGCCTGCCCTGTGGTTTAATGTGTACATTACAGGCTCTTTATAGGAAGCAACCGACTATAAAAGGTACCAGGATGCAGTCCAAGTCCTTCTCCCTGCCCTCTGCCTTGAGCAGCAGTCGCAGGAGCCCTGCCTCACTCTGTTCCTGGTGGATGCTGTGTAAGTCCTCCTGGCCCCCCATGCCAGAACTTTTTTGGTTCAGAGACCTGTGTGAGCATCGTTCCCTGCATGGTACCTCTTACTCTGGGCATGCAAACATGAGGGGGTTTCCTACCAGCCACTCTGTCAGCAAGGCTTGAATGAACATAACATGTCAGAAAAAGGCACTAAAGCAGGGCATGTTGTTGTTTTATCCCGGCAGAGATGTGATCCCACCATACAGACTCCGAAAGCAGCATCGCAGAGAGATGCAAGAAAGTGCCAAAGCAAATGGACGCGTGCCACTACCTCACATTCCTGTAAGTAGCACTATCTCCTTCCCAGGGGTAAATATGCAAAATATGTGAGATCTCTAGCAGACAGTTGCTCTGCTTGTGCTTGAGTTTAATCCTCCTTAGTGCTGTATTCGCTTGGAGGTGCTTTAGGATGACATACATTGTGATAAGAAAAGGCTTGGAACCTCCTGCCAAACTCACCATTCAGGGCTGCCCAAAACAGAATTTTTCTTAACCATTCAGTCAGTAGCTGATTGTTTCTCCTGGATGAGAATGGAAGCACTGGCTGGCATTTATCTGCAAGCAGTTGCACGCCCTCGGGTGAGCTGGAGGTGTTTGGAAGGTGTAGGAGGCTGTTGGACATGGAGGCTGATGCAGTTCTCAGCCAAGGTCAGTCGGGGAGAGGTGCAACGGTCCCCAGCAGTATTTCTGCACTGAGCAGCCAAAGGAGCTGTAACCTGTTCTCAAGGACTCAGCAAAGTTCACCTGGGAATACAAGGCAGGAGAAAAAAAAAGGTACAGGAGTAAGTATTTCATTTAGCTGACACTGTCTCTTTGGTTGCTCCAGGTAAGCAAAGAGCCTTTGGAAGCTGAGCACAACTGTTAGGGCTCTGCATCACCATCTGCAGCTCTGCTTATTATTGTTTTCTTTTTCTGAGAAGTTACAGGTGACATTTAATATCTAGTAGGGAATAAAGGTGCTTCTTTCCCCTTTGGACAGCTGGACTCCAGCACAAATCAAATAGGGAGAGAAAAAGCCTCCATCTGTTTTTTTCCAGAAGTGCCTTCAAACTTGACGCAGCTGTGCCCATCCTGCCTGCTCAAAGCAGCACAATACCAGCAGAAATACACCCTTGTTTTAATCTGATTTAAAGGAAAAAAAACCAACACCAAAACCACCACTCTTTGTTTTGCCTTTTAAATTAGATTATTTTCCTTAGATTTAAGAGGGTCTCCTGTGCTTTGATCACTGGGTTGACAATAAAAGCCCTGGCTGTGGACGCTCATAGCCATCCTAGCTCAGTCACCTCTCTTTTCACACAGTTGCTTTCACAGTATGGTTGCTGTTGAAAAGGCTGGCTGGGTGCCTTTTTATTTCGCTTGATGCCGTTTTTACTGTAAGCATGGCTTTGTTAGAGTTGAAGTTTGAAAGCTTGGCCTTTATTTTTTTGTTGTTATTGTTGTTGCTGTTCCCCAACAGTGGGAACTACTGACTGAATATTCTCTGACTTCAAAGCTTGTCAGTGGCTTTACCTTTTGGATAGAAATAATAGTGGCTTTCTGTTGATGGTGTGCACTGGCAATGCCTCAATGAACTGCAGGTTATAAACTCAAGAGTATGGAGCATTAAATATGTATAGTGAGCTCTACCTTAGCGAACTTCCATCTGCCAAACATTTCTTTTGTTGAACTGAATAAGTGTCATTCCAGCAGCAGTTCCTTGCAGGCTAATTAGTTTTACTTAGCATTAAATTTTATCGACCTTTTTGGAAACCAGCTTTAAAAATGGGGTAAAAAACAAGGTTTAAATTGCCCACCTGCTGCTTATAAATTTTTATATTATCCTACTTACCTACACAGTCCTTTAGAATTACATATTCCTCCTAAACTACACACAGACGCTTCACAGGGATTTTTTTGTGAAACATCCACTGTTCCCATTAGGTTCTGCACTGTAATTTTAAGTCCCAGGGAAAAAAGCATCTTGACACATATTTATATGGGAGCCGAGGACTGAGAAGTTGAGTTAGTTCTAGTCTTTCTTCAGGGAATAAAAGTTTAGTTCAGACACTCTGGCACCTCCTGCCAGCCAATTACTGACACAGAATTGGCATCGACTTCAGAGAGGCACTGCTCTGCCCTCGCTTATCAATCAGCCAAGAAAGGGGAAGGTAATTAGACAATGTGTTTTGACAACACCAGTGTGAAATGTTATAAAGTTACTCTTTAAAATTCAGCTCTAACTGCACACTCTTTGAATTAAACAGCCCAAATTAGCACAGAGCCATGCAAATGTTTCTTCAAGTGTTGCTTTCCGAAGCCAGTGGTTGGGCTATCCCGCAGCCCCTGGCTAAATCAGGCTGGACCTGGGGTTAGCTGCTTCCAAACGTGTGGCAGTGATGAAATCACAACCTTTGAGTGAAGGTCTTTATGGACTCCTATCTCCAGCATAGCCAGAGTCCATGTTGATAGTGCCTGCAGAATGCACAGCATGTTTTCCTACTGATAATAGGGAACCTCCTACTTCCGAAAGTCATTTCAGAAGTCCTTTACAGACCTTCCCATTCCCTGACAAATGAGTTATGGGGCTATTATGCAAAATACTGAAAGGACTTATATTGCTTTTAATAGCAGCACTTGTAGTTAAGTCCAGAAGCTATAAACTGCAGTGATTATATGTTCAGAGGAGGCTGCCCGCTGGTCCCAGCAGCCATGCTGCCTCCAAGTAGTGACGGCGTCTGCTAGCTATGTGGAACACCCTCCTCAGCAGCAGGACATGTGTGGATGGCCCTGATCTGCATCTTCCACACTTAGCAGCTCACATCTTCCACACTTAGCCAGTCACCAATGCTCTAAGTTTGGAAAAGTTGTGTTCTGTGAAGTGGCGCTCTGCCCAGGAATGCAGAGTGGGGGAGGATCTCCAGCAAGCAGGGAGACCTCTGGTTTGTGCCTCTGGCAGAACACATTACACAGAGAGTGAGTGTTGCTTTCATGTGGTTTTCCATCTCTCGCTTGGATTTGAGCAGAATCTTGGCGCACCAAGGAAGGAAAGAACAAGCAAGTTCCCAAAGAAATGGAGAAAGCCCAGAGCACACAGGGCTGTACCTGGCTCTGGCGTTCATCTGTTCCCAGGAGAGGGTGAGAGATCCTCCTTTTCCACAGCAAATTCAGAAAAATCCAACCTCAAGCATTAAGACCTGGTATTTGGTTGGTTTGTTTAACTCCATAAAGAAGCCATTTTGTGATGATCTTGCTGTGGCTTGATCATGGGGTGGGAGCTCTCCTGTCCTGCCCCACAATCAAGGGTGCTGCAAGGTGGCTTCCATGGTGTTTCTGAGTGGAACAGAAGGCTGTGAGTGACCACTGTACTGTGCTCTACAAGTGAGGAGTGCACAGGAGGAGCCTGGTCTTGTGCTGCCTGGATAACTGCAGCTAAATGAGTTTTCTGCTCCTGTGAGTTGGGAACCTGCTCAGAATTCCCATCGGCTGTTTTACGCCGTTTTCCTCAAACGCCTGGCTGCAGCAGGACTCCTTGCTAATCCCTGAATGCTGAAATGCAGCTATCTGTGAGCTCTGCCACAAGTGTTTCCAGTACGGAAACACCATTTATCCGTTAAAAATTTATGTCACAGAGGAATGCATTAATCTAAGAAACATGGAGGTTCAGAAGTTCTTTTCTCTTGGCTTCTCTAGCCTGTCATCTTCCTTTAATTTCCAAGACTGACTTGTGATCTAACAACAGCCCCTCAGGCATCATGGAGGCATCAAACCTCTTGTAGAAGAGGGAGATTTACCGGTACAGAATTATTTGGCCCAGTCACATCTGTCAGAAGCAGTTCAGCTCAAACCACAGATCCCTGGAGCTGCTAAGGGAACCTCTACCTAGTGTAATGTTGAAAAACTTCCTGTTTCATCTTAGAGCAGTTGAGACTGATGCTTCCCAAGGGGAACCTGCAAACTGCAGCAAGATTCTTCCCTTTCAGCCTTTTCACATTTTGGAGGCTGGTGTGTTCTGATGTGCAGCTTGGTCCTTAAACCTCTGTTTCTCAGGGAAGGTGAAATCCATCAAAACCCAAGAGCTGCATCTGCCTCATGGAGCAAAATCCATGGAACTCCCGCTCCATCAGTTCCAAGAAGAGAAGGGGAAAACGTGAGAGCAGTTGCCTAGTGGAACTACTGGAGAGCTTGTGTGTCTCACATATTCTTAGCAGGCTGCTTCTTCACAATGTACCAGAGCTTCAGACATTTCATGTGTCAGGGACAATGTTCTAGTGATGGGTACCCCAAGAAATCCTTCTTTAGAACTGCCACAAGGAAAGATTGCTCTATCTAGATCAGTTCAAGCTAACTCTGTTTTTCCCAATCCGCCTGGCATCCAGCCTCCTGTCTTGTTGTCCTCTGCAGCCTCCCCAGCTCCATGTGCTTTGGTTCTGGACAGACCTATCTAACTAGTGCCATTAAATAAAAGTAGATAGGTAATTAAATGAAACATTAGATTAAATGGTACTTTAAAATTAAGCACTTCCTTTCTGAATTGTTGATGTAGAATGTCCAGAGACCTCATTCTGATCCAGACTGAAGGGCTGGATCCTCAAAAACCAGCCAGCTCTTGGATAGTGCTGCACCCTTGGCTTGGAACAAAAGCATTTGGAGCCCTTCTGATTTCAGAACAATAAGCAGCTTATTTACAACTCCCTTGTCAGGACTCTGTATGCCCATGGGAAGCTGGGGGCGGGTTCAAAATCCTGAAGCCCTGAAGGATCCTGCTCCGGGTACAGGCTCAGCCTGGCCAGTCTTTGATGGAGCGTGTTTCCTCTGTCTCTCTTCTGAAGTCAGGCCCATCATTTGATAAAGGCTTCAAACACTTTGTTGTCTTAAGCCTTTTGAACCAGGTCAGTGCAATCCATGTTTGCTGTCTAGGGAGGCAGAGAGAGCCCTCAGCAGTTATCTGTATTGTTTCAGCACAGGGAATTTGCATTCATTATTCTGCAATGCTGTTAGTTTTGAGGAAGTCTGTGTAGCTCATCCTTTGAGTTAGGAATAAAGTTAGACCCATGGTGATGTTCAGAGCATCAGCCTGCTCACCAGCTCTTTGAGTTACCCTTACAGGTACTCACCAGGACAGCACAGGGCATGTGCAGCTGGTGTCCATGGGGTGAAGTGAGTTTATTTCAGTTGCACTGATCTCGGATGCTCAGGGGCAGCCTTGCAGAGGGGGCTGCATCTTGCACCCTCAAACAGGCTGCTGAGGCTCTCTGCAAGCTGTTCTGCTGAGTGGTAAGCTCCAAGGACAGGGCAGTGGGTTTTGCAGATGCAGCAGTTTTTCAAAGAGAGAAGAAAACAAATTCATCCTAAAGATTCTTGGGTTCAGTTATTGTAATTTCTGTAGCTGAGCTTCAGTTACCTCCAGACTTTGTGAGTGTGAATAAACATGCTGAGGTGTTAGTTGTAAAAGACTCAGAATCATCTTATTTTGAGTTCCCTGGATACAGCAGTGATTCCAGATATCTTCAGATCCTCAGCATTGCTGGGCCTGCAGGGAACCACCTCATTGTGACAGGACTCAGACACCCAGGTTAGCAAAATTCAGCCCTTGCGCCCACTGCTACCACAGGTTCAGGAGAGACTTTGGTTTGAGATGCTGCCCTGCATCAAAGGCTAGGAAAACAAAGGGTAATTCTTTCCCAGTTGTGCTTTTCTGTGGTAGCTGCACCAGGGAGACCCAAGACTGTAAGTGCTGAGCTCCGAGCTGTCTCGTATTAGGCTCATTAAATGTCTAACGGAGCAGGGCTTGGTGCTGCCATCTATAAACAACCACAGGGAAACAGAGTTGGCATCCTGAGGTGGCAGGAGGGAAGGAACATGTAACCCAGCAGGTTGGGACTTGTCAGGCAAAGGAGAGAATTCCCTTCTTGGGAATCCATGAGGAAGGATGGTGGTGGTAGTGGTAGTGGTCATGGGGTTGAGATTTCTGAAGGATGCAGGATCCCTTAGCCAGAAGTGCTTCCCAGGGCTATGCAGGGGAACAGGGAGATGTCCTGAGAAACTCCTTAGGGAGTAACAGAGCAGGAACCAGCTCTGCCACATCTTCCCCTGCACTGGAGCACATCTGGAGCCCATTTCTGGACTACACAAAAGTGAAACATGCTACTTTGGCTCCTCTGCCAGTATTTCAAGGCTGAACATCGTTTTTGTTGATAAAAATCTTGCAGTTTAGCTTTTTGTGATACAGGCCATTGATTTGCAGGGCTGGAGGTCCTGGTGGCACTAAAGATGTCATCCCAGGGTGGTGACATCACCTCCCACACGTTGTGCCCTCTCCAGTGGCTGCAAGGATGAAGGGAAAGGTTGGCTGGGGCTCTTCCCAGCTTGGATGGGTCACTGGGATTGAGATTTGCTGGCAGGCTCAGGAAGACCCATCCCTCTTGGCAAACTAAACAAGCAATGCTTTAACTGGGACCTCTGCAACCCAACTGGGTTGTCATGAAAAAGTCTTCAGCTCCTTGGTGCCATCAGTGGGTTCTTACTTCCTCTGGTTTTCTTCCCTGCCTTCCAGCTGGCAGAGACAGAAAAGCCAATGAGATTTGCATACTTTTGTCAGGTTTTTAGGCAAAGCAGCATTTTAGTGTTCTGCTTTGATCTTCTGGCTGGCCTGGGATAAATTCGGGTGGTCTCTCATCCTCCTTTAAAGTTTTCAAGCTCAGTGTCTGCTTCTGATGCTGCATTTGTTCTTTTGCTATGAATTATCTCACATCTTCACATTTAATTTTGTCTCTGGTCCTATAGAGTGTGTATTTCTCTCATGTTAGTATTGAAATATTTGAATGCAGAGTTCTGTGCTGTTGAATTTCCAACTATTTTTCCTCCAAATTAAATTTTTATCTCTGCTGCGTCATTTTACTTTTTCTACTGTTTAAAAAAAATAATAAAGAAAGGATAAAAATGAGGGGGGAAATGCAGCAGCTGATAGCTTCATACTTCACCAACTTCTTATCCCAGAAGCCAGCAATTTAGGGACGAAGTAACTCAGCATAAGGAATCAAGAATGCCGTTGAACTGCCATAAATATTCATTTATTCACCCAGAGCAGGCAAGAAAATGGCACCTCTATGCTTGTAAGAGTGCTGTATTGAAAAAGCAAGCAGGGAATCATTGCACAGCACTGAAAAGCTGAGATGCAATCCTGTAGGATCCTCCAGCAAGAGAGGATGTTTTGTGGGAATTGGGACCTTGGGCTGTGGGCTAGATTTGCAGAGATTGACTGGCACACACTGATCCTCCTGGGATAAGCTGAGTAAGTGTGCACTGAAGTCCTCCCTTCTACCAAACTGAAAGCATAACTGCTATAAACAGGAGGTTTGAGAGGTTGAAAGGTCTGTACATCCTTTTGCCACTCTTTGAGACTGGGATATTCCTGTTGACCCTGTGTCCACTGGGAGAAAAGCAAGCACTTCCATCACTGAGTGGAATTTGGTGCCGAAAGAGCTTTTTGGATTGCAGCTCCAGAAAACCTTTCCCTTAGATGGAGTGGTGTATGGAGCTGGTGCCAGCTGAGGAACTGACCTCAGTGGAGATGGTGGCTCAGCTTCCAGCCCCCAGGTCCTGAGCTGCACCTGAGTGCCTGCCAGCCTGTCCTCCCCCAGCTCCCACCGGGACGACCGGCATTTCCAGTCATCAAAGGCTCCCAAAGAAACGTGGGATTTTTCATTCATTCCTTGCTAAGCCATGCTCTGTTCTCCCTGCAGCGTACCTACCGAATGCCAAAGGATATCCACGTGGAACCAGAGAAGTTTGCTGCAGAGCTGATCAACCGTTTGGAGGAAGTACAGAAGGAACGTGAAGCAGAGGAGAAGTTAGAGGAGCGCCTTAAACGCGTTCGAGCGGTCAGTGCCCTTCTTGTCTCCCCTGCCAGCCTGGCACTCTGCTTACCCTGTACCACAGGGGGCTTTCAGCTGCTGTGGAAGCAACTGGGCTGGCCAGTTCCCTGCTCCACTGCCGTGGTCATCACTGGCACAGGGCTCCTGGAGGCTGCTGTAGCCCCTGCAGCTTCCACAGTGCTGTTCCCCCATCCATGCAGGGCTCTGTGAGTTCCAGTGCTCCCTCGCTGTGTGGGGTATCAGCCATGGCACAGCAGTGCCCACTTCTGCCATCACTCAGGGGCTGTGGATGCTCTCCATCACCATCTTTGGTACCCTGGCTCTCCTGAGTTTGTGAGCAATCCCTGGGGACTGTGTAAGAGGGATTCACTTTCCCACAGGAGGTTTTGTGTGATCCCTGTTTCCCCCACAAACGGTAACCAGATGTTATGCTTGGAGGTGTTTGTGTCTGCTATCAGGCCATTTCCACCACAACCAAAAGGGTTCTGCCCATCAGTGCCTAGCACACTTCAGAAATTTTGGAGGTGGTCAGGTGTGGTGTTGAAAAACTCTCCTGGGCAGATAAACACATTGGCTCCACTGGGATACCTGACCAGTGGCACTGAGCCCTGGTACTGCTGGGGCCTCAGAGCCTGAGGATTTGTTAGATGAACTATGGGAAATGTGCAAGGTCTTTAGCTCCACAACAAGCTCCAAAGAGGGAGAGAGTGAGATCCTGGTCATCTGGTATTACCTGTGTGAGACCCCTGTTCAGCAGTGTTCACACCATAGCTTTTCTTCTGAGACACTGCATCTCATGGGTACCTGCACATCTTGTGGTGGGGATAGAGAGATCCCAAAGGACACCGTGGTGTTACTGAACATCACCAGTTCAGTGTAGCTGCAGTCCTGTTTTCCAGAGTTTTGGGGTTCTGCCGTTACTAGCTGCTGTGGCCCTGAGGTGAAGGCTTTGGGCTCCATAACCTGCAGCCCTCTCTCAAAGCAGAGGTGTTGGTGCCTGGCTCGGCTGGCTCTGTGCTTTCAGGCAGGTTGAGCTTCTGGGGCTCCAGGAAAGAACCTTCAACCCTGTTGGAGTATTTTAAAATGCTCATCAAGTAGCTCTTTAAACAGGAAAAAGCTGTAGGTTGTAGTGTTGGCTTTAAACTGCATCTGCATTTCAAATGCAGAGAACAGAGGAAGGCAGAAGGATTTGTAAGGTCCCATCCAGCTCCAGGTGTTTTCCAGCAAACTCCCTACACCTCTGCATCCAGCCAGAAAAGGCTAGCCAGGTGCTATTTTGGGATTAGATTGCTGTTCTTGTGGAATTGCACTGTTCTCCTGTCTGGTGACTATTGCTTTCAAGACAGTGGAATCAGCAGCATTTTCTGCTAACACAGTCCTAGAACACTTTTCTTCCTCCTCCTCCCACGGATCCGTTGCAGCCCCCACCTGTACTAAATTACATTATCCCAGCCCTCTGCCTCCTTGAAGAAGCTGCCAGTAGCAATACCATAAAATCAGCAAATACCTATGTGCCAGAGAATATATTTAAGTCTGTTTAAACACATTTTTGTGTGACTTAATCTATTTTTAAGCCCAGGACTCCCACTAATGATATATATTAAACCTCTTTGCTGTCTCCAGAATATATTTCATTGACTGGCTGGCATCTGGCATTAGCCATTCAGGAAAAACTCGGAGTAAGCAATTGTAGCTTTTTTAGGTCAGCACTTAAGGTGCAGGAGCTGCTGGTATCAGCAAGAGGGAGAACTGGAATCCTGATAGATCACAGGGCTTTTTTCTGTGACCTGAACACCAGGACTGCAGGGTAACCTCTTCCCAGGTCTGCATGGCTCACTGCACAGCAGCACAGGGAAAACCAGGAGCGTTAGTCACACTGGGTAGTTACCAGCCTAACAGAGAAGCTGGAAATATTTTGCAAAAGCCAGGGGAAAAGAATTTTTCTCCCCCCTAACGAGCAGCCTGCATGTTCCCTTTCAAAGCCACATCATGCAGTAACATCAAGGGGAGGCATCTGATTTGAAGCCAAATGCCTTTTTCTGAAAAGACTGTCAGGTTTCTGCCTTACAGAGAAGCAAATGCTGAATTCATTAATTATTCTGAGAAACATGGCAGAGGATTAGAGGATGTGCATGTTCCCATATTAGTTTTTGAGACACTTCAGCCTCGTGTCCACGCATGGAATCTGCTGTAACAGAGATCAGTATTGGATCATACAGATCACTCTGAACTGAACAGAAATAGAAAATAAGCCAGGGAGAAGCAAAGCCACCACTGAGATTCTCAGTATTTGAATATGAAACATTGCCTGACTAGAGAGGGAAATCATTTGCACGATGATCGAAGAGGCTCTTGTGCTTAGCAGAGCTCTTTTCCCTTCCCAGCCAGCAGCAGCCTGATGGGTGGGACTGGGGGGAGGCAGAGGAGGAGGTTTCCAGCGAGTATCCCCTGCCTGTGGCTCATCAGTGCAGCTCTCAGCTCCTAATTCAAAAGGAAGGGCACCCCCAGCCTTGCTGGGGAGTAAAAATGGCTCAGCAGTCAGCAAAGTTGGGGCTGCATCTCTGGCTGCTGCTGCCTGTGGGAGCTAGTGGAAGAGCTCTCAGACAATATTATGTCAACAAAGCACCATCTAGTGGTGATGGCAGCGGGGTTCCCTTCCCGCCCAGAGTGTCACCTGCCTGCCCAGATCACTGCCAGGCTGTGCCAGTGTCACTGCCCAGCTGTGCCAGCACCACTACCAGGCTGTGCCCAGCTCCCTGCCAAACTCTTCCCAGCTTCTTGCCAGGCCTTGCCCAGCTCACTGCCAAGCTTTGACTGGTGCCAGGTCTTACCCAGATCACTGTCAAGCTGTGCCCAGATCTCCACCAGGCTCATTTCCAGGCCTTTCCCAGATCTCCACCAAGCTTTGCCCAGCTCATTGCCAGGCCTTGCCCAGCTCACCACAGCGAGGTCCCAGAACACAGCTCCAGAGCCCACCTTGTCTGTTGTTTCTTTCACTGCAGACTGAGCACAGTGAAAAGATTCAGCAGAATTGATTCCTGCAACCTTGACTCAAACCTTTGCCCTGCTCAAGGAAAGACAACAGCCTGGGATTAGCACCCCAATTCACTGCTCTTGTCTCACTGTTGAGATGTTCCTACTTGATGTGAGGCTGAGGCCAGTGCTGAGGGTTGTAAGTCCCCACAGACCCACCCCAGGAGCAACTGCACCTGCCTATGGTCCTGCCTGGGGTCCAGATCTGCTCAGTGACACAGATGAGCTGAGCCAACATGAACTGAGACAGCCTTTTCTCCCCTTCGCCCATCCTGATCTCAGTCTTGAAGCAAAAGTCCACATTAGCTGCAAAATGGAGTTCTAGGCAGCCAGAGGATTTCCCAAATCCCAGGCACCCATCTGGGTGGACCAGCCTAGGTTCTCACTCTCATGCCACCCTGCTTAGGTGTGACAGCACTGCCAGAGTTCTGGGCTGAGCAGAAGGGACATGCTGCCATTCTTCAGGGATCTGTGCCAGAGTCAGATCCTGCCCTGCACATCAGTTGGTGTTTAAACCTGGGAGGTACCAGCTTCTAAAGCCTCCCAAGTGCTGAGAGTATCATTGGCTATCACAAACTGCTAATAAATGCTCTCCTCAGTGGCAAGGATGTTGTCAGTACATCCCTCACCATGCCTTGTCCCTGAGCTTCGTGCCCAGGGCTGGTGTCTGGCCAGTTGTGGCACATGGCTATAGATGAAAGGTGCCTCTGAAGCTGTTCAGAGTGATCTGTTGGAAAGTGCTATGTCCCCTCCACACACCAGCATCGTGTCACACCCCCGGGCTTACAGCGCCCACACCTTTGGCACTTTGAAAGCCTGGCATTGTCCCTGCTTCAGGCCTGAACCCCCAGGTGTGACACTGGGAGGAAGCCTGTTATTTACTTTCTTGCTGTGTGGTTGGCAGCTGAGACTTTGAAGCTGGTTAGCAAGTGATGGATGATGGCATCTGACAGGCAAAGCTGATGGGAGTCAGTGTTTTCCAGTAGATGCATTTATCTGGCAGGGCAGAGATACCCTGTGCTGCAACTGATTCCTTTACTGTGCCAAAGGAGGAAAAGAGCAAGATTAAAGGACTCACTGGAATCCTGCTTATGTAATTAAAACAAATAGGAATCCTGACTTCCAATAAAGAAACTTCATAAATACCTGAGTTTATGTTGGAGCGTAAAGTAGTTCGTCAGCATCAAAATGTGGCTGTCAGCATGGAGGAGTTTAATTCTTCCTGGCAAGGACTTAAAGAGTCACTAACAGCATATCCTAGACCAGTGTGAACTGCAAGAGCAAGCAGTTAGTTCTAACCCATTTCTTTATCTGCACCAAGTGTTTCACTCCAGCCTTAGCATGCCTGGGAGAAATCAATGTTTGATTTCCAAAACCATTCATGCAGCTGTCGACCTTCACTTGCTCCCTCCTGTTACAAGCCTTCTCTTGGCTTTGCCTTGTGAAATAGTCATTTGGGTGAGAAAACCCTCCTGGTCTCACCTGACTCAGAACTGATTTGCTGCATATCCTGTAGCTCTGGGCTTTATCTGATGGGCTTTGAAGCAGTGCCTTACCCAAAGGCACGTAGGAAGCTGAAGGTACGCTGTGGTAAGTTATGTTTCTGCTGCTGGTTGTTGTAGAACCACCTTCAAGGGGCTTGGAGTAAGGCTGTGCCTCCTCCAGTTGAGTCGTTAGGCTTGTCAGCTCTGTTTGTAAGCCTGGTTGTGATGTGTGGGCTGCCTGGCAGAGCTCCTCGGGTGCCGTGTGGAGAATGTTGCTAATGGTGGCTCAAGGAGCAGATACAGAGACCTGGGCTGCTCTGCTCAGTGGCACCCAGACTGTACAGGCTTGGCTTGAGCATTAGGAATTTCCTGTCAGTCTGGGACAGGTCTCCAGAGGGATTATGGATCTTCATCATCTTAAAGGTTTTCAAGATCTGACTGGACTAAACCAGGCCTGACCTAAGGGTAGGTCTAAAGACTAAACCAGTCCTGCTGCAAGCAGAAGGTGGGACTAGGAACCCCTTCCACCACTCCACTGTCATTCTCTGATTGTCTGTGTGTTTCTTGCAGGAAGAAGAAGGTGAGGATGCAGATATCTCTTCTGGTCCCTCGGTCATGAGCCACAAGATGCCTTCCGCCCAAGCCTTCCATCACTTTGCTCCTCGTTATGCTGAGATGGGCTGTGCTGGGATGCAGATGAGAGATGCCCATGAAGAAAACCCCGAAAGCATCCTGGATGAGCACGTGCAGCGTGTGATGAAAACTCCAGGCTGCCAATCTCCAGGGCCTGGCCGTCACTCTCCTAAGCCACGGTCCCCGGAGAGCGGCCACTTAGGAAAGCTGGCAGGGACACTAGGAACAATTCTTCCAGGGCACGGCAAGCACGCAACAAAATCAGGAATGAAACTGGATGCAGCTAACTTATATCACCATAAACATGTCTACCACCACATCCATCACCACAGCATGATGAAACCAAAAGAGCAGATCGAGGCCGAGGCCACGCAGCGAGTGCAGAACAGCTTTGCTTGGAATGTAGATTCACATAACTATGCAACAAAGTCACGAAACTACAGTGAAAACTTGGGCATGGCCCCTGTCCCCATGGACTCTTTAGGCTACAGGTGAGTCAAGGAACACCCGATGGGATTCCCAAAGCCTTGGCTTCTCTAGGAAGCTCCTTCCATAAACAGGCTGTAGCATGTCAGGGAAACAGCAGTTGAGCCTTTTCTTGTGAGAGTTTATGCTGGGACATCATTTGAGGGCTCTCCCCTTCAGAAATGGATATGCCCTGATAACCTTTATAGAGTCCTTTTTATCTCTGTGATATGGTGCTGATAGACACCCTCTAAGCAGGATTTTTATTGGCCTTGGTTTTAAAATAGATTTTCTGCTCCTTAAAGCAGTGGAGATGCTTAGAAATTACAAGTGCTGGTCTACTTCTCCATGCACCAGGAGCTGGATGTTGGGGCTGTGTCTCGATGTCTGGGTAATAGAAACAAGTCTCTTAAGGTGTTTATGAGAGGACAAAAATCCCTCACCTTATTTGTTGCAAGGCTGAACCCATTCACCAGAAGGGCTCCTTTCTCTTCCTTACAAAGCAGTGGACACTGCAGTGCTGCCCTTGCAGCCAGTCCCAAGGGGATGTTCTCCAGGATAGGGCACCCTCTGCCCAGAAAAGCCATCTGGCTGCATTACAGGCTGTTGTCCATCTTTCCTTGGCTGTTTGAATTCCTCCATCCCTTCCACATTTCAGGGAAGGGGGGAGCTCCATTTCTGTGGCAGGTTTTGCTGGTCCTGTTACTGAGTGACTGCAAAGGTGGGAGTGCAGCTTGGGGCTGACTACGGTGAGGGATGGGGGTGGAGGAGCCACAGGGGAAAGGTGTGCTCACCCTGAGTGTGTCTGGCTCCCCAGGGCAGGCTTTGGGATGTTTCTTTGCAGTGTACCAGGGGTGAGACAGTTAGTGAAGGCAGGTCGGCTGGGTCTGCAGCAGTCAGGATCAGCTTTCTGGGGTGGCAGGAGGGAGGCAGGAGTGCAGAGGCAGCCGAAGCAAGCTGCTCTTCAGGAGGGAGAGCCACTTAAATCCACCCTGTTTGTGTGGGGAAAAGGTTGTTGCTTCAACAGAGGTGAGCATGGCCATGTTGGGCCAACCCAAAGCCCCATCTAGACACAAGACTTCCTTCTAGCAGCAGCTACAGCATATATTTAATGAGATTTTTAAAGAGCACAGAGCTGTCCTTCCTCTGGCACAAACTCCCAGTTCCTGGCAGTCCCTGAATTAGAAGCTTTACAAGACAAGGGTTTGCATCCAAATGGTCTTGTTTGACAGCCAGCAGTCTCTTGTGGTGGCTTCTCTGACTCTTTGCTGAACCCAGCTGGGGTGCTGTTTCCCCAGCCCCCCATGACTGTCTCTGTGGGTGAGTGACAACCTGCAGAAAACAGCATTATTTTGTTTGCACTGAACCTGATGCTGCAGAGTTGCATTTGATACCCAGTAGTCTTCATGTTGGGAGAAGCACAGAAGAAGTTACCAGCTTGCCCTACCTTTGTAGATCTGCTGCAATTCCTCTCCAGGCTTTTTCCAAAAAAAAAATCAGCAAAGCTATCTGAGGGGCTGCTGCTCCTCTGTGGTGTTCAGGTTGTTTTTCCTGTGTGTGTTAGTGAATGTGCAGGAGCAAGGTCCTGTGCAGTAAAGCAGGTGGGTAGTTAGTGAGAGTCTCATGGAATGACTGGCCAGCATGGGGAAATTCTGCATGGCCTCCTGAGCATGGGGCTGCTTGGCTGGGCTCGTGGCAGTGTGTGCCATGGCATTCCTGCAGGAGCCTTTGCTGCAGCCACAGGTGTAGCCAGTGTTGGCTACTGCCTGGCATCCCTCTGGCTGTGGTGGTTGGTGTGGCTGGGCTTCCCCCTGGGAGGCAGCCCACCCTGCTAGGATGTGATATTCCACCATGAGGTGAAGCCTCGTTCAGTTTGAGGGTGAGAAGCAAACTCTGGGTATGGCAAGTCAGAGTTTGGGGTATCAGTGAATCTGAGGGGGATAGGAAGGACCTGGGTTTCAAGCACTGGCCAGGCATGGAGAGACAGACAATGGATAACCTCCTGCTCTGAGCAAAGATCTGAGGATTTAACACAACCCTTCTCATGGCAGAAGATCTTGTCATGGTTCTTTTGGCCAGAGGAGAACCTCCCTCTCCCCACAGGTTGTTGGGCAGAGAAGCTGCTGTGCCCAAGTCTAGGTAGTCTTACTCTTAGCCTGGACTGTGGCACAGGTGGTTTGAGCTTTGGTAGAGCAGGGAGCTGTGTCCATCCTCTGCCCCTCTGGTGGTTGGCATAAGCAAAGCACTAATGTCCCAAGCTTTGTTCTTGCAGTGGGAAAGCAAGTCTGCCCTCAAAAAGGAATGTTAAGAAGACCGATTCAGGGAAAAGTGATGGTGCCAACTATGAGATGCCAGGATCTCCTGAAGACGTGGAGAAAAACCAGAAGATCCTTCAGTGGATGATAGAAGGAGAGAAGGAGATCAGCAGGCATAAGAAAACAAACCATGGGTGAGGGCTGGGAGAGCGAGGGATAACCACACTCTTGCATTGCACCCCCTGCACGAGGGAGATGTGTCAGCAGGCTGCCTTCCTCCCAGACATCTTGGGAAGGCAAGAATCCACCACACAAGGGTTTAGACCCTTAGGAGACTGAGTATTTCTTGGGGGCTATGAGGGCTGTTGTTTCTGAAGGATAACTCATGGCCGTGGCAGGAGGTTGCAGCCCCAGGGGAATCTTAGAAATTTGCTGCTGTGGTTCCAAGGTGGATAATGTGGCACATGGTAGGCAGGGGAGGGCATCCTGTGGGAGAATGCCACAAAAAATAGAGCTGCATTTTCCTGAGTTTATTTTTATGTATGGGATTGATGGAAGCCCTCACACTTATCTGTGGGGTTTGTTGTAGGGTTGGGCTACTCACCCTGATGTCTCAGGACTTGCTCAAAATCTTCAGATTTTGATGTTGCACCCCTCTCCCTTGAAAGGAGCTTCCCAGTGGTGCCTGTGTCCAGCAGCAGGTCCATCTGGGAATGCCTGTGTGCCTGTGCAGAGCATCTCAGTGGTCCATGTAAAACCTTTGTGTTTGTGTGTAGCTCTTCAGGTGCTAAGAAGCAGCTGCCCCACGACATGGTCCGGCCCATCTCCATCGAGCGGCCGGTGACGGTGCACCCGTGGGTCAGCGCCCAGCTCCGAAACGTCGTCCAGCCTTCTCACCCCTTCATCCAAGATCCCACCATGCCACCCAACCCTGCCCCCAACCCTCTCACCCAGCTGGAGGAAGCTCGCAGGAGGTTGGAAGAGGAGGAAAAAAGGGCTGGAAAGCTCCCCCTTAAGCAAAGGTATGATGATACGGTCTGATTGTGTGTGGGAGGGCTGGGAGAGACTGTTCTGAGGGATGTCCATGTCCTCTGCTTTGGTCTGCAGCATGCAGAGAGGTCAGAGAAATCTCTCAATCCTTCTGACATGGTGGTGCAAATGCCAAAACCCACCTTTGAGGCAGTGGGCTTGTGATCTGTGGGTGGAGAGGCTGGAAATGCTCCTGGCAGGGTGGGAAGAGGCTGGGCAGAGGGAGCACATCTAGAAGGGGCATGGCTGGGAGAGCTCTCTCCCTTGGTGCTCGCTGGCTCTCCACTCATTCACAGTCACACAATAACTTCAGAGCTTGGTGGAGGAGCAGAATTCATCAGGATGCAGCAGAATTAAGTGCAGAAGACAAATCTGTCTTTACTCTTTATCTCCATCTCCAACAAGCATCCAGCAAAGGCCACTGGTGGCCTCTGGATGAGAGCTCTGTGCTGGAGCCCTCCTGCAGCAGCTCTGACTCTGTGTGGCCATATCCAAGTCACTGCATCTTTCTGTGACTCAGCTTAATGGCTGTTGCAGAGCTCATTTTCCTGCTCTGTGTTATCCTTCAGGGGACATCATTTGCAAGCACATGGAGCTCTCTGGTGAAAAGTGTTTTGGAAGTGCTAGATAATTACTGTTAACAGCTAAAAGCACTTTGTCCATTAAAAACCTTTCACAGCTCTCCAGCTGTCCTCTAAAAACTTGACACTTTGCGGTCTGACTTGTACAAACACAAATGTAATTTAGAAAAGAAGCCCTTAATTGACAGGCTCCAGTTATTTTCGCTTGCAGTGACCATGCAGCAGATTTCTGTGTATTCATGTCAGAGCATTGATTGAAAGCCAGGTAATTAGAGGGCTTTCCCCAGCCAGGTTAAGCCAAGTTTATGTGATCTACCTTTTGGCGTGTGTAATTGGATAGGGTTTGTTAGTAGAGTCATTTATAGTTGTACTAAATTCATGCACCTTCCTCAGAAATGTCTGTACACACTTTGAAAACAGTAGCCTGGGCTATGCAAATAATATTCTGACAATAATTTGGCCTATATTTTAAGAGTGCCTTACAGAGGAAGCCCATGGTGTGTGGTAGATGCCAGGTATGCCAGCAGCAGGATGGGCTGAGCAGTCCCAATGCTGGGCTGCTCTGCTTCCATTGCCTCTCTGTGAGCTCTGGCTCTTCTCCCAGTGATGCAGGGATCCCCCAGCCCTCCCCCATGCCTGGAGAACCAGAGAGACATTCATCAGTAGGGAACTGCTTATGAAAAGTAGATGTCTGTGTCCAGTAGCAGGCAAAAATGGATGCAGTGGTCCCCAGGGAGCCATTTTCTGGATGTTGAAATCTCTCTGCTGGATTTTGGTAGGATGGGGTGCTACAGCTGAAGCACACCTGAGCTGGCAGTTTTTAGAAAGCTCCTGCTCTGGTTAGCCCAGGAGCCTCTGTGGAAATAGATTCCACAGCTCAACGAGAACAAAGTTGAAACAGAGAGGAGTTCCCATGAAAACACCATTTGTTTCAGTCAGGAGCTTTGAAGAGCTCTGGGAAATTGGAGCCAGTGTCCCAGGTTTGTCAGTAGCCTTGGGGAAGCACAGAGAGGTGGAGGTGAGCCCAGAGGTGTCCCTGAGGCTCCAATTGAGCTGGCTGTGGGTGGAGAGCACACTGTGCCAGCTTCCTACTGCCAGACTGGCCTTGCCAGCACAGTTATCCAGCTCTCCAGCCACTCCCCTCTGGCACAACCCTCCCAGCAGTGGCCTTCCCCACCAAACTGCCCACTGCCAGCAGCCCTGCTCCCACCACAGCACTGCCCCACTGTAAATCAATGAGGCACCTCCAGTGACTGTGCTGGGAATTGTAAACATTCTTCCAGAAAAAGCATTTCTCTCCCTATCTCACAGCATTTGGAATGACCCTGATCTCTGAGATAGCAACCTGGCTGCTGCTGGCAAGCAATTCAGGATTGACCATCCAGTAGTAATGACCTGCAGATCCAGCAGCACACCAGTGCCCAGCATTGGTGTCCCAGTGACCATCAGTTTTTTCCATGGACTGACAGTTTTTGAGCTGTTTCCTGTAGCTCAGTCTCACATTTCACAGCTAGATTGAAGTCATTAATACCAGCTCCTCAGAGAATGGATTTTTTGCAAGCAGGGAGAACATTTAGCCAGAGATCACTTTGGCATTATTTGTGTTGGCCCAAGACTGGAAGAGGAGCAGAGCTGGTGGCTGGGACACCCACTGAGGTAACATCTGCTGGGTGCATTTTGGGTTTTCCAAAGCTCTCCAGCCCCAGGGTTGAGTTGAAGCAAGCTGGACACCTCTGCATCACAGCAAGGTTGGATTGGTGCTGCAAACCAGGCTTGGGTTCCCTGTCCCAGCCCTGGTGGGATGCACAGCTGTGGGTCAGGAGTGGGATGCAGATGCAGTGAGGGGGATGAGTGCTGCTGTTTCCCTGCTGGATGGTGTTTTGTGCTTGTGACAAGCACAGCAATGGGAGGTGATGTCAGAAGGAGCAGGGTGTGGTACCTGGCAGTATTTCTGGGTCACAGTGACACCCAGGAGATGGGTGCAGGTGGCAGATTTAATGAGGCAGGGCTCAGAGTCGGTCTGATGGCCTTTATGTGCAAGCCAAGGTCTCAGGAGATCTCTTGGCAATGACGAAAGTGGAGACTGTTGTGTTGTTTCATTCTCCTGAGAGGAGCTCTTGGAAAATTACATTTTCAGTGATTCCATATTCATCAGCTCTGTTTCAGCCTGCTAGAGATCTATGGCTGCAGTTTGGGGGGGTGTGTGAGTTCTGCTGATAGAATTAAAGCAACAGGAAAATCTTCCCTTGGTACATTGGTGATAAAAGGAAGACTGGGGAAAATGTGAGCCCTGCCTGGAGGAAATGGGAGACCTGGTTACCTGGGGCATGCAGGAGGCTGAGATACTCAATGGCCTTTTTGCTTTGGTCTTCACCAGTGAGTGCTCCAACCACAGCACCCGAGCCACAGACAAAGGCAGGAACTGGGAGAAAAAAGAACCACCCACAGTAGGAGAAGATGAGGTTTAAAAGCAACTAAAGAACCTGAAGGTGCACAAGTCCATGGGACCTGATGAAATCCATCCACAGGGCCTGAGGGCACTGGTGGATGAAGTGTCTCAGCCACTATCCATCATGTTTGAGAAGTCATGGCAGTCTGGACAAGTTCCCACTGACTGGAAAAGGGAAAGCATAGCCCTCATTTTCAAAAAGGGAAAAAAGGAAGGTTTAGGAAACTAAAGACTGCTCAGTCTCCCCTCTTTGCCTGTCAAGATCATTTTTGGCATCGGTTCAGGCATCATTTTCAGGGCACGTCTCACTGGAGCCAGGCTGAGTAGATTCAGGAGTGGCCTTTCAGGTATGAAGTGCACAGCAGGAGGAAGGACACTCCCAGCCACTGGCACAGTCCCCCTCCTGCTTCTGCCACAGCAGAGCTCAGGGATGTTCTGTCCTCTCCATCTCCCCAGGCAAAGGAGAACAGCAGCCCTGAGGAAGCAGCTCTGCTCCTGTGCCAGGCTCGTCACCATGTCCCCAGGCACACAGCAGCCCTCTCTTAGTCATGGCTTGTCTCTAGCAGGATTAAGTGAAGCTTAGGGACTTTGAGGTTTTCCAAACCCCTTCAATTAACTTCTGGCTCACAGGATTCACAGAATTTGCCTGAATTTATGACCCATTTTTCCTTTAAATGCCTCATATTTTCTTTTCCAAGGATGACTCAATTCCTTAATGTTTTTCTAGCTAAAGGGCATCCTGTATTTTGATACAGGGATGGGAGAGGCTCCGAGAGCTCTGCTGGCACCAGGAGCAGACCCTTGTCTCTCAGAGTGCTGCATCTTCTCCAAAGGTCTCCCAGGCAGAGCAGACACCCGGAAGATTGTTCAGTTGAACTTTAGACCTCTCCTGCCTGTAGGAAGAGGTGGAAAGGCTGTGTCTGGTGTTGCTTTGCAGTGCCAGTGTTTATGTGGGCACACCATGAAAAGGTGCTCTGCCCGCCAGCCACTGTTTAAAGGTTAAGGTCAGAGTCATTTCCAAAACTGCGATTACCTCATGTGCTTGGCAGATTCTAAGGTTTTTACAGCAACTTTCCAGTCATGTAAATACAAAATCATCTTTTTTTATCCAGTGTGCTTTCAAAATAATTTTTTTTTAAAGCTGCCAAATGTGTTTTATGTGACTTTGAAAGGGAAGGCTGCCTCTGGCTCAGACCACACATGCCAAGGTACCAATTTGTGTAGGCTGCTGCAATGTTTGTGCAGCATTTTCAGCACCCCAGATGAAAGACTCTGCAGAAGGACAAAGTACCCTGAGCTGAATTATTGTTGCTTTTGTCTGCCCCTGAAAATGGGGTGAGGGCTGGGCTGACAGTTTCAGTCTAATGATGGCACCACATAGCTGAACCTGGTGTGTGGGCTGGAAGCAAAGACCAGACCAACATTCTGAGAGCTGGGAAAACACAAGAAAGTCACTGAGGTTTTGGGGATGGCAGCTGCCTTGGCACCTTGCATGGTCAGGGCAGGCAGCCGAGGTTGCAAGACATGCCATGCTGGGAGCTCCATCCCCTCAGACCTCCACATACTCTGGGAGAGGTGCCCAGGGAAGCTCTGGGGTGCAGGAGCATCCTGCCTGCAGATGTGGGCCACTGGAAAGTCATGCTGGGCTGTTCTGGCCATGGTGGCAGTAATCCCAAGTAGTCTGGGCAGTGTCTGTGTGATCATACCCTGTGTGCTGGTGTGCACCAAGAGTGTGGTGAGGTGGTGATGGTGATGATGGTGACCTGGCTCTGCTGCCTTGGCCTGGGTTGCTTTGCCAGTGACTCCCCAGAGCATTCTGTGAGGAGGGCCGTGCCCTCTCAAAGCCTGGAGACAGCACAAAGGGGCTGAGTTAGAACTTGCATGCTCCTCGTATCTGTGTCCTGGCCTCGTTCAGCCTTTCCAAGTGCTCCTTGACCAGTCCTGGTGTGTGTCCGTGTGCCAGGAGCGCTGCTGGTGGGAGCAGGCGATGCTCAGGGACTGCACTGCATTTCCACCAGCCCATCTGGGGGGCCCTGACCCGCTCCTCTCCCCTGGCAGCCCTGAGCCCTGCCAGGTACCCAGCACGATGGTTCTGAGCCCCTGGGCTGGCACTGAGCAGGTCCCTTGTCTGTGCCCAGCAGGTTGAAGCCCCAGAAGAGGCCGGGCAGTGGCGCATCCCAGCCCTGCGAGAACATCGTGGTCGCCTATTACTTCTGCGGGGAGCCCATCCCCTACCGCACCCTGGTCAAGGGCCGCGTGGTGACCCTGGGACAGTTCAAGGAGCTGCTGACCAAGAAAGGGAACTACAGGTAAGGGCTGCTCCCCACCTGTGGGAAGCTGCCAGCAGCTGTTGGTGACCCCTGATCACCAGATGCCACTGCCAGGACACAGCGGTGTTGCCCCCACAAAGGGGAGGGTTGGTGGAGGTGGGTCAAGAGGGCTTCCTCAGGGCATGCTGTGGTGGGGATGTGGCAGCATGGCCTTGGCTGGTGAGGAGGCAGGTTAGCAGGGCTGAGGGAGGTCGGGTTTTGTAGCAGAAATGTCCTGCATCATGGTTTGCTCCTCCAACAGGAGCTGCTGAGCTGCCCTGCGGGTTCCTGGGCAGGTGCAGTCAGTGCTTAGTGATGCTGTGGGGACCCTCTAAATTCAGAGCTGGTTTTGCTCCTCTCAAAGTTCCCTTTGGTGAGGACAGGGAGGTTGGGTCTTGCCAGAGCCCCAAAGCAGTCAGACATGGGGCCTGGAGCTTTCCAGGTTCCCACTTGCAAGTAGAAACTGCCATGGGAAAGCCTGTCTAGAAATGCCCCACCAGCACAGGTGCCTCAGCCACTGTTTTTGGGAGAGCTGTGAGTAGGCTTGGATTCAGGGCTGGAGCTCCTGACCGTGTTACAATGGATCCTGACCACTTTTGTGGTCACTGTTGAGGGCAGGTGGCCTCATTTCCCTCTGTGTCTGGGGGAGTAGCTTCCTGTGCCCCATGAGCTCAGAGCTATAGAAGGGCTTTACCCAGGTTTGGGGATAATGCTGCCCTGTGACCTGCTTTTTTTCCCCTCTCCCCCCTCCACGTTTCTGGTTTTTTCAGGTATTACTTTAAGAAGGTGAGCGATGAGTTTGACTGTGGTGTGGTCTTCGAGGAGGTGCGGGAGGATGACACCATCCTGCCCATCTTCGAAGAGAAGATCATCGGGAAGGTGGAGAAGATTGATTAGGCTCCAGGACAGTGAGGACAGGACTGTGAAGGACTCTGGGACCGGAGGAGAAGGCCTGGGGCGGATGCTGGCGGTGCTGCCACCACGGGCACCAGGTGAGCCCAGGGCAGAGGGCAGCAGCTCTGCTTTCCAGCACGGATCTGGGCAAGCTCCAGGATGCCAGTGGATGCCCTTTCACCCCACAAACCTGCCAGTGGGAGCCTGGGCTCCCTCTCCATACCGAATATAAGTGTAATGTAGCATTGTACAGTGCATTAGAAAGTGTAATATGACCTTGTTTACTAAAGCTGCATATTTTTGATATATTGTAATAAAAGGAAAATATTTCCAATGTCACAGTGCTCTTATGTAAATGTAAAACATACAGGTACTGCAGAACTCACCCAAAGTGTACAGCCATCCATCAGACCCTGGCTGCTCCGAGCTTTCCCGGCACCCTGCCCCATTTTCCTGGCATGGATGGCCCTCGAGCACCATGGGGTAGAGCTGCCCTCACCCCACCAGCTCCATAGAGGCTGTGAAGATCATGGAGCCATTTGGAAGGAGTCATTTATGGCCTCCGTGGCAGGCTCAGCTGCTGGACATGGTAGGATGGGTGTTTTTTTCTCCTCCTGAGCTTCCTTGCAACCGAGTGAATCCCCGAGGGATAGAAGGGTCAGTGCCTGTCAGGACTGGGGGCTTCCCACAGGGCGAGGACCAGCTCAGAGCCAGGGTGGCAGGCTGGGTGCTGGCATCCCACAGCCTGCACACTCCTGTGTGTCCCCAGTGTCCCCATGGAGAAGGGAATGCTTCCCAGGAGGGTGCTGCCGTTCTGCCAAGGGCTGGCTCCTGTGTACCTGGTGCAGACATGCCCAGACCCCTGGGCCAAGCTCCAGCTTTGGGCAGGGCTCTTTTTAGGAGAGCCATAATGGGGCAGGAACTGATGAGACATTACATCTGAATACAAAATATGTCTTTTTATGAGTCCTGCATCTTTTGTCGGTTTCTGTGTCTCAGGGGAGGCAGCAGGGCACTGCACCAGGGGGGTTGTTGGTGCCAGTTTGTGGCTCATGCAGGGCCAGCAGGCAGCCCTGGGAAGCCTCCTGGGCTTACTCTGCTCCAAGGAAGCTGGGGCTGTGCTGGTGCTCCCCCCATCCTGCCCTCGCCCAGCACAGTCACAGCTCTGTGGCAGCTCCTTTAGAGAGAGAGCCCTTGCCCACTCACAGAAACAAGGGTGGCCCCAAAGCCCACGGGATCCCATGGGCCCTGCTCAGAGCCGTCCCCAGCCCCTGCAGTGGTGGAGCTGCCAGGAGCCCACGGCACCATGCCGGGATCAGCTCCGCCTGTTGTACATCACCGAGTGCCTTTAAAACACTGTTCTGGACTTGCAAATACACTATGTGAAGTCCAGCAAAATCTGCAAATGTTTTCAGCCCAGGGAACAGTGTCACGAGGGGTTTTACTCCTTGTTTTTTGAAGTTCTGATGGTGGTGTGTCTGCTGAGGTTGTTGGTGTGCCCGGGATTTCCGTCTCCCCCTTTTTTTTCGGGGGGTCCCTGTAAATATGTACAGTGGCCATGCAGCCCCAGCATTTCCTTCTGCGTTCTCATGTGCTGACTTGTACAATGATCTTTTCAAAGGTACTTGGATAAAATGAAATAAAACCCCACATCCCACTGCCTGCTGCTTTTTTTCCTTCCCGTGGAGCAGACCCGGGCCCTCAGCAGCGTCTGGGATGGACAGAGGATGGGGCAGGTCTGGTAAAGGGTCTGGGCATAGGGCAAGGCTGGGGCTGCTCTGGGCTCCCTGGAGAGTGGCTGAGCACATCCTGGCCCCAGGGGACCAACATGTTGCCCCTGAAGGAATGGCTCAGCAGAGAGGGGACAGTGCTGGAGTTGCCAGAGGCTACAAGCCCGGCTCAAGGGCCTCGACAACCCCATGTTGCCTGCCTTGGCTGTGACAGCAGCTCCTGGGGATTCCCTGGGTCTGATGTGTCACGAAGGAGAGACCTCAGCTCATCCCCCATCTACTGAATCCCACCACAGCAGCACAAGGGCCAGCAGGGAGAGCTCCTTGGCCACCTGGTGCCATTGCAGGGTTGCCAGGATCAGTGCTATGGCACAGCTGCCCCAGGGGGACAGAGGCCCTGCTGTGTCCCAAGAGAGGTGAGTGCTCCCAGCACATGGAGACAGACACAGACCAGAGCCCACATTGTTTCCAGGTGGTTTATAGCACATGCCTGAGTGGGACAGGGCTCACAACTCATCCCGGGATTCATCTGTCCGCGGTGCACTCGGATCCTCCTTGCCTGTGCCGTTCCCAGGGGTCTTGGTCACCTGGAGAAGGCAGCAGTGAGGCATGGATGGACACACACTCCCTGCATGACCCTGTCCCCATCCTGCAGGATCCATCCCCTTGCCCAGCAGGGGCTGGGGACAGCCCTGGGCAGAGGGACTGTCCCCTGACCTCACTCACCGGAGGCTCCTCAGGCAGCGTCCCCCCATTTTCCAGGAACTTGGAGAAGGTCTCCACATCTCGGGTGCTCTTATACTCAACCATCTGGACCGTGGGAGCAGAGGGTGCTGAGTGTGTCACTGTCCCCCAGGTGCTGTGTGGTGACCCCACAATTGCCCACACCTACCTTCCTGCCCGGCCCCGCGGGGAAGTAGTGCAGGGTGGGGTAGCCATGGATGGTGATGTTCTCCAGCTCGTTGGCCGTGGAGTCCATCTCAGCGATGACGATGTCCTCACGGTCCTTGTAGCGCTCGGCCAGCTCCTCCCAGGCAGCTGCCATGGCCTCGCAGTGGGGGCACCACGGGGCGTCTGCGGGGTGTCACAAGGGTCTGTGACAGGGCTGGGGCTGTCATCGAGGAGCTGAGCCCCATGGCAGAGCTCAGGGAGGGCTGTGGATGGCCTCAGCACTTACAGAACTTGACAAAGACGTTCTTGGTCTCATCGAATGCCACCTGCTCGAAGGTCTTCCCCACCAGGACCTTAACGGGCCGCGTGTCCCAGTCCTCAGGGGGTTCCGCACTCAGCAGGTGAGGCTGTGGAGGCAGTCAGGACAGACACAGCCTGGGCTGAGCAGTGCCAGAGGCCCGTGGGGCACAGTGCAGGCTGGGGCAGGGGTATGTGCCTGTGCTGCCTTTTGAACCACATCTTCCCTCTGCTGCCATCCCAGCTCTGTGTGTCTCCATGGCAGTATTCTCCTGCCCCCCTTGCCCATAACAAATCTCCACATCCTCAAGCCTAGCAGTAGGAATATCAACAAACAGATCCCTGTTGTTCACCACACAACCATCATCCTTAGGCTTGAGCCAACAGCCCATGTCTCACCACAGGGCAGAATCCATGGGTGCTGGCTGACACTGTGCTGCATCCTCACCTTCACCTTGCCGTCCAGCACCGCCTGGATGAAGGTGCGAATGGCCGAATCCGAGAAGTTGTCCTGCTCCATCTGGTACTTGCGATTGTTCTCCATCTTCACCAGGCGCAGGGTGGGGGCATCGGCAGCAGTCATGCCAAAGAAGGGCAGGACATCGGCGCCGTGGCCGGTCACATCCACCACCACAAAGAGCACCTGGGCAGGGAACAGGGGACACTGAGGCTGGGGAGTCCCAAAGCCACCCTCCATGTGCCTGCCATGGGGCCACCTCACCTCACCCCGAAAGCCAGTGGCAGCTGCCCTGAAGCCATCCTGCAGCGACAGCTGCTCCGGTGAGGACTTGTTGAGGAAGAGCAGCATGTGGTGGGGGATCTTGGCACTGAAGATCTCATTGGACGTCTGGGGCGGAAGAGGAGGATGAGACCAGGGCAGTCATGACCCTCACAGGACAGTGACAAGGCTGGGGACAGGCTGTACCTCGTTGGTGAACTCCATCACCAGCTGCAGGCTGTGGACGCGGAGCAGCCGGGTGAGCTCGGCCGTGTTCAGCCCCCGTTCTGGGTCCACAGGGAAGTTTGTCTGTTTCTCATCAAACTGCCAGGGCAGGGGGCTGTGAGGGCTGAGGGGAGGATAAGATGGCCCCACCACTCCCCTGCCAACCCCTCACCTTCTTGAACAGGCAGACGGTGTCAGCTGACAGCCCATATGCCTGGAAGAGCTCAGCTGCCTCTGCCACACCAAACGTCGTGTCCACCATCTCGGCAGCCACCTCGAAGAACGCCTGGGCTGCCTCACCCCTCAGGTCCTGCACAGCCACCCATCAGTGCCACAGCCACAGCCACAGCCATGGTCCAGCCCCGACCCACCCCAGCCCACCTTGAAGAAGCCAATGACCACCAAGTCCTTGGAGTTGATGAAGGCAGCGACGGTGTCGGTGTCCTGCAGCAGTGTGGCGCTGGGGCCGGCCCGGCGCTGCATCCAGCGCACGATGCCCGGGCTGTCCAAGCGGCCTGGCACACAGAGCGGGGCCCCAATGTCACCTGACACCCCTCTCCAGGCTGCCACCCCTCCCTGTGCCACCAACCTCAGCCACCCGCCACCAGCACCATGGCACTGCCCACCATCATCACGTCATACATCACACTGTCCCCTGTCCATTGTCACCACAGGACATTGCCATCCCTGTCACCATCACCACCCTGTTATGCCCACAAGGACAGTGCCACCCTCGACCATCAGCCCCTGCCACCCCCCCAGCCCCATGGCAGTGTCCCCTTGGATGGGTGCCAGGGACACTGAGCAGCCCTACCAGTGTATGCCAGGGGGTGGGTGCGGTTGCCATCACGGAAGAGCTTGAGCGTGGGGTAGGAGGTGATGCCAAACTCAGTGGCCAGGGCTGTCTGTGCCGTGGCATCCACCTTGCCCAGCCGGGCTGGGCTGGACTCGTTCCTCAGCTCAGTGGCTGCCTGGGCAAAGGCGGGAGCCAGCTGCTGGCAGTGCCCACACCATGGTGCGTCTGTGGGTAGGGGACAGCATTGACAATGGGGACAGCATTGATAATGGGGACAGCTGCGGGGACAGCCCAAAGGCTGTGTGAGCCCACTGGGCCCCAGCTTGTGCCCCTGTCCCCCACTCACACCATGTGTCCCTGTCCTGTGTCCCACACCCGTGCTACAAACCCCTCATCCCATGCTCTGCCTGTGTCCCTTCTCCATGTGTTCCCATCCCATGTCCTGTCACATGGCCTGTCTCTCTGTCCCACAGCCTGTCTCTCTGTCCCACAGCCTTGCCCCTGCCCACCTCCCCTACCCTCCCTCCTGTGCCTGTGTCCATGTACGTGTGTCCTTCCCACACTCAGCCACGGCCTCTCCCCCCTGCCAAAATTCCCTGCCCTGGATCTGCCCCTGCCCACACCCCTGCCCGCAGTGGGGGCACTCACAGAACTCCACCAGCAGCAGCTGGTGTTCACTCAGGGCACGGGCAAAGTTGTGCTCATGGAGCACCAGGACATTGTCCTCCTCCTTGATCTCATCTGAGAGCACTTCATCCTCTCTCTTCTCCTTTTCCTCCTCTTCTATCACCTCTTCATCCTCATCCTCGCCCCCCAAAGCTGGGCCCAGCCAGGCCAGCGACAGCACCAGCAGCCAAACCAGCCGGGACCCGCAGCCACTCATGGTGCCGGCGCTGAAGATGGTGTCCAGGGAGGAGGACGAAGATAAGGGACCCGGGGGCGGGTTGTGCCGATCCCCTGGGGCTCGTGGCCCTCCGCTACTGGCTGCCCGGCCCCGGCGATAAGGCAGCC
>VXBB01009411.1:0-35701 GCA_013399915.1 Illadopsis cleaveri
ATATTTAAAAGCCCCCACAGCAATCCCCCACCACTTGGTTAGGATGTCTCCGAAGGGTTACGGCTGTAAAATAGTATTTATTCCTTTCTGCTGCGCAGGCGGCTGCTGCTCCCTCCCCGCTGCCCGCGCCGCCTCCAGCCCCGCGCCCCGTCCCCATCCCCGCTCCCACTCCCCGCTCCCATTCCCGATCTTTATTCCCAGAACAGCTCTCAGCCCGCGTGGCCAATCGGGGCCGCAGCGCCGGCCCAGGACCGCGTTTGGTGCTCAGCTCCAAATGTGATTCCAGCCCTGACAGGGGGATTATAGGAAACAGATGACTTACGCTTCTAATTTGTGGCCTTAAATTGCAAACAGAATTTCAGGAGTCGAGCGGAGTAATAAATGGCAATAGAGAAAGCCACACACAGCCAAATCAGTATGTGGTGGTTGTAGGTTAAACTAAATAGGAAGAGACAGGTTATGATGGTTTAGTGTATTACAGAGAAGAAAGTCTTAAATTACTGGTGCTGAGAGGTATTGCGCTGTGGCAGACAGTATTGCATTGTGTAGTCTACAGATATCACAAGCAGAACAATAAAAAAGCAGGTTTAGCATAAAACCTGTTGCTGGACAAACCTTTTTTTCCTTCCCCTCGAAATGGAAGCCGTGTTTTATGTTTGTTTTGACCTTAACTATATGCTTGCCCCTTAACATCTGTTTTCTACTGTTGCAGTTTTTCACACCAAATTAACTGTCAGGGCTTCAGATAAAATAAAGTTGAAAATACTTCCAAATTATTTTTTTGGTGACTTTCAGGACTAGAAGTGTCCTGTTACTCTTCCTGTCCTTATCCCCCACAGGCATAAAATATATTCTGTTAAATATTTTCAAACTGTTAAAAATTAAAATAGCAGATTTAAAAGGTTTTTTTCCTTCTTTTTTTTTTCCCCCTCTTTGCTGATGGCATCTTTGCCAGCCGATGCTTTTTGTGTAGTGGCATCAGAGTGTGTTTGAGAGGACGTTTTTCCTCTTTCCCGCTGGATCTGCTGATTTCTTTTGTTATCATTTGTAGCTCCTGGTTCTGAAAAGCTTCAGTGTGTTTATTTAATGATGATTTGTATCAAAAGCTTGCTCCATGGTGTTAATTGGTGCATGCTCCTTGTAAGCCTTAAATTATAAAGATATATTCGTAGAGCCCAGAGTGGTCTCAGCTCTGATATGCCAATGACTAATGTGGGATTTGCCTTTTTTTTTTTTTTTTTTTTTTTAATCCAATACAAGAGGGGAGGAGAGATGAGGAATATGCTTAAAGGTCTGGAGGAATTGCTGGTACTACAAAGGCATATGTCAATTGTTAGTATTTCTTAAGCCTCTTAATTTGCAGATGAATTTTAAAAAATGGAATGAGTCTTGTCTTTAACAGTATGTGATCTCTGGAGCCTCTGGAAGCTGTTAGAAAAACATTCCCACTACACACTGAGTAACGTGCCAGTATTATCCTACTATCCAGATAATATTGCCCTAAACTGACAACTGGCCAGACCTCCAAAGAGCATTAACCCAAAGGTTTAAAACAAGAGAGGAGAAATAAACCTTTGGCTCCCCGGTGCTTTGCATTCCTGTGCTGTACAGGACCCTAATCTGTGCAACCTGTAGTCTCCATCCTGATGATTTCCCACTCAGAGAAACCCTTTAGTGTTTCAGGGCATTGTGGCAGGGCCAACGTCGACCTTTCATTCCAGGCAGCAGAGCCTGCCTGCATTTGAATGAACATAACTGTTATTATTGCAAAATGATTATTGTTTTAAGCGGGTCCTTTGATTATCATTGAAAATGACTGGCTAAATACATTTTGATTAATCACTTGCAAAAATTATGCTTGTTAGAACTGTTTTATATTCTCAGTTGCTGTGTTCTCACTGTAGGTTGTAGCCATTTCTTTACAGATGATTTTTTCCCTTTAAGTCACCTGGTGAGAAAGGAAAACAAATCTTAGTTGAAAGCTTTTGTCTGCGAGACAGACTCCTCTTTTCATCCCTATGTCCTTTAAAAAAATGCTCAATTATTGTCTGTGCCATGGAGGAAAGAATGGGGCCTACACAGGACCTGAACCTTTTCAGACAGGAGATGGCTTTTGTTTTTGCACCCCATCAACACCGCTCACCTAATTAAATCTGATATCTCTGGCTGAAGCAAAATGATTTGTTAATAGTTCTTTGGGAATTTCCTTAATGAGTTGAGATGTCTTTTGTATGGTACATGTGGGGGTATTTTGCAAATGGAGCTGAAAAAAAAAAGCAAAAAAAAACCTACAGAAAAGAAAGAAAGAAAAAAAATGGGGCAAAGAGAGAGGAGAAAGAGCACCAAAGGTGTGGGCTGACGGCAGGTCCTGGTGGGCTGTCATTAGCCGGGGACAGGCGGCAGCGGAGCCGCGGAGGAGCCCTCCCCATCCCGCACAGCCAGGGACATCTGTCAGGGACTCGGGTATTACACCTTGATCAGGCCGAGACAGTGACACCATTTTCTTTAACAAACACCAGCAGCTTTTTCTTTCTCCTTTATTTTAACATTTCTCAGGGTTTGGATTCCCTTTCTTCTCCTGCTCTGCTGAGAGTAAAAGGAGCTTGTTAACTTGCTTAGATATTTTGACTGCTGATGCACTTTGGCCACTTGCCTGTGGTAACAGTGTCAAAGCATTACTTGGGATAATTGCTATATTTGCAGTCTGAAGAGTGCTCTGACTTAGTGTTCAAGCTGCTGAATAAAAAAGAAATTGTCATTTTGGAAGAAATCTGTGAATTACCCTCCCAGTTAAAAAAGCGCACAATTTTCAAAATGTCTTTTCCCCTTGTGTTCAAGCATAATGTTATTCAGATAATTAACATTTTAATAACTCGCTTAAAATATGAGAGCGGCTTAAAAGGCTCTGGTTTCAGTAGGGTTTTGTTTTGTTTTTATTTTTAGCTTTGGGGATTAACCACTATGGGGCTCTATTTCTTCATTCTGTGCATACCCAAAAGTACCCACCGGTCCATAAAAATGCCGTGAGCATCCAGCTTGGGCTTTTCAAAGGATGCAGGATCCAGCTCAGAGTTTTCACCAAGTTTACTTTTCTTCCTAGTTTCACACTTCGTACTAATACTGTAAAATATCAGTGTTCTTGTAATTATGAAGTAACTGGGATATTAAAAATATTAGTTAGGTTGTCAGCTGTGGCTCAAGCCATACTGCATATGGATAGCTCACGACAATTTTTTGATAGCCCTTCATTTAGTAAAGATGTGAATAATTCATACATGCTGTTATCCATTTTCCACGTGGAAGTGGAGACTATGACGGAATTTAATTGTATGAATGCACCATAAGAAATGGCACCTTTAAACTATGTTTGTTATGCATTACACCTTTCTGGAATGTTTGCTCATCCCATTTGTTGTGCAATCTTCAATCTTTTTCTTTGAGAGGTTAGAACAGGTACCATGGACAGGCTTTGGTCTGGGAAAAAGTCCAGATTTCTTGTAGATTCACTGGATGTCCTTGAGCTTCCTCTGATCCACATTCAGCAGGGGCATCTGGCAGGATCTGGTTGGAGCAAAGGGTTGGAATCCAAGGGCCATGGACTCCAGGTCAGGTCAACACTGCCATCAGCAGCACAGGGCTAAGGGAGAAGATGATCCAAGCACACATTGCTGCTTGTGGCCCCTTTGTTGTCGAGTTTGCCCCAAAACTCTAAAACAGAAAGTAAACAGGATGGAAAGATATTCTGACAGTTGGAATTGTGCTTCAAATCCTGCTTGTCTGGATTCACACTTTTAAAATTGCACTGGATCATGGTATCACAGCACCCAGGCAAAGTACTGTGGAACCATGGAACCTCAGAATGGTTTGGGTTGGAAGGGACCTTGAGGACCACCTTGTTACAGCCCTCTTGCCAAGAGCAAGGACACCTTCCAATGGACCAGATTGCTCCAAGCCTGGCTGCGAATGCTTCCAGGGATGGGGAATTTAGCAGACTAAACCTACTGAGAAATCTGTCATTTAATATCATCTAGAGGACATCCAGCAGGAGAAACAGAACGATGAAAGGCTTGAGTGAACCTTTCCAGTGCCCATCCTCACGCCCAAGTTAATCACCCTGGAAATTACCAGTTATCATCAGCCCTGCTGCTGTTTCTCGCTTACCTGTGCTCAGTTTCAGCCCTGTCGTGTCTGGCTCCTGTCGTTTTATGGCACACTGATAAACAGCTATTGATTTAATCAAAATTACGCAGCCAGGACAGTGCTTGGCCCCAGGAAATCTTGCAGGGAAGCACCTAGTAAAATTACTCATCCTGCATTTTTCTGTTGCTCGTGGGCTTCAACGCTCACCCGCTCTAATGCAAAGTGAAACATACTTTGTTCTTCTGCCTCCAGATACCTTGTGTGGCTGCCTGATGCACTCTGATGTGCATTTCACCTGGCATTTGGAAGTATTTATTTAACACAGGCATGATTACTTCTCCCCCAGTGTTAATTCTGAAAAACGCTGAGCTCTTCCAAAAAGTGCTGATTGCTCTCCTGACAGACAAGGTGGCAAAGGGGAACGGTGCAGGGTCTCAGCTGATGTGGCCCGAGGCTGTTGGTGGGGAGGGTTTNATTTTCAATTGCCTTTCCTAATCATTTACAAACTACTTCTGTATTAAAAAATAAAAGCAAACCAAAAACCACTCCATTAAAAATAAAAAGAAAAAAAANAGCAGACTAAACCTACTGAGAAATCTGTCATTTAATATCATCTAGAGGACATCCAGCAGGAGAAACAGAACGATGAAAGGCTTGAGTGAACCTTTCCAGTGCCCATCCTCACGCCCAAGTTAATCACCCTGGAAATTACCAGTTATCATCAGCCCTGCTGCTGTTTCTCGCTTACCTGTGCTCAGTTTCAGCCCTGTCGTGTCTGGCTCCTGTCGTTTTATGGCACACTGATAAACAGCTATTGATTTAATCAAAATTACGCAGCCAGGACAGTGCTTGGCCCCAGGAAATCTTGCAGGGAAGCACCTAGTAAAATTACTCATCCTGCATTTTTCTGTTGCTCGTGGGCTTCAACGCTCACCCGCTCTAATGCAAAGTGAAACATACTTTGTTCTTCTGCCTCCAGATACCTTGTGTGGCTGCCTGATGCACTCTGATGTGCATTTCACCTGGCATTTGGAAGTATTTATTTAACACAGGCATGATTACTTCTCCCCCAGTGTTAATTCTGAAAAACGCTGAGCTCTTCCAAAAAGTGCTGATTGCTCTCCTGACAGACAAGGTGGCAAAGGGGAACGGTGCAGGGTCTCAGCTGATGTGGCCCGAGGCTGTTGGTGGGGAGGGTTTAATGTGCATGACAAATTTGCTGCTAATAAAATTGTTCAGGGGCCAGATTTTACTCTGGGTTGTGTGGATTTGAATTTGCAGTGCTTCCAGAGGGTTACTGGAAATTTCAAAGGTGGGGCAGGTCAGAATCTGGCTGTCTGTGTTTTGGGGTGTATTCTGCTCTGTGAGAGAAACACTTCATAGTTACCTTTTTCCTTTTAAAAGAGCTTATTTTATNCCCTCCAAACACAAAAATACCAAAAGTTAAATAGTATGAAAGAAAAGCTCCTTTCTGTTCGGGTAAGATCACCAGGGCTGGGATAAGCCCCTTGCAATATTACACATATTTGAAACATGAGAGTTATTGTTTTGAAGCTTTACTATGTTATTGTCCTGCTTGTCTGAGTAAGGAGCGTGTATCTCTGGTGGATGGAGGTTAGCTAAGTAAGTCATGCATAGATGGAATTTATTAAGTTTGCATGGTAGTGGCAGCTGTGAGTGGGAACAGTAACTCTGAACGTGCCAGGGCTGAGAAAGGGAAGGAATTTTCATATGTGTCTTAAAGGAAAATGGTGGGGTAATGGTGAGAGCTCTTCTAATCACTCCATCTCATTACCAAGGGGGAAAGTCACTGAAATGATTTTTAAAGTGTAGTAGTCTGGCTGAGAGCTGTCTTTGGACAAGCTCACCAGGCAGATGAGGACAGGGAAGAGTCGGGTTCTGTTAAGAACTACAGAAAATCAGCAATTTAATAGAAATCCATTCAAAAGGAGTTATAAATATACATCACTGTGACGTAAGAACTAGTTAAATTATCTATTAAATTGGCTAAAAATGTTTTTTAAATATAGAATTCACCCCCAAATCACTTCCTAACCATCTGATCTTCAGGAACTCCTCATGGAAACATTTTTTCTTTTTTCCCTTTCTTTATTTTGCATTCCCTCTCTGCCTCCTGAGATGAAACTCACCTTTGCTGCTGGATCATTAAAATGGCAGCTGTCACTTAGAGGGAGACAAATTCCAGTTGCTGGGGCTGATCCTGGCAGGGCTGTGTATGCAGAGAAAGGTCAGCCTGGCTTGTGAGAGCCAGGGATGGGCTGCCTGGGGAGCAGAGCAGACCCAGGCAGGGACAGAGGGAGAAACACTGGGAAAGGGGGAAATATTTATTAATGATGCACCTGATATTAATCCAGCTTGTCCTCCTGGTTTATTGCACTGGCTGTGGTGAATCAGACAAGCAAAAGAACCCGTCTGGAGCAGGGATGCTCCAACCCAAAAATAGCGAGAGGAGATATCTCCTTCCTCCCTGTGCTGCCTGGAGCAGTTCCAGAGCAGAACATATTGACATGGCTTTCAAACGTCCCTCTGAAACCCAAGATCCTTCTCTAGCACCTGTGGGGTTACCAAAATGAGAGGTGATCCCTCTGCACCTCCTCTGCCACCCCTTGGTGCCCTTCCTCACCTTGCCCTTACCTGGCTGCACCCAGGACCCCATCCCCGTACATTGTTATGTGTCAGAAATGCCACAGGGTGGGCTTTGCCAGTACATTTTCATGTGGTTTAGGTATAAATATGAGCAGCAGGGCATGATGTCTACCCTGCTTCTTTAAAACAGGGTTTCTTGTCCCTTTTGTTTGATATTACATATATTTTTAAAACAACACCCCTCTTCATAACTCTCAGCATCATTCAGGTTTTTGTTTTTTTTTTTTTTTTTCCAGGCAGATTAAAATTAATTCTAATTTTAGAGAGCTCTTTAGGTGACATCTTTTAATTTTCACCTTTTCCAGGGCTTTTGTTGCAGCCTAAAAATGAGCTTATGGTAGGTTAAATCCATGTTGTTAATGAAGCACTTCTTGCTCTCTGTTTTTTTTATTGTTAGACCACATAGGATATGTTCTGTTGATGTGTGGGGACTTATGATTAGATGAGAATTTACCTCTGAGGAAGCTCAGATTATCACACATAAAGCATCAGAAATAGAAAAATGATGTGCACAACCATGAAAAAAAACAATGGATCTTATCTTTAGTTCTTTTCCTAATCACCCTCCAGCATCACTACAGCAGTTAAGTTGCCTCGGGGCTCGCTAGGATTTATAGTTTATTAAAACATTGATAAGAGCAGCTGAGCGAGCAGTGAACTGGATGTTCGGTAAATATTAGTTTGAATTCGTGGCAGAATTTTGATCCGACGTGTTCACAGTTCTCCTGCATTTACAAAGTTCACTGCAAAATCGCTCTACATTGACTGGTTTGGCAAATTTTGTGTGTGTGTGTGATTTTTTTTCCTGGTAGGGAACTAACCCGTGCAGATCAAACAGCTCTCACTGTGGCTGGAAACACAGTTTGAAGTTGACATTCTGTCTGTCACATGGAATTCCATATTTCACTTAATAAGTTATGCAAATGGTGGATTTCATGTTTTGCTTTTTTTTTGTAGTGTTGACTTTGAGTTTTGAATAACATCCAGGCTTAATAGTTTGATTAGTGAAATTACAGAATAATTGGGAAGAGCAAATCATTGCTTTTGTGATCTGTCAGTGAATCATTTGGATGAAACTATTTCCTGTGCCTTGCCTCCTTGTCTTATATTTTGACACTTGATGCCACATCACTCAGGGATTACCATGAGGAGCTTTCCCTTCCTTTACAGGGAAGTAAAACCAACCCCCCCACACATACAATGGGAAGCCCCGAGCTGAGGGGGAATACCAGCACTACCTTAATGCTACCTAATGGATGTCACCTCCATGGATTTATGGATACCACTGCACCTAAATAATGGAGCAGAAGTGATGCAATACCCTTCACCCCTCGTTCTCTGTGGCTTGCTGGCACTGGGGCTGAAAGTACCTTCTTCTCATCCAAATTCCCTATTTGATGGGAATTTTAGCTTTCATATTTTTTCTAGGTGTGCTCAAAGTTAAGAAATCCTGAGTTAGACTGTTTCAAAGAAGGAGATGAAATAATACAATAATTAAACCAAAATTTTAACTCCGCATCATTTTCCTCTTAAGCAACAAATGGAGACCTGTTACAAATCCCACTATGAAATACACAGGTACAATAGGTTGCAAAAATGCTGAGTTACCCTGGGTTTGCAGCATCTGCCTGGTGGTAGGAAGGCAGAAGATCGTGCCTGATGTAAACCTGGGCTCACATGTGGCCATGACCCAAGTGCCCAGCCTGCAAGAACTGCCTCTGCTCCCCAGAGCCAGGCTGTGCCAAGCTGTGCCACATCTGGGCCTCACATCTGCATGGCAAAGAAACCTCCACTGCCTTCCTGAGAGCTGTTTGTAGGCTCATTAGAATAAATAAATAAATACATGGAGGGAAAAAAAAAAGCCTCAAATCTCAGCTGATATGGTCTTGCTGGATAATTTAGCAAAAATGCACATATTCTGCCCATTTTAGCAGAAGGGAAGATTTTCTTCCAGGATTTTCCTGACTAAGAAAGTCTGTCAGTGCTGTGAACCAAAGGAGGAGGAAGCAGAGAAAAAAAACCCCATTCATGCTTCCCTAAGTGAAATCACTTATCCCTGTTTTACCAGCCTTTATCAGAATTTGTACACTTCCTGCAATTAAATTATTTTTTTTTTTCTTCAGGGGAGCTCGGGAGGCACTTACATAAATTCTCTTAATTTCTGAGTAATGCAGTCCTGACAATCACTTAAGACAGTGGAGTTGATGCCACTGTCAGAGAAGACTCTTTTTCAAAAGAATGTTTTTATAGAATATCACTGTGACACTTCGCTTAGATGGATGTCTTTAGCAGAATTTGATTAATGTAATGTAATAAAAGAGATGCACACTAAAGTGTCTGTACATGTCTTGTTAAGTATGTTTGATTCATTATATGTAGTTCTGCTCACTTCTTTTCTCTCTCCTCAGTTCATTTTTTATCATTTCAATAATATATCTATAAATATGAAAAAGTTGGCACTTTCTTTGACATATATGGCTATTAATTCATAACTCTAAAAAATTGTATCTTTCAACTTGTCACTTTAAAGCTTGTACAGTTTATTACAGTAAGTAACCTGTGTTGGAAATTAGATTTTGAACTTTAGCAAGGAGATAAATAAGCTTGTGGACATAGAAGTTATGGAGAAGATACCTAGATATAGTGCTAGAATAAAATTGCATGAAAAGATCACTTACTTGAAGATGATAATTTCAGAGCTCCCTGAGGATCACATTAAGATTGCATATAGGAAATGGGCTTCAGCTTGAATTCCAATAACTTTAATTCCTAGAAATGGCAATATTTCAGTTAATCCTTTTCCTTGGGTGGATGAGTCTCATTCTGTAGGCCAATAATATGTATCAGCAGCATTCAATTTCACTAAATATAGGAAATTTACTTTAGAAAGACTCCTGAAAATTCCTTTCAGCCCAAGCTTTGTCTGTCCTTTTGCAGTATCAATCAATCTGAGAAAGAGAATAACCTGGAAAATTTTAATACCTTTGCTACAGAGGGTGCCATAACTTTCAAAGGAAATCAGGTTAGTTGTTTCCTTGTTGGCCAAGCAAGTCCTGGGGGAAGCAAGGATGGTCATTAATGCTTTTATGTCGTTTTGCTCTGATAGCAAAGGAACTGCTCTGCTCCTTTTCTAGTGAGATGTTAGCCTGCAAATTTTTCAGAGCAGCTCTGACAGCTCCACTCCAAGGTTGGGTCACATCAGGTTTGGGACTGCAGAGATTGTTGGCACTGAGGGTTCTGCAGCTGGGAAATCTTATTTGAGTGAATGTTTCTCAGGACTCGTCTGGGATTGGGAAAGTTTCTTAAGGGGATTAAGTAGGGTGGGAGGTTCTGAGCTGGCTGTCTATGGTGGTACAGCCCAGCACATTGTCATCAGCCTTCCTGGTGTGGAGGGTCTACAGGGGAGTGGGGAGGGAACAGAGGAAGGACAGGGCCACTCTGCAAAGTTCTCTCCATCCTCCTGCCAGCAGGATTATTCCGTTTGGTTATGGCAGGAGCGGGTGAGCGGAACTCTGCAGGCAGGGCATTGAGGAGCTCACAGTGCTGAAATCCAGAGCACACAGACCACACGAGATGGGTGGAAACAGTGCCCCGAGGTGGGGGCTGGCAATGGGTGTAAGGTGGGTTTGTTGGCAGCAGGAAATGCAGAAGTCGGGGGCAGCCCGGGAGCGATGGGAAACCGCGCAGCGCAACTGCTGCAGGATTGCAAATCAGAGTGCCTGAGGAGCAGGGGAGATGTGGTGGGGAGAGATGTGTGAAATCAGAGCTCCCAAGTGAGGACAGATGGACCAGCCACAGGAAGAGGGAGGCGAGGAAGGTGGGGATGCCACAGAAGACGTGCCATTTGGTACGTGGTGGAGGAGCATTTTGGCTGTTACTTTTTCTGCAGAGCGGGGATTTTATTATTAATGCTTTGCCATGGTTTTTGTTAGACCAGGGCATGTGGTGGTGATAACATGCATCCTCAGAATGTGGTTGTGTTAATTAAGTGCATGGAGTAAACAGGATCAAAAAAACAGGCAGGGGGATTCACTTTTGAGAAGTGCTCAAGCTTCGGTGTTTTCTGAGGCTTTGTGGAAGCACACGTGGCTGCCTGGAAGCCACAGCTGATGGCAGCAGGTCTTTGGGCACCCTGCAAAGGGAACTGAGTGTTCACTAAACAGAGGTAGGGTTCTGGATGAACACTGGACCAGTAGCACCCCGACAAGCACAGATAATGTTCATGATAAGGGGAAATGATGGCAGTGTTACACAACACCCTGCTGGAAAAATCCTAAGAGAATTGTCATGCCCAGGAGCTGGGCTGATGCTCTGAAGTTGATCCTCTATGATACAGTCACACCTTGGAAGCTCAAGTTCCTGTTTCCCAGGTGGAGAAGGTGATCCTGCCAGGCATGCACAGGGAGGAGACAAGTGAGGCCCTGGCACAGGGTGCCCAGAGAAGCTGTGGCTGCCCCATCCCTGGAAGTGTCCAAGGCCAGGCTGGATGGGGCTTTGCACAACCTGGAACAGTGGAAAATATCCTTGCCCGTGGTCTGTAAGGTCCCTTGGAGTCATTCTGTGATTCTACGAACTCTGTTGCTCAGAACTTCCTTATTTGTAGCAGTTGTTAACCAGCCAGATAAAGAAAACCCAGCAGGTTTTCACCTTGAACAAGCCATGTCTCAGTGGAGGCAAACCAGCTGTATTGATTCCTGCCAACACACTTGTCTTTGGGGAATTGTTTGTTTCATAAAACCAGATTGCCAGATCTGTACAGCAGAAGGAAAAGGGAGAAAAAGCAGGTTTTGAATGAAACAGAACAAAACTTCCAGGAGTGAAGAGCTCATATCAGTGATGATCTGCAACATCTGAGCATGAGCAGCTGGGATAGGCACCTGAAATAATGAGTGAACAGAAGGAGGTTGGACCACTGCTGTGAGAAAAAACCCCCATGGGCTTGCTCACATCAGTTTGAACACAACTCACCTCCAAGCTGACTTATCCTGGTGTCTCTGGGGTGTTTTCACCAGGGAGGTTCATCTCATCCTTCGACTGCTTCAGCTGTAAAATTAAAGGACATTATAAATGTCACAGAATATGTGAGCTGAGTTGAAAGGGAGTTGAAATGCTGAGTTGAAAGGGACCCACCAGGATCATCAAGTCCAACCCCTGCACAGGACCATCTCCAAGAGTCACAGCAAGTGCCCAAGAGGGTTGTCCAAACACAGCCTTGGTGCTGGGACCACAGCCCTGGGGAGCCTCTTCCAGTGCCCAACCACCTCTGGTCGAAGAACCTTTTCCTGATGTCCAACCTAGACCTTCCTTGACATAGCTCCACCCATTCCCTCAGGCCCTGTCACTGACCACCACAGAGAAGAGATCACTGTCTTCTCCCCCTCTTTCCCAAAACTGCACCCAATATTCAAGGTGAGGCCACCCCAGTGCAGAGTGGGACATGGTTTAGTGATGACTTGGCAGTGCTGGGTTAATGGTTGGTGTCATAGGGTTTTTCCAATTTAAATGATTTCATGATTCCATTCTCTCATCGCCATGATTTGGGACAGTGAAATAACCAGTTTCTACTGTGAATTAGGTGAAGAGCTAGAATATATTCTCTAGAATATGAATCTCATCTAAGTAAGTAATTCTCCTTTATGTGAATACCATGAATAACAGAGAGATGTGGTTAGGGTGCCTGCTCACCCTAAAGAAGGATTATTACTGTCTCAGAAGATGTCCATGTGTAAACCTCGCAGTTGTCACTTGCCAGTTTAGATGGCTTGGCTTAGTTTAGAGGCTTTCATTCGCCTCCTTCCTTGCTCCCAAGTGTGCTCTGGTTCTCCAGAAGTCACAGGTGCCTTCACTTGGGCCTGACTGCAGGGAGGTGATTATATCAGAGGAGCTGGGCTCCCTAATTTCTTGGATCAAGGACAGCAGGGAGGAAGGAGAGAAGGGAGGAAGGAGGGAAGGAAAGCAGACACTCATTTTTAAGGTAAAATCAGTTATGTGAGATGGGAAAACAAAGTTTGGGTTCTACCTTGTGGCTTATGAACTTTTTGTGTTCGAAAACTGGACAGTGAAACCTAAATTTCATTTTTTGTGTTGGAAAATATTTGGAATGGTTGGTCTTGTGGATGGATGTTTAGTGGTTGAGCCCTGGTTTTGCTGTTTGCTTTGGTTTCTTCAAACAAATCTCTTGAATATGTTCTTAAATAAAACAAGCAAATAAGGTTGTCTTAAGGGAGTTAGTGCATTTACTTGGGTGATTATATTAGGTGTGTGCTTAATTGTTCTTTTGATAGCAGCCAAAGTACACAGATATCAGCTCTCAGAAACTGCTCAGAGCAGCTATCTTTGCTTTATGTTTGGGAGTGAGGACTAGTGGAGTTTATAAGAGGGAAACAAAATATTGGTGGAAAATTGCTGTAGTTATAGATTGCCTTTGCACACAGTTAGATTTGAAGGTGTTGCAACTGGTTTTCAAGGCATTTTTATAGCAAGAGAAGTGCATTTCCTTCTGAAAGGTGCCTGGTCCCTAAGCAGTGTGGTAAGAAGGGTGTGGAAAATGCCTGTGGCTGCTCCACACAAGACCCATAAATGCAATGAGTCAGGTATTTCGCCTGTATACTGAGCTGGGAGCTAAAGGAAATATGTTAAAAACAGTTAAGCTGGCAAAACAAACCCTCTCTGGCGATTGTTCCTGAGAGCAGAGGGGGCTGAGGTGGTGTGGGGCTGGCAGGGGATGCCCAGCTGTGCCTCCAGGAAAGGGGAGGAAGGGCTGGGCTGTGCCTGTGGCTCAGGGACAGGTTGCTGAGCACCGGGGTGGTGAACGGTTTGAAAATGAGGAAGGGGTGTTGCAGGGCATGAAATTTCTTCTGGAAAGAAGGGTGTGTGTTGTGGTGAGAGCACAGGGAGGTCTGGCAAGAAAGCTGTAAACACCTCTCCAAGAGGGCTGTTTCCTTCCCTGTTCCCCCACAGCTCTGGCCTCCCCTGTCATCCCCAGCAAGAAGAGAAGTGAGAATTAAAACCTCCTGCGTTTGGGGCTGTTGGTGTCCCTGCTGCACCTGCTCAAGTGCTGAGCAGCAGGTGTTTGTGGGCACACTGGTGCTCCTGCAAGGAAGGTTTGAAGGGCATGAGCCTTGCCCAGGGTGGCTGCACAATATTTGGGGTGCTGGAGAAACTGTGGGTATTGCAAAGATGCTCTTCAGTTCCCAGCAGGGAGACACTTGAGTGCAGAGTCTTTTCATGTGTTTCCTTGCTGTAGGCCCCAGTTTATTGCCCTGCCATCCCCTTCCTCCCCGTGGAATAAAACACCCATGGTTTATCAAACCTCATTTTCTCCAAGTGCCTTTCTAAGTTTAGTTTTCTCTCTTAATTGCATGCCAAGATGGGGATGTGGGGGGTAGAAATTGGTTAATTGATTAGTAATTTAGTCTCTGGTGATATGCTTATTTAAGAAATCTGCTGGAGTTATATATGTCAAATGATTCACATGAAAACAACATCAAGTGAATCATATATAAAAATGACATAATTGCTATTAAACTTAGAAGCCATATGTGTGGCTGAGGAAATTACTGGCTTTAGCAACTCTTTTATATTTCTTCCCAAAGCCAGTTATACTCCTCTGAACAGAGAAAGCAAGTTTATGTGTAGGAAAATAGTCCCTATGAGTGTTATTTGGAGATCTGTTAATTCAAGGAAGTAGGTGCATATTCCAGCACTGCAGGAAAAGAATCAAAATTGGGAGTGTTGGGAAGCTGAGAAAGGGGTCTGTTGCTTCTTCTTTTTCTCATCAGTGAGATTAAATGCCGGCTCTTGCAATATGTACCATCTGAGATTTTATTGCTTTCTGTTATTTTTAGTACTCGGAGGGAGATTAAATGAAATCCGGGATTATTTCAGACAGTGTTAAACTTTTTATTGCTCATTTCTGCCATCAGGCTCAGGCTGACCCACTTGGGTGAGTGACTACAGAAGGTGGGCTCTCCAGATAATTAATTCCTCTACCTATACATAGTCTTATAAAAAAGCACCAGAAAAAGTAAATATAACTATTAATACAGCTACTCTTTTATTTGAAATTATTCTCTTCTCAGAAGTCTGTTGTGTGCTGAACTCCACGTATGCAAACAGTATTTTACGTGTGGCTCAGCATCCTTGCAGTCTCTGTGGGATCACAGGCTCATGTCTCTTCCCAGGGTGTTTTGGAAGCTTATTTTTATTTATCTCTTTAAGGCCGCTTGAAATAAACCTAAACTGATTTAATATTTTGCATTACTTTACCAGGAGATTAATAACAAGGCTGATTTTTAGTTGGTTTTTTTTTTTTTTTTGAGTGTGTATTTACTTCAAATCTTAACATTAAAAAAAAAAATTAGCTTGATACATCTGACTCGCTGCCTGTTACCGATGGTTCCTTCATTTTTATTCCTTTTTATAGGGTGGTGCCTTTTCCATTAGTCACAGCCCTGGACACGTTGATATATGCAGTAAGGAAGGCTTTAGGTGCTGGTGGTGATGAATAGCTGCTGGAGCACTCTCCTGCAGTTAATCTTGGGAGGAAGGAGAAATTCTGGTCCTGCCTCTGCAGGTTGCAGAGGTCTCGCCTGTCTTCGGGTTGGGTTTGGTCGGTTCACGAGCATGCCTGCCAGCTGGTGCTGGCACAGTTTTAGCCCAGGACATTAGCAAGTCCCCCCTGGTGAAGAGGAGGGGTCACTAGGCAGCTATTCAGCTCTGACAGGGTGCCCGTGTCATCGGCACTGAGGGATGGAGCATCCATTGTGGCCTGTGCGATGCGAAGGAACCCCCCAGTATTTTCTGTAATTAGTTGCCTATAAATCAACTTCTAGAAGCCACACATTAGAGACTACCTCAGTGGCAAGTCGTTATAAGCTGTATTTTGTTATGTCTGGAGTAACATTCCCCATATTTTGGGCACTCTGAGTGTCCCACGGTTTGTCCTCGGCCGCCAGCCTGGCACACATCGTTTCTCCTGCAGGCCTTTGGGCTGTCCTGGCACAAACAAGTTTGTTGGGAAAGCAGGGATTACACTGTCTTGTGTTGGATTTTTTTCCCCTGCTGCATGTCTGTCTAATCTTGCTGTGGAGTCACTGATGTAAGAGGAATGAGCTCGGACTGGAGTGGGCAGTGAATGCATCCGCGATGGGAATTACAATTTATTCCGTAAACACGGAGCGCTAATGGAGCCCTGAGCTCTGACTCAGCCCCAGCTTGGGAAACCCAAGCCTTTCCCCTTGCCTGTGCCTGCCAGCCCCTTCTCTCCCCTCAGACTTTCAGCCTTTCACCAAACACAGGCTGGTAACTGGTCTCTGATACTTATCTAGGACTGCCACTGAACTTGTCAGCAAACACAAAGGGCTTTTGTTTCAGAGAGTTAATGCAGCTGGTTTGCTTAATTATTCAAAGGAAAAAGATGAGCTAGGTAGGGAGCCACAGAGTGACCAACATTTCTAAAGAATAATCTAACTTGTTGTAAGTTTTCTAAATGGGAATAAATCTGAGTGGAGAACTGGTATCAGCAGTCGCGAAACATTTTTTTTTTCTTTTGATTTTGGGAGCTCTTAGTCATTTTTGTCTGAATCCAGGTTCACAGCTGAGTCATTCCTTCTGCTCTTCTTCCCCTGGTGACTTTTCCATGCTGTTTCATTTTTCCCAGATAGATATTACTGGAGTAAGGCTCTGCTCACCACACTGCAAGTAGTGAAAACAGCGTGTGATTTCCTCGGGAGGCAGAGAACGTCCTCCGTGTGTGTTTCTGGGATGTGTGTCCCAGATCACATGGAGGTCTGTGCACAGGGGAAGTGCATCAGGATAAAGTGTGGGAGAGGCAGATGTCATCAGTGTCACTGGATTTACCTCCAGCTCTGGCTAAAGAGGAAATTATGAGTAAATCTGTTGCAATCTTCACTCTGGTGCTCAGTTTGGCAGTGCAGACGGTTGAAGAGGAGCTGAAGGAACCAGTGTCAAGAGCTGCTCTTGCACACTTTGTATTTTCACCTTGTTTGGGTTTGGCACAGCATGGGATGGCTAGAGAGAGACAGAGCAAAATGCATTTCAGAAGAGGAAAAGGGACCTCCATATAATGAAGAGTTCAACTGAAATTAGTGTGGGGAAAAATTTATTTCTTTGCATGCCAGATTTCTTGCCACTTTCAAGCTAATCCTTTCAGTTCACTTCAATACAGCCACTGAAGTAGCTTAGAAAAAGAGAGAAAAAGATCTTTGATATGCTAGATCAACCAAAGTTTAAAAAAATCTCTCTTTGTATATGCCATTTATAATGCAAATCTCAAGTTGGCATTTTAGTTTCACTTACTGCCATCACTGAAGTACCTTGGAACACAAAGGCTGGAGATGGAGGGAGATCCCAAATGACAGAGTGCCTTTAATAGTTCAATAATGTGTGCAAAAAAAAATTAAGTTTCCTCATTTCTGTAAATACCTTCTTCCTCTGTAGTGTGTGAGGCACAGGGAAAAAGGGAATCTTACTGTACAGAGGCTGAAGTTATTGGTCTGAGTCTTCTGGGAATTTGAATCCAGCTTTGGTAGTGCATCCCCAAAGGGATTTGACCCTGGCTGGGGTGTGACATTCCTCCTACCAGGAGAAAATGTAAGTGTTAACTCTCTTTGCTTAGGCAGTGAGCAACTGGTTAAGTTTTCTTTTGGAAAGAAGCCTAATTTCTAAGAGTCGCCTTCCCAAATATATAACCTGATTTCTTTCCCCTGTGTTCCCAACATTTAAGCACTGATTAAATGTCACCAAAGATAATAGGAGAAATGCTCATGACGGCCAGGCTATTTTAAAATAGCATGGGCATGCTTAAAGCAATAAGTAATTTTGCCTCTGCTACACAGTGTGTTTTATGCATATTTAAATTAAACTGTAGACAACTTTGAGCAGGCTGGATCTGGAAATGAGTTATCTTTCTAATTGGGGATATTTTGGGATTTGCCCTGCTGAATTTCACACAGCCACTCTGCAGAAGGTGACTCTTAAATGGGATGATCGTGGGCTCCTGCCATTCCTCTGAGCAAGGATCTTGAGATTATCCTGTCTGACTTTTGCATCCTTGTATTTTGGTATTCTAGGGACAGTGGGGGAACTTGGTCTGTAGTTCATAACCCAGCCCCGTGCTCTGTTTCCAAATCAGAATTAGTCTTCCTTTTCACTCTCTGCTTGGTGCCAACATGCCTTTATCTCCACTGAGAAATCACTGTGGCATCACACCTGAAGCATAGTTCAGAGTATTTTCTGGGAGTCAAAGTGTCAAGATTATATGTTTGTTTATTAGTTTTTCTCCACTGTGTTTTTTTCTGTTGGTTTCTTCTTGTTGTTGTTGTTTTAACTGCAAACACCACTTAAACCTCGACTATAGCATGTGATGCACTGTATGCACCAGAAGTGCCAGTTTGATTTCCAGGGGTTTGGAAATGTTTTGTTGAATATGGGAAATGATGGGTGCAAAAAGAAAAAAAAAAAATAGTATTCTCTAACTAAGCTGTTACTGATTATCTGAGTGCAATGTACAGATTAAGGGCCTGATCCAAAGACCACTAGGGTCAATTGACTGAAGTGGACTTTGAGTCAAGTCTTAGGAGCATTCAGTGAATGCTGTGGTGGAGAGTGCTGGAGATGAGCACAGCACACTTTCTTCTCCAATAAGCCTGAAATACTCCAGCTGAAATTCTAAAGCAGAGTTGGCTTTCTGGCTTGTATTGAAAAGCCCTGAAATTATTGCATACAGAGTGTTTTTAAGATGTAATGTGAGAAATATTCAGCTGGGAGCAGAGATTTTTTTATAGCATCTCAAAAATGTGACTTTCCAGGTGTAGGAATGGACATTTCAGAGGGTTTTTTTATTTTTGGACAAAAGGGTGTTTCATCAAACTTTCTGCTCTTCAAAATTCTATGATCTAAGTCCTTTAGATTACATATTTTCCCACACTGCTGTGATTCTATTGCCTTTTTCAGGCTGCTATGGAAAAACTTGAGGGGAAAAATATAAATAAAATATGCCCAAGCATGCAAGTCAATGATCTGTGTGTTAAGCCTATTGGCACATACAGGACAATTTTATTGCATGACCTACTGGTTAAAAACATCAAAAATATAAGTCAAGTCATTTGAAGAACTGCTGTTTAGTGAGTTAGAATGAATGAAGTCTTTATTGAGTGCACGCTTCCAGATTCATCACTAGTTCTGTTCTAGTCATGCCCTATCCTAGTCTTAACTGCCCCAGGCAGTCTTTTTGAGGCCACTTGACCTGCCAGTCATATTTCAGAAACTACTGATACGGTTCCTGATTTAGTTTAGATTCCAAACAGGCTAGCTGAGGATTACAGACTAATGACCCATCAGATGCTAAAGGCAAAGGCTTAAAGTGCTCTAGTGAATTAAGCCTCAACGTTGTCTGAAGGGAAGAATTTATTATGTCATTAAACTTGATTCAATAAGTTTCATTTCCTTAGATGCGTTGCGCTAAGCAAGAAGTCAGGAATTAGTGGCAGGGAGAGATACCATTTTGATTCTCTTCAGGTAAAGCACTGATATTCAAGTAGAGCAGCAAGGGATGCCATTTCACAGAATTTTGGCTGTATTGCTAAAAACAATAGGTTGAGAAAACTCTTCATAGCTGATTAACTAACCATGGACTCCTCGAACTGGGTTCACTTGAATATATGCTTCACTTGGTAAATACACAGCAGAGTGAGGCTTGCCTGATTTGATGAGACCCTTGGTGAGGTTTCAGGGACTTTCCATCAAATATCAAAGCCTCAGTGGTGTAAAGATATTAGTAGCAAGTTATAGATGGCACTGGGATTTAATGCAAAACTTAATACGAGCACATAATGTGATGAGTCAAATGGGGATTGCAGCCTGCCTCAGAAGACTATAACAGTGATCTGAAGGAAAATGCCTGCATAATGCAGAGATCGCTTTAAAACATAAAAAAAACCTACCCCAAATTAAAAAAAAATAAACATTTGGTGTTTTATCTATCTGCATATGTCTCCTAGTTGTGTTACAGCAACAGAAAAAAAAAAAAGTGTTTATAAATAATAACAAAGATTCTTCAGGAAAATGTCAGGATTTCTGCCTGTAGCTTTTGTCACTCATCTCTCCCTGTATCTGATGGAGTTTGAGTCCTTCAAGATGTTTTTATGTTGTAGAGGTGGTCACACAATCAGAAGAGAAGCGAAAGGCTAGAAAATGTGATTTTACTGTCATTCTTTTATATCAGAGAGTAAGATGGTAAGAGTGTATATTTTTGTGTTTTAAAATTAATTTAAATGTGGTTAGATTATCATTTTAATAAATTATGGACCTTATTACAAATGTTAAGTTGCTCTGAAATATTTTAAACCATATATATTTATATGACAGCAGGTCTGGGATTAGGATTTTTTTTTTTATTAGATGATTTTAATCACTTTAATACAATTCATAATCAAAGGGAGTATTTAATATTCTGGTCTTAAAATGAAAATTGACCTAATGGGCTGATTGTCTCATTCTTTAATGGAGACTATTCTTTCCCTAAAATGCATAGCTTTTCCTTGGGAGTTAAAGAAGTGGTAAAGGTCACTCTGATTTATGTTCATACACAGTTCTACTTTGTTCCTTTTCTCTAACACACTGAAAAGGCAAAATTCACTGCTGTGTTAAAACTATTTTCCACTGTGATCTGAATGATTAAATCCTGCAGATATGTCTGTACATACACACACTTATGAATTCATATTTGTCTTTAGGCTTCTAATGAAAAACATATATTATTTAACTGACCACTGCAAGATCTTAATCTATAGGATGGGCTTCTGAAGAACTAAAGCTGGGAAATTCATACAGCTCCAGGAGATTCAGCAAAACATCCAAAGTGTTTTTCACCTTCTCCTGCTGTTAGAGCATCCTTAATTAGTGTGATAGTACTAAGTAGGTGGCCCACAAATTCTCTCAGATCAGTATGAAACTCAGCTTTACCTGGTTTATGGTGGGTTTTGGTTTTGTGCTGGTTTTGTGTGCATGTTTTGGACAAAAAGTTCTGCTGGAAATCAAGGAAAAGGATGTTTTTAGGACATAACAGCCCAGCGTACATCAGCACAAAACCTTTTAAAACTTTGTGTTGGAAGTGGAATGGGCACTTGAACTGCCTGAAATTAGTAAAATAAAAATTTGGAGGACTCTGCTTAGTGGTTTTAAAACAAATGTTGGAATCTTGGAAGCTGCTGTGTGGTGGTGTTGGCGTGAGCTTTTCTACCATCCCTTGTGGTGGCATTTTTCTCTGGGCCCAGAGTGATGTCACCTGCAGTGCTCTGCGTGGGCATCCTCAGCCTCAGTCGTCTTGTCCTTCTCCACTGAAAATGTCAGGAAGATCTCAACTGGCAGTTTGAAAATTAAACAGATTTCAGTGTTGTGCTGAGAAGGCAAAATATGCTGGTTAAATATGAAAGGGTGTATATTTATCTTCAGGCGTCAGCTGTGGCATCTTGTGCTGGTTGTAAGAAAATGTTACCCCCAGCTGGTGCAGTAGGACCCTCTTTCTCAGCAAACTCTCCCCATTCTGCTGCTCCTGGCCCAGGGTGTGTGAAAACAGCTTGCTGGAGTTTGAATCAGGGAAATTTCAAATTTATGGGACCTCCCAGATACCCACCGTGTTGTTTTTTGTAAGTGGTTCCCCTCAGGAAGAGGAGAGGGATGAGGAATGAAAGAGGGGAATGTGGAGCCACAGGTGGCCTCAGTATGTGCTCCTTCTCCTTTTGTGAGCCAAAACTCCTGATCAGTCCTATAGCTGGTGTGAGGAAGGCCATAAATGCAATAGAAACTGCCGACTAGAAATCCCTGTATCTGAAAACATACATTTTACTTTTTTTAGGTGTTGATTCTGGATGTGAGAACGGGGACCTGAATCCCAGGAGATCAAACTCCAAACTGGTCTGATGAGTGGATCCACGTAGCCTTGGCTACAATCTCCATCAGTTTTCCCAAACTGCACACCAGGGATAATATTTAACCAGCCCGTGGGTGTGTTTAAATGATTATTGCCTCTGTAGAACTGTGTTTTATCATCACTCCTGTGTCTGTTCCTGGCTGGCCTGGGCAATTGTCCTTGCCTGCTGTGTGGTGTGGCCAGAAAGGGTTGTCAGGTGGCTTCCTCTGTGGCAGGGATGTGGGACAGACTTGGAAGTTGGGGTAGTAGAGTATTGGCAAACAGGATGTGCAATAAGGGAGGTTTTTCCCCAGGTTCTGGCCTCATGTGCACCTTTGCTTGTCTTTCATTGGGGAATAGATGCAATCTGAGGCTGCTGGGAAAAAAAACAAAATACTAGATTTTTTAATGAATATTATATGAGTGGAGAAGTAAGAAGGGCAACACTGCCTGAAGGCCACCTCAAAGCCTTCTCTCTTCTAAACCTGTCCCATTCCAAACTGCATTTAGAAATTTTAACCCACACTTGAAATTTTTCACAGCGTTACAAATACTCATTCATTTCTCCTCTTTGACTGCTAAACACGTGTCCTGCAAAAGAAATGTGCTGAAGGGGAAGGAGAAAAATTTCTTTCCAGTTTAATGCTGTCATCACTCCGTAGCTCAGGCTCTGTTGTGCTATGAAAACACAGAGTATAAAGATTTCTGCTAACGAATATGGATTTGACTTCTGCGTGCAAGTGATGTTGTTCTTTATGGTGTTTCTTCAGCCTGCTCTAAAGATACTATTCCAAAAATAACTTCAGGTTTAAAGTGCTTTGAAAATGATAGCTTTCAGGAAAGGAGATGAGATTCGAGTTCTCCCATTTTATAGAAGGTGAAATTGAGGCATGAGGAGCCACAGCTGGCCAATTTTTCTTTTTTTGATATTGTCTGATAACAGGAAAGGGTGTACCTTTGGAAATTCAATTTGCATGCTGTTTGTATAGGAGAAAATATGGATTTACTTGGTCTCCTTCTTAAAATAGGTTCCCCCTCCTTTTTTTTTGAACTGCTTCAAATTTGTGATTTTATTTTTTTTTTAATATGTGATTGATGTGTATGTGTACTTGGCACTTATTTGGTAAAGTTTGTGTGTAGTATTTTCTATAGTTTACTGCAGCCCTTAGTTCTTGTTTCTGATTATTTTTTTACAATGTCTTCAGATACCTAATTAAAACCTATATAGCTTTACAAAGCTGGACAGTTGATTTAAAGAAAAAGAAGGGGAGAAAACCCCACCAAAACATTAATTTGTGTCAGGTGAGTTTCCTTTCCCAGCTGTAGTTTATAGGATTATCATCAGATCTTAGCACTGGGAGGAAAGTTAACCACAAAGACAACAAGTTACAGTGACAAAATATGTTGTTCCTTTTTTGCAGTGGATGACTTTAATTTCCAAAAGGGAGTCTCAGTTACCTATTTCAGAATGCTTCACTTGGCCCCAGGTATTTCAGGTAGATTAATAGCCTGATGTAACGTGCCCAGTGTGAAATCAGTGATGCGGTGGTGTTACCTTGGATGCCACAGGCACAAGGTACAAACTTCATATTCCTGTTTTTCTCTTGCTTGCATTCCATCTTCCACCTTTTGGTAAATTTTAAACACACGCTGCAGCTTGAGCAAGGTTATGATTGGGTTTACTTGCAAAAATTAGCACAAACCAGTCACTGACAAGGGGAACAGGTCGTTATTTTCAAGACTAGAATGACTCGACAAAGAGTTCTTAACTGTTCCAAGAACTTTTCTTCTGATCTCTTTTAGTAAAATATCCATAATCAGACACAAAACTGGAATATGACATGCATTCTGTTTATATACACATTGAGCTTAAATATTTTTGCCTCTCCTGTTGCCCTTGTTTGCTTCCTGGCACACCCTCCCCATGGATGGTGATGAAGAAAGGCATCTGACCGATGGACAATTCTGTGAGCACAACATCGCCATAGCAAAGCAGTGTCTGGAAGTTTTTAGATGTGGCTTTCCAACCACAGGCTGGTTTGGTGTCCATAATGTAGATGTAAGACTATGAAATGTGGATTTGGACCCGAGTCTGTATGATCCTTGCTCAGGGGATGGTATGGCCTGTGGGCGTTGATCTCAGAGAACCCTGTGGGATGCTAAAGGTGGTTTCACCTTATAGGGGAAGTAAGGAGTGGAGGGGCTCACATTTTTAGGTGGATTTGGGTAGATGAGTAGTTTCATAATTTAGATTGGCAAGCAAAACCCTTGCATAAAATCTGACCCTCCAAAGGACCAGAGTGACTTCAGCTGCACATGGAGTTGCAAACAGGGCAGTCAGTTTGTCTGACCCTAGGCTGGCCAGTTCACTTTCTCTGGCTGTCCCCTCCCTCTCCTCTTTGCCCCTCTGGGCAGCAACTCAACACTGGAAATCACTTCAGAAAGTAACACTCTTAGAAGGATATTTCTATTTAAGTTCGAGAGATCAAATGCTGGTTTTGATTACAAAAGAGCAAACCTATTGCCCTCCACGGGGTTGTGTTGATGTAATACAGCCATAAAAGAGCACAATTTGTTTAGCCTTGCAACAGTGAAGACTAAGAGGGGTCATGATTTCTCTGTGCTTAAAAAAAAAGGGGGATGTAAACACCAAGAGGGGTTGAGTGGTCTCAGTCAAATGACAATATTGGCATGAGAACAAACGAGTATTCAAGAGACATAAATAAAATCTGCCCCAGATTAAGTCTTCAAATTATCTCAGTTCTGGAAAAAACTTCCCATAGAAGTTGTGGAGTTAACAAAGTTAACGGGTTTTAAGATGAAGCTAAAGTAGTTTATGAACTATATTCATTCAGCATTATATGATGAGCTTTCCTGGGTTAGCAGGGGACAAGGCTCTAACCCAGAACTGAGCAAAATTTCCTGTGTTTCTATAAGCAAAATTTAGCCAATGTTGCCTGCAGTACTTCCACTTCAGAACGTATGTTTATATGTGAGCCCCTTTTGCTGAGCATGACTGAGGATGCCCAAGCTGCATTTCCCAAATAAAGTGATGGATTTTCTTTCTTCAAAGCCCGTCATCCCTCTTGGGTATAGGTGTTGCTGTATTTGATGAACTGAAACAATCTGAGCTTTTCCCCTTTCTCTTGAGAGGCAGATGAGTTATCCTGATTTTGCCCTGTGGCAGGGCTTCCAAGCTCTGGCTGAGGTTAGGAAGCCACTGCTCCCTGAGTGTGGTGGGGGTGACCCTCAGGGTCCCCCAGTGGGGCTTGGGCACCGTGTCCACATTTGTGCCCTGTTGGGGACCTGGGAATAGATTACAGACAGTTCCAACTTTAAATTTCCTTGCTCTCTTGGGGGTGAAATATAATCCTTGCCCTTGCTCTAACACATCCTTTGTGGTTTAATTTAAATGGTGATTTTTACCGTGACATGTGATGCTCATTTGCTAACCCTTTCCCCAACATGCTCAATTTAAAGGAGCATCAAATCTCAGAACGCGCCCCTATCTATAGACACAGAAGCGTGCCATGAGGTAGTTTACCTACTTAGGTTGGTACCTAGGAGCTTGTAAACAAATTCATAAATTTGTCATGATGATTGTAGTGTTGGCAAACACAATGGTTGATCATGTTATAAATGTTTATCAACACCCGCACTCACCCACCTGCTAAGAGGTGCTACGCTTTAATGAAATTGTTTGAATATCAAGGCTGGTTGCTAAGATACAATGTTCTTGTTACCAGGGATGTGATGCTTACAGATTTCTGTTATCAAATAATGATTAGAGATGTGCTAACCTCAAGGTGCTCGGTGCAGTGGAAGGCTTACTGAGCCACAAATTAGTAAACTGTCTGCCTGAGCAGACACTTACAGAAGGAGCACATGTGCATCAAACTTACCGAGCTGACATTTTTAAAGAAGACAAGATCTGGCAGTGTAAATGTTCCTATAGATGATGAAAGACTGTCATAGGAAATGTTTACATGATCTGTTGCCTAGCACAATGTCTTCGTGCCATTTTCCCTCCCGATGCAGAGCAGTGTTGAAATCACCAAGTCAAATAACTGCTTTCCTCTTGCTCACTAAAAACCTCTCTTACCACTGCCCTCTTGAAATTGCACATTCACAAATTTCTATTTTCTAAGGGCCACACAAAGATGGGAACAAAGAAGTGTAAGGAAATGGCCAGCACTTGGGTCTGCTGGATAAAAGATGGCATTTTTGGGAGTTGCAGTGGATCCAAGGTTGAAAGTTTTGCTGTTGTTAAAACCACAGCTAGATGTTAAAGAAGACAAACATCAAATATTGATGATGTTTTCTTTTTAATGTAGGTGCTCTGAGGGCTCTGATTTGCTCATGCACTTTGTAATAAGGTATAAATATTGTACTTCATTTTATTCTTTTACCAAGTGCTTTTCAGTGTTATTAATCATCAAAGAAAATAATGAACAGCACAATACAGGTGATCAAAAGGATTTTGCTCACACTGTTGCAGTGCTAAGTAACCTTTAAGTCTAATTGTTGATCTCATTATTGAATTAGGGTTCAAGGTGTGTTTGCAGTCTCTTCATTAGCATGAATTTGAGTTTAAAGCCAGTTCAGCTGAAATTATCTCAATTGTAGGCAGGGTTCATGCTTGCCTGTGAGACTCAGTGTATTTTAACATCAGCAGTAATTGTTTGTTTCAGTGTAGAGGGATGTTATTTTTCTGCTCCTGTAAGAATCCTTTTGTAGCTACTCACAAGACCCTCCTATTGCTATAAGTAAAAATCTGTTGGCAATTAAATCCAATTCAGTGCAGTTCTAGCAGATAAGTAGACAATTTAAAAATACAGAATTGCAAAATAAAAAAAAGACAGCAATAACTTACTACGGTTATAATTCATGATATTAAGCTTTACCCTTTGGATGTAAAATTCCTACTTTATAAAATGATACAAGACTGCATCCTACAACAGGCTCTTAACATAACCCATGTTCTACCTACGCTGTGTGGGCTGTTCAGACAAATAATCGCCTTCAGCAGATGCCTTTGTCATAATGAGTGTGATAGTTTAATATTTATGGAAGAACTGCTGATTTTCAATGCCTGCCTTAAAACCCCAAGAATAATTTTTTTTTCCAGCTCCAAGGGCTGCACGGAGATGGAATGTGGTGCAGAGTGAATGGGATGTAGAAACCTCTCTGTGCCACTTCCAAGGGATGGGTCTCCTGCAGGGAATAACCTGCACTGTGGTCCTCTCTCCTCCCTCTCCCCCAGTTTTACAAAGGGAGCAGGAGTGGTAAAAGAGGCTGATCACTCTCAGTTAGGCAAAGTTGATGAAGTGATGCAGAATTATTAATTTCTGTTGCCTAAGCTGAGGTGGGAGAACCTGAAATCTGGCCTCTATGGGAATGGATTTGCACCGTGGCTTGTGTTCACCTCCTGGGACAGCTGATCCCCTTCTCCTGCTCTCCCACCTGTTCCTCTGCTGGTTTTCACTGAGCTTCGGACCTGCATTGAATTTTATGGCTCTCCTATAATATTTCTGACACTTTTACTTTTGTTATCGCGTATATTGGCTATGAAAATATAAAATATTCTCTAAAACTATGTCCTGAAACTGCCCTTCCTTTCACCACTAGTTATCAGCAAGCTGGGACTGTAGCCGTGGCCACCATGGAAATGGAGATGCACTGAAATTACTTGAAATAACACCAAAACACAGATGCTCACCTGGCCCTTTATGAAAATATAGACACTTTATCTGCTGCAGCTGCCTGTGAAGTGGAAGAAAAGTTGGCTTTTTTTTCTGCCTTCTCATTTTTTTTCCTTAGGTTTGTTGTAATGAATGATTTACATGGCATTAGATTATGTTGGGATATACTGTGTCAGGTGGCATGACCTGATATAACCCAACTTAATGCAACACATATGTTTAGATTGTATTACATGTGAAGAAAAATTCCCTGAGAAGCTGTCAGGAGCAGGTGATTCCTGCAAATGGAAAATATTTGCACAGTGATATTTTATACCAGTCAAAATTGAAAGGTGTGTAATACTTCAGCATGGATTTAGGAGCCTTAGCCCTGCTGACTTTGCTGGGACTAAAACTTTTTTATATGCCACTGTTCCCTTTGGAAATATGATTTAACAGCTGAAGTTGAGATGGAAATTCTGCAAAGCCTTGCTTTTGTTAGAGCTGATGGAGTTGCAGTTGTGTAAGAGACTGCAAGTGAGATCCAAATCAATTGACTCGCAGCTAGCAATAAAGCAGGATGTAAAGAACTCACACAAGCAAGTCTGGATTATTATTTTCCTTTTAAAATGTTGCGTGCTTGATCGCTTCCCCTTTTGGAAGTCAACTTGATAGGAATGTGGGCCGAAGTGCAAGGTTTACATTTCACTCCAACATGACTATGTCGAGGTACCCAGCTCTAAATTTGGAGGCTCATATGGATTTTTTCTTTCTCTTTTTTTTTCTTTTTTTTTTTCTTTTTTTATTTGGTGTCAGAAATAGGAGCCTAAATTTAGGCTGCGAAGTTCATTTAAGAGTCTAAATATAAACGTTCTGCTTTTCAAAAGTGCTGAGCACCCTGCAGCTCCCACAGGCTCCATTGAGACTTTGCCTCGGTGTAGGATGCTGCTCCCAAATGCACCCCGTCCCGGGGGGGCTGAGGCTCCTGGGTGTGTGCATCACAGCACAAAATGTGTGTTTGCACTTCCTGAAGCTCCAAAGTCAGAGAAGTGCCTGTGTGACCCTAATTGTATACATGTGTAGTGGACTTTGTGTGTGTACGTTATGGTGGGGTTTGATCACGTCCTCCGCCGCGCTCGCTGAGTGTCTGGGAGGGCGATGTGAGCGAGGCAGGGGTTACAGCCAGACAGATGTTCCTGTGAGGACAGACACACAAAAAGCCTGTGGTTTGAGAAGCCAAACATCAACACTGAGCTTTTTCATGTGGGCTCTTCTGTGGAGTCTAAAACCAAAGCATTATCGCACTTCCCTTGCAGGGTGGTTTGTTTTTTTTTTACCTGTAGATCATTGCTATTGCATCTGTGTTGGAGATGCTCCTGTTTCTACTCTACCAGAGCCTTTTCCACCCTCTCTGGTACCCAGAACAGAATTTCACCTCATCTTGATCAGATTTTCTTCTACCTTTATCCTCTTTTGTAGTTTCCTTTTATCCAGATTTCCCCTTAACCCCACTTTTACTTAACTTCTGTCTGAAAAGCACTGACAGTTTAAATTTGTGTTTGCTCTGGGTACCCAACCCTAAATCCAGGAGCAGCATTTGCAGGTGATAAATTCTTTTACTCCTGTAGCCCTAAGCTCAGCACAAAACTCTCCCATGCTGTGTAAACGCCTTTAGAAAACCCTGAGAAAGGATAGGCTTGGCTTGTGAGAAAATGCATCTCAACTTCTGGAAGTTTAAAAAAAAAATAGTTAAAAAGATCTGTTACAAACTTGAGATGTAAATAAGAACAACCTGAGATATAAAGAACAACCTGTCCAAAGGGAAATGAGTGATCCTGGACAAGAGCTACTCCCATTTCTGCTGAATCCCAAGTTCCTGCTTGGAATAGTGATAGGATCTTTGGCAAGAATAAGCCTTGCTGTTATTCTGGGCAAGGCAATGCATTTCCTCTCCCCAGCCCTCATCAAAGAAATGCCTCAACTTTTTTGAGCTGAAGTGTCTCCAAAGCATCTGTCTCTCAAACAGATACCTGGCATGGCACTGCCAGCTCAAACAGTTAAAATTGGCTAGACAAAAAGTGACTGAAATCCGTGTCTATTAGGACGAGGAGTTTTCAGGCAAACGATTTTATGTGTTGCTGCCGCTGCCAATAACGCCGATATTTATTTTTGTATCGTGCACAAACCTTTAAACAGGATCATCCTCGTTACAACACATCATCAGGGGCTACTCTGCACTGAGCATATGGCAGGGCTGGAGCTTGGAGAAGTGGGTAGTAGCTGGTAAAAGCTGACAGTTGAGAACAGACCATTGTCACTACTCGGAGCGTGTTTGCAGTCAGGGTGCAGAGGCAGCAGTTACCTGCTTTTGAAGGCTCCAGCTTCTCCAGAAAAGATGGGAGCAGATGTCAGGAGCCTCAGATTTGGATCCGATAAGGACTTGGATCAAAATATCAAACAAAAATATTTTAGGGAAAGTTTCTGGGAGGAAGTGAGCTATATGGAGAGCATGGCTTGCCAGGCTTTTTAAAAATAAAACGTTCTCACTCTGTGTTTAGCTCTCCCACAGTTTGAAACACTTGCGGTGATCGAGCCTAGCAGCCCTTGTCAGTCTACAGTACATCATCCCCCTTCGGTTGGCTGGGAACATCTCTCCTGTAAGGGCAAAATAAAGCTGCTCATTTTGCACACATGCTTTTAAAACTATAGGCAAGGAATACCTAAATATAAAACAAGGGCACCTTGGAGTGGATGCTTTCTGACTGGGGCTGTTATCGCCCTTTCCCCTTGCAGTCACACATCTGCCTCTCCTGCCTTTTCTTACACGCACCTGGGGCTTGCTGACAATCACAGGATGGTTTGACTTGGAGGAGACCCTAAAAATCCTCAGGCTGCAGCCCCTGGCCCTGGGCAGGCACAGGGACAATGTGCCCCATGGTGTGTGTGAGCTGCTCAAGTTCACACCACTGTCACACCTCGCTCACTGCACGCTTAGGAGTTCCTCCAATTAAATACCAAACCACAGCACCCCATCCACAGAGGCAGCAGGAATCTGGTGCCTGGGTGGAGGAGAGAGGGGCCTTCTGCTGCCTTCACAGGCCAGTGAATTACCCTTAGTCCTTTGTTTGCAGGGGAGATACGAGATTTGGGGGTCAGTGAGCCCTCCCAGTTTCTTCTGTCTGTTTTCCTTGCAGAGCTACATAAGAAAATCGCCTTGGGGTAACTGTGGTAGTGCAACCAGGAGAGAGATTTTTTTTTTGGTGTCTTTTTAGAATTGCTGTTCATATGATACCTAAAAATATCTGTCGCCGACTGGCTTTCTGAACTGTTCTTTTTGTTAGCGCTTTGAAAAAAGTAAAATTATTCAATTAAAAAGAAACTTATTAGTAACTGCCTCCAAACTCAGAAATGGTCAGGTTTTTCTAGTGTTTTTTTGACTTCAAACTGCCTGGGTTGGAAAGACAGGATGCTTTTCAATGCATAGATCATGAAAAAGAAGGAGATTAGCAGACCTTCATCGAAGAACCATGAGTTATGTTAATCCATGAGTCTCTTTATGGTAATTGCAAACTAAATCAAACGACACAACTGTTGAAATGCGCTGCAGAATTTTTTTGCCAATTAACAATCAGAAACAGTAATGTTGATGTTCCTATGATAAGTCATAATATGTCAGTTTGCAAAAGCAGGCAAAGTTAGTTTGCTGTTTCATGGCAAGCTTTTCTTCTGTTGCTTGGTAAGGAATTGTAATGTAGCTGCTTCCCATTTACTGTGAGGAGGTAACGATCAGTACTTGGTGGGCTGGGGGTCTTCTCGGGGGTGAAGAGGGTGCTATTTTGGCTATAAATGTTGTGTTCAACCTGTGAAGACCTTATAGAAAAGTTTATTCACCAAAATAAAATGCAAAATCTACCCAGCCGATGTCCCTTTGTATACCAATATTCGAACACTGCCTCTCAAATTAAGATGCAACGTGGCTCATCGAGGCAGGTGATTTCACTCTTTACAACACCATAACACCCAAATACGAAATCATCTCAACCAGCAGCCCCCATAAAATATTTTTTAGGGGTCTGCTTTATAGGGAACAACCGAGTTGGAACGAGCATATTGCAGAGCGTTGTTTTGTATACTAATTATCCACATCAATGGCCGCGCGGGGCGGCTCGGAGCGCCGTACCTGCTGTGCCGAACAACTCGCTGGCAGTCATGGAGTGTATGCTTCCTGTGGGCACCTGCCCGCTCTGTGCAGAGCATCACGTTGAGCCATGTCACCTTGTGTCACATCACAGACGAGATGTGACCCGGTGTAACCTGACACAGCGCAGGCCTGGCACTGCAGCAGATCAAAACTCGGCGGAAATGCGCGGTTGTGTTTTGTCAATGCAGGCTGGCTCCCCCCTGAACCTGCAGGTCTACCCTGGCTCTGTGTAGGTGGTTTGGCATATCTCTCTGGGATATAAGTACAGGAATTTCCCTGGTTGTTCTTATTTATGGTACTTGTCATTGGGAAACAATAATCTTCCTACTTTTTAATCTAAATTGAACTGTGGTGAGCGCGCCGATAAAACACGTCACGGCAAACAAAGGAAATTCTCCCCGTATTAATAATAAAATCTTTCAGATTTATCAGTCTCCCCCTCTTTCTTCCCTTTGTGTGATGCAGTCTGAAGGAACTGCTACATTTATACATGTCTGATAAAATTTTAATAGAAGAACCCATTACCTTTGAATCTGGAGTAAAGGGACTATATCAAAAGCAGGAGTGTTGAGCCTGAGCTAAATATAACTTGTTAACTTGGAGTAGCAGCTCGTGAGCTTTATAATGCTGATGGATTTACTTTACATTGCCACAAGCAGTGGGACAGTGGATTTTGTAGCAGGTGAGCTGCCATTAAAAAAGAGCAAAAAGATTTTCCAGCTACTGAGCACTGAGGGTGTTGGTTGGACTCTTTTTTTGGAGGTCTTTTCAAGCCTTAATGATTCTCTGAGGAGACTGTGTGAGATACACCATTGAGGATAACTCCATGAAATTAAGATTTTGGGGTTTGCCTCCTTGATTCTGGGGGGCACTGAGGTCTAAACAATGCTTTTGCTCTTGCCAGAGATGCGATCTGCCATTTAGTTAAGATGAGCTTTGAAACAAAACCTCAATATAGGGTTTAACAGCCAAATCCAGAATTACTTGGGGGGAAAAAGTGCTGCTACCTTGTACCCCATGGTGGCTTTTCAGGAGCTGTCTGCTCTCCAACACCCAGCTCTGACTTTTGGATGCTCTGCTCACCTGGCATTTAGTGCCTGCATAATCATCTTTTTAAGGGCACACTTCAAATTTTATGGAAATGTTGAAATAAATTTTCACTTTTAAAATTTTATTTTATATACTTAGTGGTATTTCGGGCAATTTTTTTTTCTTAACACTTAAATCTTTAGCAGAATTTTTTAACACTTCTGACACATTACTAAATGAAAATTGATGATTTCAAATACACACACAGATATATATATATATGCATGCATATATATATATATATATGTGCCATAAAATAGGACTTTTTCTGTGTCATTTAGAGAAGAATCACTTTTTCCATGGGAGGAGGAGCTGCAGTTCAGGACGGTTTTTAGCTATGCAATTACTGCTGATTACTAATTAGCAGGTAGAAAAGAGCATTTTTAGGACTGGGAACTTGTAGTGTCCAATTTCTCCTATAGCGTGTGAGATAAAAAAATAAAACTATACCACTTGCTACCAATTTTTTTTTTTTTTCTGTTTGACTTGAAATGTGCTATTTTTCTGAATGTTTCATTAGCAAAAAAAAAAATCCAGANTGAAATGTTCTTTTTTTCTGAATTTTTCATTAGCAAAAAAAAAAAATCCAGACATTCCTCTGACAGGATGGAGGTTAAAGACCGGGTGAAAACATGAAGTCAAATGAGGGTCTTATCTGAATCCCTATCTCAGATGGGAGGGTTTATTACTGAGCTAATAGTGTTGTAACTAAAGTTGCACGATGCAGCAGGCTTCAGACAGAAGCTGACGACCTCTATTATGACACATCCACTTTAGAACCAGATGAAATGTAGTAAAATGTATTTAAAAATATTTCAGAGACATATGTAGCTACCAGAATCTGAAGTCCTAAATGCATATAGCCTCTATTTCTCCACCAAAAGATGAAGCTGGTAAATACAGTAACATCCTTTCTCTCCTCTAGCTGAGCTGAATTTAAACTGTGAGCTTCATTTCCACAATTCAGTGTCCAATATGCAATCTGATCACACCTCCACTTTTGTGAGTTGTAGCCATGGCCTTAAATTAAATTACAAACCCTACATTGGACTGACATAAATCTGATTTTGGGCTGAACTTGAAGTGTTTGAAATACCAAATCACTACTCCCTGATCCCTAATGAGAAGTAATCAAAGAATTTAACCAGCAGTACAAACACTTACACATCACTACAGATGTAGTCAAATTGACTCAAAGTAGTCTTTTTCTCTATGAAAAAAATTGTGTGCAAATATACCTTACTGACACAGGCTCTTCCAGCAGAATCACTAAAGAAGAGGGAAAAAACTCTTCTGCTTTAATTCTCAAAAAAGAATCCTAATAATTTTTTTTCTCCTTTCCCTTCTAGAAATCTGTTTTTCACTGTTTTATCCTGTGCCACATAAATAATAAAATGCAATAAGAAATTACCTAACCTGCCTGGATGTGACATGGACAGTTGCTAACCTGGTGCCTCTGCCATGATCTGGACACCCATAAATTGGCTGTGGTCCCTTTCTCCTGTCTCTTTCCAAAAAACCCATGGCTTGGCAGCTCAGCTCCCCAAACAATCCTGATTTATTTGACTGTGAAATTTCCTTGTTGCCTCCTTGCATTTTCCACGGCAGTTCAAAAATCTCAATGCATCGGGGCAATTATGATATTATATAGCCATGCATGTGATGGTACTGACACGGAGTAAAAAAGAGGACTAAAAATCAATAGTGTTTGTATCCTTCTGAGGAGAAGCAGCACTAAAGCTTGCCCTGGTGGGAATGTGAAAAGGTACATGCTGAATTTTAGCCTTAAGGTGATGCAAAGTAAAGAGAGCTGTCTTTTCTAATGAATTGAAGCCCTTGCCTTCTGACCCTAAGAAGGAGGGGTTTTTTTCCTTTGTTTTTTTCTTTTTCTCCTCTCTGCTTTTTTTGGAGGGTGTAGATGTAGGAAAACAGTTGTTATTAATGTTACTCTAGGCAATTTATTATTGTTAATTTTTTTGAAATTCCTGAGCAAAGGGTGGATCATGCCAGCTGCTCTGGTAACTGTAGAGTGGGATTTAGGGTACTTAAATGAGGTGACCAGACTTTGAGTCATTCTGTGGCTGCTGGGGAAGTAATTTTATACCTGATATTTAAGATAATCTGTCTACATCATGCATGTCATCTTTCTCCAGTGTGTGTTTTACTGCCTAGGAAAGCTCATGTTCCTGCCTCAGTAAAGAGCTGTGAGTTATGTTTTGTCTGATACACCTTTTTAGAACATACAGTTATTGTATGAGGGGAAAGGGATGGTGGGTGACATGAGCAGCACTGCAGGTGCTGACTGATGCTCTTAAGATCTCCTATGATAAATTGTGCTGGTAAAGCTGCACCTGCTGCCAAAATTAGGCCATGCAAACCCAATACGTGATGCCAGAAAGAAATTCTCCCCTGGCAGGGTGATGAGACCCTGGAGAAGCTGTTGGTTCTCCATCCCTGGAAATGTCCAAGGCCAGGTTGGATGGGGCTTGGAGCAGTCTTGTCTAGTGGAAGGCGTCCCTGCCCATGGTTTGGGTGGAATTGAATGAACTTTAAGGTCTCTTCCACCCAAACCATTCTGTGGTCCTGTCTGTAACCATTCCATGAAAGCAATATGTATCTAAGGGAGCTGGTAGTAAACTTCTGAAGTAAAGATGATGATGATGATGATTTTATTTTTTCTATGCAAGGACATAGACTGCCATCTACTAAAATATCTGTAAAGAATCAGATCAGTGCGTGAAAGATGTTAAATGTGGGCTTGGTGTCTGGCTGCAGTGTCTTCCACGAATGAGCAATGCTCGGGGCATCTTTTTTATCAAGGAGATTTATTTTTGTCTCTGCTGTTAAGTAGAAAGTTGCATTGGCCAGTGTTGAATCTCAGAATTTGTATGATAAATCAGGAATCTTATGACCCTCTTTGTAGGAAAGATGAGGCTCACACACCTTGTTGGTTGTTTTATATATATATTTTTTTTTTTTTTTTTTTTGGCT
>VXBB01009411.1:35725-60725 GCA_013399915.1 Illadopsis cleaveri
TAATATTTTTTTTTTTTTTTCTTTGGCTATTTGACTGTAAGTTGGTAGAGAATCCCTCTGGAATTATAGATCCTGTGATTCAGGATCTATAATTAAATCTACAGACCGAAGCCCAGTGAATCACAGGTTCTCCATGTGTGCGTATCTTTCCTTATACACTTGCAAAATCTGAAGTCATGGGGCTCCAAAGAAAAAGTTCAGAGGAAAAAAAAGTTTCTGTTCCTTCTTTCTAGATGTCCTGGATGCTGCCACCCAACTTCCCTTGAAACAGACCTCATGTTCTTGTATTCTGGTGTGGCTGCTTTGTAATGACCTTGTTTTTGCAGAGGGTCACCACATGTGACTTGCAGGATGTCCACAGGGGGGAAAAGATGTGCAGACCTCTCTGTGCTGTACTGGAGGAGTTGTGGAAATATGTTCCCTGCTAAGGTGTCAGACCCCAGGACAGGGCATCCAGATTCTTTCAGCAGCATCTTTCTGAGGACTTCCCACAAGGAACATGCTTAGGTCTTTGAGGATAACTAGATGTCTAAAAATATAGGTACATGCCAGGTGGGATTTTTGGGATTTCATAGGTTTTGACTGTAGGAAAACACTTGATCCTGAGGGTCCATCTGGGATTTACCCCTTGAAATCCAAAACCTGGACCTGGGTTCTACATCCTGCTGCCACCTGACCTTTGGATAAACCTTAAACGCCTCAGATACGAAGTGTGTGCTGATAAACTGTAAGTGCTTCTGAGAACTCCAGAATTGCTCAAGCACTGCAGGCAACACCAAGCAGAGCTTCCCCTGCCTCCCTCTGTCGTGTCAGCCTGGCTGGACTTCTCGGAAACCATGAGTGGGGTAAAGGGAAGCTGATGGAGGAGTGGAGAGAGGTTCAATCCCTTCCTTTTGAAGCCCTTCCCTGTCTGCCCTGGCTGCTCCATGGGGAGGGATGTGCCTGTAAACACGTAGGTTTGGAAAACCTTGTGAAAGCACAGCTTCCATAAAGAAGGAAAGCCTATTTCTGCCAGAAATTATGCTTTATTTGAGTACTTGTAGGGATCCATGTGGGGTGTTTAGTGCACATCAAGCAAAGACATCAGCACTTGAGGCACCAACTCCTGTCCCTCCTTTGGGAAGCAGTTGTTATTACCTTTTATTAAACAAAGTGTCTGATGTATTTGTAGACAGAATTTGTGAAGACATGAAAGTGAGATCTGTCTGATGTCAGCTTTCACAATTGCAGCTCTTGGTGCTGTCTGACCTCCTGAAGACCCAGAGTTTTCCACACGTTTCCTCTTATTTACAGTAGTGTGCTGACACTTAGGTGGGGATGGAGACCTAGGGAAAGGAAATGGAGGTTACATTGACAAAAAAAGCCATAAGACATTTGGCTCCTTAAGTTTAAGCTTTACCTGGTGGTATGTTGATTTTTTTGGTTTTTTTCCCCTCAACTCTTCCTTTGTTAAGATGAAGTGAGAAGACCTCAAATGACAAGAAAATTAGGAAATGGGGAATTGCAGGAACGTGAGACAGTCAAGTTCGTGTCACATTCTTTCTTCTGATTCCAGTGAAAGTATAAGCTCATGTAAATGTGGAGTAAGTTTGGTAGCTCTGGACAGGTGTCCCTTGCAGAACAATTCCCCAACATCACAAAATGTTTGGCTACTGCCAATTGCTAGTGAGAGGTGAAGGAATAAAGAGCATTTTCATAGAGCCCAATGAGGATAAAATTTATGTAGGGAATTTTCTGCTGTTATAGTCAGCTCTGAGCACACAAGGTTTTTCTCTTTAGTGTTCAAGGTAAGTTTCTTGATTAACAAGCAAACTCACTTAATTCAGGAGAGCTGGGGGGAGGAAGAAAAGAGATGAAAATGAGGAAGTTCTTAGTACACTACCAGAAAAAAAAAAAAAAAGTAGTATTAACGATAATTGAAACTCACCTCCGTGAGGGCAATGAATCATCAGAAACAGCCTGTGGAAAACAAGGTTGTGCAACCTTGACCAGTGTGTGTCACTGGCTGGTGGAATTTTTAGAAAAGCAGCAGTTTGGGCTCATCGCTGTGGTTCGTGATTGCACACACCTGTTCAGCTCGGAGGTTTTGCAACCAAATTCAAGAAAAAAAAAAAGGAAGCTGAACTTGCTGCTTCTCCTGAGCAGTGCAAAAAAGCAGAAAACCACAGCTGCTCTAGCTGTTAACAGATATCAGCAGAACACCTCCTGTTACATAATTGAGGATAACGTTTTTGAAGCATATGGGCTGAAGGTATTGTAAACTCATTAAAGCGTGAGGTGGGAAACATTCTAGCGCATTTCTAGGTTTGGTATCTTTAACAAATGTTTACAATTAGAGCTTCTATAGGCAATTTATTAAATAATAAATGAAGGGAGAGCTTGAGGAAGAAGCAGAAAGTCAGGAATTTCTGTGCAATGACACGTGAGTTGCAAGTGCAATTGGGCAAGATTGCTGCCCATTGATCTGATAACTGGTCACTTTGGCTGGCTTGAGATGCAAGATGCAGTTTTACTGTCTGCTGTGTAATCTGAGAGAAATACAGTTTTCAGACACCCTGAAGTTACTGGAGTTACTACCTGCTTTTTGCCAACTTCCAGCCATCTGACTAAGAAAAGCCATGGAAAATTAGATGGCTGCAAAGAGGATCTTGACAGCCTCTAGAGTTCCATGGATCTAATCCTTAAGAGGAAGCAGGACAGAGGTTGTTCTTGCTGTAATTGCACTTGCACTAACAGTGCACAGATGGATTTGGCCCATTTCTGGAAGCCCCTTTGTCAAGAAAAATTAAGTAATGTGACCCCACTTGGAGGTTTAACACAAGGGCTTTAGTGAGCATGGGAGGTTAAAGGATGAAAACAGCAACAGATTTTGGGAATGCAGCTGCTGGGAATGTGGTTTCTGATGTTCTACAGCCATTCTTATTGGTTCAGGAGGCTCCACTGATTGTGGGCTGTGGATCTCTGACTATGGGTCAAATCCAAGTTGAGTCAGTGAATGAATCTGGGCAATGCAGCAGCCTAAACATTGGGAAATACTCAGTCCATGAGTTTTTCTTACTAGTGGAGGTCTACCAGCTAAAGTCAAAGAACATGATCTTGGTTTCTGCAGGAATGATGAGGTTTGCCAGGCCATAGCAGCTTCTGGTATCATTTTCATTGTCCTAATGCACAATCATAAGTGATGCAGAATTTATGGGGAGGTAGAAAACATCCTGCAATTTTCAGGGAATGTTGTCTCTTCAGATGAGGCTGAAGGCCAAGTTTCATCTGCTGTCTGTCCTCACGCCCCTGGGGTGGTCCTACAGGGCCTTGGTACCAGTGGAGTGGAGAAGAAATGTGGCAAAGCCAACATTTGATGAGTTAATGCAAATCCAAGTCTGTTACCCGGTGCCCTACTCTCCTCCCACGACACCACACAGTGCTTAAAATCCATTGTCCTTGTTTGCTTTCAATGGCAGAGGAAATTTAATTTGTTTGGTCTGTATTTCATTTGGTTGGCATCAACGTCGCAAGAGGGCCATTGGCTGGGACAAGGCACATTTTTTGAAAAACATACTCTTGATGATTTATTGTTAAGGACGGAGATTTTCTTTTATGACTAAGGCTTGGCTTAAGGCTTGTCTTGTTGCTGGCTGGCTGGCATTTTCCCACAGCATGAGATGTGAGGCTATCCTAAAAAAATCATTATCAGGCCTCTTAGATAAAACACATGCTTGTTAATGAACGTCATGATGATTTTGCAGCTATTGCGCCAAAAATTGTAACTTAAACAGCAGGCATTAAAAAAAGAGACAAGTCTAGGATCTGACATCCTCTCATAACTGATCCAAATATTGCTGAGCCTGGAATTTCATCCTTGTTTTTCTGAGGAATGTCAGAACAGGACCTGACCCTCAGGTGCAGCCTGGTTGCTTCCACTGGTGATCCAGAGGGAGTGGGCTGTTTTCTCTTACATGTGGACTATGTAAAACTCTGCTATATTTGTCCAACAGCACATGGAAACTGGAGACCTGCTTTCCATCTCTCTGGGCTTTTGCCAAATCCTTAACATGATTAACAATTTAATTTGTTTTTTTAATGCAATCAGATGCTCTTTAGAAACACGAATGTGTTTGAAGGCTCTCCATACTGGAGGACTTATGTGAAGATATCTATTTGTTTTTCCTTTTTTTTTTTTTTTTGTCCCTACATTGCTTACAGTTAAAATTTTAAAATTATGCATTGCACATTGTTGCTCTCTAAACTATTTGGGAAGTATCATGTTCTGGAGAAAGAAATGGGAAGTTATTGGCTTGGTTAGGGACTTACTAATTATTCAACTAGCTTACTTTGAGGAAATACCCATTTCAGTCTAAATGCACCAAATATTTGAACTGGGTTCAAGTTATTCATCAGGGTTTTTTCTCTGCATGAATTTCAGATCTCTAACTTCAGTGTAATTAGAGGTTAACCTGATCCTTTTGTTTTAATACCAATCCAAAGAAACACAGCACAGCTCTTTGCAAAGCCAGTAGGAAAAAAACCCACAATACAAATAATATTCTGATTGCTTTGGTAAATCTCTGGTATTCATAACAATTGAGTATATCAAGTTCATATGTGGCATTAATTATACTGCACCATTGTGGATCAAGAACATCTGAGAAGGAAGGACTTGCTGGGATGATAGGTAATCCATGGAATATTTGTGAAAATTTGGCCACTTGCGCCTGGGGTTTTGCACATCATCTGAACTCTGGTCTGATTAAATTTGCACAAACAGATTTCTTGGGGAAGCTCCTTACAAAGTTGATCTGATTGGTCGTGCCCTTTGGATCCATGTTCCCCAATTTGTGTTGTTCCCAGATTCTAGGTGGTCTAGGAAGTGTTTATGTTTTATTTCAGCTTGTGGTGTTTACCTACAGGCTGGATAATGTTGGGGGATGTTGAACATTTTTTTGTTTTGTTATAGCTTGATGTGCAGTGCTTTAATCAAGGTGTCTCCCTTACACGCTATATTCCCATCAGCATGGGTAACTCTAGGACACAAATATATTCTGGAAGAGAGTAATAAAAATGAATGTTGTCAGTGTCTGTGGAAAATGAGCACTGGATCTCCAGCTAATCAGGTTATTTCAGGCTAGTTAAGCATATTTCTGATTCCAAATTTGTGTGCCTTCGTTAATGTATTTCAGTCTAAGATGCTCTGTGTGATGCTTTCATGATGTTAGAGAGTTTTGGAATGGGATATTTGACCTGTTCTGCAAAGAATGCATCTGTTCACTAAATCAAATTAGAAAATGCTTAATCTGTAATTTTTACTATACCATCAAGGAAAGGAGAGGGTTTTACTGGCAATGGAAAAAACTATTAAAATTTTTAGCCTTATGCAAATACGTAGAATAACTCTACATGGAGTTTTTTATTAGTGAAATAGTCCTCCCTTCATTAAAGCACTTTACTAGAAAGGCAGAGGGCAAAATTGGCCAGGCATTTTAATTATCCCAAGTTTTCCATGCAGGCTCTCATCTTGTGGTGTGGGTGTTTTCTTTAATAACCTCCCAAATACCTGTAAGGTTTGAAAGTGGTAAAACTCCCTGCAAGGTTACAGAAATCCATTCCAGCCTCACCTTTGGAAGTGAAAGGTCAGTGCAAAAACATTGACTTTTCATGCATGCCGTAACTGAGACTTTTGCCTCCTTGTTTCTGTTTCTTGCTCACCCACTTGCACCTCCTGCACTTCCAGAGCATTCCTGCTTCAGTGGGGGACGCTCAGGTGAAATATTTATTATTGCAGATTACCCCAGTGAGCTAGAGTCACAACAGATTGAAACGGTGCATGTCACCAGCAAAAGCCAAGGGCAGAGAGGAATTAATCCTTTTGGAAAATTAAATTGCAGATATCAGATATCCACAATAAAGAAAAACCTGGCCCTTATTTTTCAGCTACATTTTTTTTTTTCCAGGTTCTAAAAAGAGCAAACTCTGTTTGTTTTCTTGAAGAATACTTCAAACCCTTTGTTGAAAGATACTGCTTAATAGTGAAATACTGGCAATTCCTGAAAATTCAGGGCTGTGGGAGAGTTTGCTGCCCGTTATTTGGCTAATCTGGGCACACTGTCACACTGTTCTTTTAATAGGTGTGTTTGTGAAACCAGAATAAGGCTTGCGTGATCACTGGTGATGATATCTGATACCCAGTTTCACAGCAAACTGTGACAGTAAGGGATTGAAACAATTTTTTTTTTTTTTTTTTCCCTAAGTTACACTGAGATTCTCACGAATCTTCCTTTTGTCTGTCCCCAAAACGTGGGTGCCACTGCCTCGGTGCCGAACACTGCTGCGACTGTGTAGTCTCTGTTTCTCCATGAGAAGACAGAAACCATCTGGTCTGAAACACAGCCCCCTTTGAAAATACATATCCCATTATGTTAGCTCTGAAACAGCCTGAGCAGCTTTGCCTCTGAAGAGGAGATGGTGTCTTAACATGTAGAAAACTTTTTTTTTAAAAAAAATCTCTCCTTAATTTTTTTTTTCCTGTTACTGGAGGGGGGTTATGGGGAGAAATGCCAAGAATTTTCTTAATTATTATGATTTTTATCCTGAATCTGTCTAGCCAGTGAAATTGCTCTCACAGAGACCATGCTTGCAGGATGACTTATTCCCTCATTTTGCAGTGGGGTGAGGTGAGTCCCTGGCGATGCCCTGGGGACTGTGATTCTGTGTGCTGGGGGATAACCCAATCCTTTTCCAATCTCCCCTTTGTCTTCTTGTCAGTGCCAGGCAGCTCAGGCACACGAGGGCAGCAGGCTGTGTGGCTTCAGGCCACCTGTACACTCTTCCTCTTTCTCTCCATCCTCCTCCCCCTGTAGCTCACGAGGTCCTTGTTGCTCCTGTCCTTTTCTCTCTCTCATCAGAAAAGCCACAGTGCTGCAAGGGACCTGGCCTGGGCACCTTCCTCAGCCCTGTGCTTTGAGAGAAGGTCAAGCAGGCAACTAATCTGATTTGGTCTCTATTCAGCACTCACAGCTCCTTCTGCAAGGGTAGGAGGGGGTGAGCAGGGGGAAGGCCCATGGACCCCATGTGATGCTGCAGCAAACCTGGTGCTCTCTGGCTGGGAAATGTTCACTTCTGATTTACAGCAGCCAGTACAGAATTAGATTTACTTTGTTCCCCTGCTTCTATTTTTTTCCTGACTGGTACTCATAGGACTAGCAACTTAAGCTGGTTAAAAAAAAAAAAAAAATTAAAACCCCCCTAATGTTGTATAACTCCCCTTTAGCAAGACACAGACACAAATGGCTGTGCAGAGGTTGCTAAATGCAAATTTAGTGTTATAATTAGGTCTCCACTATTGTTTTCCACTTTTAAAAAAGCCTAGGTTTGTTTCTTTTTTGCACCCATTTGCCTTTTTGCTCCAAAGGTGCAGGCTTTGCTTAGCTTCTGCAACAGGCCTTCTGATGACAGCAGATTTGTGACTTGGGTTTGATAAACCGGTGACTGCACTGCTTGGGAAGCTGATGTTCTGAGCTGTGCAGAGCTTTAAAAGAAAAAACCCTCACAAACCCAACAAGCACAACAACTCAAACCCCTCATTCTGAGCCCTACATTTGGTTATGACCGGCAGCACTCGTGGTTCTTCCCTCTGAGGATGTGAAGTGCAGGCAGCCAGGAACGTATGCGAGGTAACCATTAGGTTTAAGTCAACACAAGAACACGCCAGGAATGTTGCTGATGCTTTAAGAATGCACCTAATTAATTTAAAAGTAGTTCTGTGGGTATTTTTTCTCTAACCTAACCCTGAAAGCCATTGCCATTTTCATTTTAACAGAGGTAAAAACGAAGCAGGGCTGCTCTGTTTAGGTGGGAGAGCTGCCTGATTTTCAGGGCAGGTAAGGCAGATTAATAACAGGCCACTCCTAAGAAGGTTTCAGATCTCACTGTCAGAGGGTAATAATTAATGATCAAATGTTAATGGAGATGCTGGGCTGTTGATGCCATTAATTCAGCTCAGTGGAGCCAGTCCTGCCCAGGACCTGCCACAGCTGTCACTGCATTTGCTTAATTATTCCAGCGCCTTCAGGCTCTTTTTCCCTTTCTCCTGCTAACTGCAGGACAGTATGTTTCCACTGAAGCAGAATTATGAAGAACGCCCCGATTCCCAGGCGCTGCCTGGCCAGCTCCACACGCAGACCTACAGGCAACAGAGGCCACCACAAAGTTAAACAAATAACCTCTCTCTGCCCCTCCACAAAGTCACTTTTTAATTCTTTTTTTTTTTCCCCAGAAAGAACTGGGATGATTAAAAGTAGCTCAGGATGGGAGGGTGGCAAGGCTAGGGCCGCCTCAGCATCATGGCCTGGGGGTTTGGAAGTGTTGGTCCATACTGGCAGTTCATTTATAGACTTTTATATACTAGTAGGGACTTCCTACCAGCTTAAACCAACTAGTAAATTCATAATTCCTACCAGTTTAGAATTCCTACCTGCTGGTAGGCATCGTAGATATTCCCAAGGACTCTTATAATGAAGCATCGACCAGTTCTTGGCAAAAGTTTGGGCAAGTGTAACTAAACGACAGTGAAGTACCAAAATCTGGAGAGTAGTAATTCTCAGAGCAGTAGTCTAGGGCAGAAGATCTTGGACTAAAGGTGAAAAATTTATTGGTTAAAAGGATGTTTTTTGTCGGACTTGAGGATGGAGAAATGGAGGTTTTCAGTGTTTAACTCTGTACAACCCTGTTAAGACTTGAGAAAAATCCTAATCCAATCTTTCAAGCAATTTTTCAAACTTTCTTTTTAATGTCTTGCCTCTTTTTCTGATGCAAAACCCCCCTGATATTTCTCCCCCTTCTACTTAAAGGACATGCTAATTATTTTAATTGCCCTGCCTCTACCACCTCCCTAAAACCCCCCAAAAACCATAAAACCCCACAACCTGTGTCTGCCCCACCCCCCAAAAAAGGCAGAAGGGTTTTTTTTCATTTAATTTCTAATTCTGAGGACTGCTGCATTTTAAAACTAGTCCAGTGTGCCTAGAACTGCAAGGCTGGAATGCTTCTTGACTCACTTCCAAACTGAAGTGCTTAAAAAAATGTGAAGCTCTACAACAATTTTAAATCACTCTATACACTGCACATGGTGATTTAAAATAATTGAAGCTCTTCAAATTTTTATATGCCCTTGAATTTGGAAATGATCAAGGCTCTGAGCATGTGCAATACACAATGATTTAAAATTATTAGAGCTCTTCAAATTTATCGTAAGTGTTTCAGCTTGAAAGTGATAGGGAATCTGGACTTCAGCAGTGTAAAGTGATTTAAAATTATCAGAGCACTACAGATGTTTTATAGGTGCTTTAATTTGGAACTGATCTCAGTTCTGGACTATACCAATGTATAGCATATTACTTTTAAAATCACTGAAGCGGTTTCATATTTTTTTCCAAACCGGTTTACTTAAAGTCCAACATCTTTGATAATTTTAAAATACATTTTGTTGCAAGTGGCACCCTTTAAACAGAATATTTTACACTCCGTAATGGCAGCAGAAGTGATTGCAGTTGGGCAATTTTCCTCTGTGATTTTTTTTTTTATAAGGGATCAAAGGTTCACACACGGATGCTTTGTGGCTTCACCTTCCCAACACATCTGCTGTGGAAGTGATGCAAATCTGGCTCTGGAGATCCACACAGAACTTGTGCCCACAACCCAGGGAACACCCAGGTTCTGTCAGTGTGTGGATAAATTAGGTAACAGCAAATGCAAATGGGTGTTTGACCATGTAATTGGAATTTGGGGGTGTAAATACCCACCTGCTACTGATTTCACCAGGATGATTCTGGTGTCTCCCTCGGTGATTTCTTCTTGGATATCTTAGGAAAAGAGGATGAAATAGTCTGAAATCTGAAATATAGAAAAAAAAGGACCTTTTAGAAGAATTATTGCTGAATACATAGAAACATAAAATCATACAATGGTTTGGGATGGAAGGAACTTTAAATATCTGCTTGCTCCACCCACCCTGTCAGACACAGATACCTCCCACTAGATTTGGTTGCTCCAAGCCCTGTCCAACCTGGCCTTGGACATTTCCAGGGATGGGGCAGCCACAGCTCCTTTGGGCAGCAATTCAGTTGAGATCAAGGAGTGTGGACTACACTATTAACTACAAGCTTAGATAATTACATCAACTTCCATAAGCTCCTTCTTTCCAAGTAAAAATGCCACGTAAGTTATACTTAAAATGGTGTTTGAAGCCGTAAGTGATTGTTTGGAAGAACAAACACATAATTTGGTTGTTTGGGATAATTGTTTGGTCCTGAGATCTTTATGTAATGCTCTTGCATCACTTATAGGCACATTTACACTGGAGCTGAGTCTTTGGTGCTGGGATGAAGATAGGCGAGTGTTTCACGACAGCCCCCTTTTCCTTTGGGATAGCTGTTGGCAGCATTTCTGAAGATGTTTGTGTTGTGAGAGCTATGAGGGAGCCTTGTTTGCTGAAGAAGAAAGAGATGTTTCTGGAAACTGGAGGTTGCTGGGTCTGGGTCAGGGACTAACACAGCCAGTGATCACTGTCACTTCAACGTGGTGAATGTTCACTGAGTGGTCATTGTCCTCCTTTTCCTGCTTCTTAAATATTCCTTGATTTTCACCTAAGGCTATAGTCACAGAGGTAAATTCTCAGGGTTTTGTTTTGGTTTTTTTTCTTTTTCCATTGACTTCTTATTCTTGGCAAATATTTTAGTTTTGATTAAAGAGGAAGAGAAAAAAGTTGAGTAAATGAAAATTAACTCACACAGAAAAGAACAACCTCCATTTGAATTAAAAAATTCTAACACAGAGGAGTCATTTGACCTGTGCTCTAGTTCTCTGACTCTCCAAGTCACTGTGAGAGTAGAAATTTAACAGGATTAGGAATAAAAGATTCTAATAATAGCAAGTATTTTACATTTAGGATTATGATGGAAGATACCATCATTAACCTTAGCCCTAGGACTTGTTCTAACACCATTAACATCCTGACCTAGAGCTTAACACCATCCTACTTTCCTGGGTTGGCGAAACACTTGGTTTTGTCTTAAATTTTCCTCTTTTTTTTTGTTTTTCCTTATTACAAAAAAGCAAGTTGAACAGTTTGTGTTTGTTTAATGTTTTAAGGTCTTTCTCTTTTGATGTTTCTCCTTTGGGATAAGAAGCTTATGATGAAAGAGGGGGAACAGTAGTCATCGTTTTCAGGTTTAGGCGAGGGATATTTAAATGCAGGAGGTTTAGTTAGGTGGCCTATTTCTGCTGCAGATCAATGGTGTTGAGGGCTTGACTGCCCTTTGTACTTGGAAAATCTCTTGCTAGATGTGTGAAGTCAGGAACACAAAGCCATACATGGGCAGCAAAGTAACTTGCTTTATATTAAAATATCCTCTGTGATTTTTTGCCTCCAGAAGGGCTGATTTGGGGTTGACAGGCTATGGGTTTTGGAGCTGAGCCAGTGTTCTGAGTGGGGTATACTTCAATTCTGCTTTTAGTTTGATTTTTGGGAGGAAAAGCTGAACCCAGACTCAGAATCCATCTGCTTTTGTGCTAGAGCCTCTGTCTGCTTTTAAGGGGTAAGAAAGTTGAAGAGGGGGATGTGTGTGTGAGGGGAAGTGGGGAAGCCATGGTTGGGTAAAGCAGTGCCTTCAGCACTGATTTCTACAGCATTTCTCATGTACCGTTTCTGATAAAAAGATATTTTAACATCAGTTCTGTCATATGGTGTGAGTAGGTAAAGCAAACAGTTTAAGAGAAGGCTGTGTAATTTATGCTCCGTCAATATTTCAGCATTTCAAACAAGCAAATTTAAGAATTTTATTCACAGCATTCACTGATATCAAGAATATGTAAGTCATGATTGACCCTTTTGTACTTTTCCTCTGATTATTGGGTTTGCCGTAACAGGACTTGTGTCTCTTTCTGGCAGAAGGTGTTAGGACTTCTCAAATGGCACCAAATGCCATTTTATTCCCAGCTGAAACATGGTGTGACAGAGCAGCACAGGGTTCTCTCTTCCTCACCTCTGGCAAGCAGTGGCTCAGAGATAAAAGTCACTCTTAGAAGTTAAATCCATCACACCCAACACACTCAGCTTTGTCCCATGTTACCTGTCATGGGCCAGGTTCACAACTGCTTGATTCAATTTAATTCATGTTTGGAGCAGTATGAGTTCATTCAAGTTAAGCACCTGGCTCTGCACAGTGTCCTTTTGTTGATCTCTAGGAATTGCTACAAAGATTTCTGTCAACTTTAAAATCACTGACCAAAAACTTTGGTCTTCTATTTTTTTTGTTGATGTTGACCCACTTCTTCCCACCTTGTGAGTACAGTGATGATGGGCAGTGGAGCAGAATAATTACTCTTCAGGCATATAATGCTGTGAATAATTTGTACTTTAAACTAGATCCTGCATAGGGAGGATATAAAAGGAATTTTAATACACAAATCATCTTTAATGGATATTGTCAAACAATAGTGAGAACTCAACTCCTCCCCCATATTCCTATTCCATTTACAAAGTGCATGAGAAATTACAGTCTTAATAAACACAGAAAAGTGACAAATTGTTGCAGCATGAAGTGAACGATGATATATGGATACCGCAAATCTTTAATTAGGTGAGTTTTATTTAAAGTTGACATAACTTACTATTTTCTAATTAATTTTTTACCTGTTCAAAGAACTTGATCTCATTTCCAGTTGAAAGGACATGTTACTTGGCCATTACTTTTTTTTTTAACAAAAAGAGAGAGAGCCCTAAAATAATATGAGGCACATTATTTTTTATACGCAGTGGTAACAGATTTGCACTTTTAATTTGACTGTGCTAAATGTTATGGAAGAAGCAGGTCACATGAGGGTGAACTGTCTTTATTGTTATCCTAATATGTTTAAAGGGAGACATTCAAGCCATACTAATTTGTGTGATAATAACACCCTCGTCTGGGCGGTCCCAAGCCGAGGAAATCACTTCATCTCATTCAACCTTTTTCTGAGTTATATTACATGTATTACCATGCATTAGCAGGCTATGTAAATTTGCTGTCCTTTGAATGACAGTTTATTATGGTGACACCTTATAGGTAGAGCGCTGCAGACATCTTAAAGCAGGTTTTCCTCTTCAAAATGTGCATCTTTTTTTTTAAAATCTGAAAAACAAAGTAATTATTTTGAAGATGGCAATTCTTCCTGTTGTGGGGGAAGGCTGTCAGTTGTTATTAAGAGGGCCCCAAAGGTCTGTGACAATCAGTTTTGTTTTCCAAGCTGAGCTCTGTTTCGAGCTGGTCTCAGTCGCGGATTGTGTGCCGTGGTTTGGCTTCCCTGGGTGAATGTCAGAATCTTAGAATATAAGGTTTTAGTGCACAGTAATGCACACGAGTCAAGATGGAGGATTTTGGGTGTTGTCTTTGTCTTTCTTCCTCCGTCTTCTTCATGGGTTTAGGTGGTTTTCCGTAATTGGGTGAAAAATGTCCGCATTGTGGGCCTTGGGTGGCCATTATTGGGTCAAAACCATAAATAATATGGGTGTCACCTTGGTATTGGGTGGTGATTGCTTGAAGCACTTTGGAAAAAGTTAGGAGCACTCCATTTTACCTCCTTTCCCTAGCTTGCTCATGCCTTGTGAGCCTGTAAATACTGTGAATAGATAAGATATAATAAACACTCCATGCCTGAACTTGAGCTTGGTGCTTCCCAAGTATTATTCATCCTACCTTTGGCACTAGCAGGTGTTTTTCCTCACACGAAAGGCACCATTTGTAAAGGTTTTGGCTTCTTTTCTGGTGAAGGGAATTGGGAAAGTGAGGAAATTCAGTCACTGGAGCCATTTTGGTCCAGTCTCTGCATGATGAATGTGTTGTTTTCTCATGCAGCAGCTCCATCCTTGCAAAAGCGTGTGGTCATGGTGAAGTCAAGCCACTGAAGTTTCCCTGAGAAGTCCAACTGAATGAGGCTTGAGTGCCTGTGTGGGGTAAAAATGGTGCAATGGTAATGGGCAGTGTGTTGGTTCTTCTGTTCAGGTGACTGGAGAGGATATCTGCCCAGAAATACCTGTAATCCAGTTAATTGTGGCATCCCTGGAAATCTACTACAGCAGTTGTATTTCTGATAGAGCATTTCCACCTGGCTTAGCAGGGCTTGCTCATAAACTGAATTATTATCAGATGAAGACTGCATATTTAACTTGGCTTGTGATTTTTTTTTCCCCTCAATTTTATTCATTTTCTAAGTGAAAATTTGAAAATTTCAAAGGCTGCTGGGCATTGTATGCCCCTGAAAAACTCCAAATCTTTTCTGTAAGTTAACGTACTACAAGCAAAAAAAAAAAAATTAAAAAAAGCAAAACACCAACCAATACCCCCAACAATCCCAACAAAACCCTTAAAATCCTTCATGCCTTATAAGCATAATACAATTCATACTTCAAAAAATGTCTATTACATTATGTTTTCATAGAACTGAAGTAAGTTTGGTGACAGTTTTATAGAAGCTGCTACTATGTATTGTTATTTTAAGATTCTTCCAGAGGCTGAGTATATCATAGTCTAGGTTAAAGAGATGTTGAACGCATGCTTGAAAGTTGGCAGACTATTGAAATCACAGGTTAAAGTACTTAGGAAGTGCATGAAAAGGATCTCAAACTTATCTTAGAAAATGGCAAACATTTTTTGTTTGAACAAACTGAACAGACTGTCCCAGGAAAAGTGCAGTGCCTGAAAATTGCATTTATATATAGAAAATTATAAAGTCAAGAAACAGTGACCATTGGATGAACTCCCTAGGGGGTATTATGATCTAGTTTGTAGGAAGCATATCCATTGTCTGTTGAATCTTTTTATGGCGAGGATTTTATTTTTTTTAATAATGAAACAAAATTCTTTGTCTCACAAGTGCCTGGCCCAAGTGTGTAAGTGCAGAGGAAGCAGAGGACAAGCCAGTGGTGCCCTGCTTTACTCTGCTGTGCCTCATGGATTTCACAGCTCTGTCTGGCTCCTCCGTGTGTGTGTGTGCTGTAGCAAAAAGCCCATGAACAAGCTATGGATGGAGCTTTTGCCTCTTGAGTTTTTATGCTTCTGTTGATTTGTCACATAAATGTTATATAAATGTAGCTTTCCATGTGTTAATATTACATACTGTTGAGGTGCTTGCAGCCCCCTCAGCATTCAGGAGGACTATTTAAAAATTAACTAAAAAGCAGGTTCCACCATTTTATGGCATTACCTGGTTTAACGTGAGCACATGAATTATTAACTGTCTGTCTTGTTAAGTACCAGATCAGTGCCTTTTGCTGTAGATGGGGAGAAAGAAGCATGCAATGTAGGAGTACTCTGTAAAGCAGCAGTAAAATAAAGTAACAATAATAAAAAAAACGAGTTCAAAAGTGAATATGAAGAGTAGGCCTTGTGTGGTTTCTTGTGAGGCAGAGGGGCCTTTCCTCAAACTAGGTGATCCCTCATTGCCAAGATGCTTATCAAATAAAAGTCACAGAAGTTCTGCATGTTTCCAAACTTATTTGGATGATGAGAAATTTGAGCTGAATAATTTATGCAGAGCAAATGCTGTGAAGGTCTGTGAACTGTATTTCTGGCCTATCTGTAGAAATAATTTAATCCCAGCATGGTGCATTGACAGTGGTTAGAACTGCCTTTGCAAACAGCCACAGTGCTTAGAGCTCTTCACATCCACTCCCTCAAACAGAGGTGAGGGCTCAGCTTTCCCATCAGAAAACAGGTATCTATCTCTGTTCCAAGGAGAGAATTCTCCTTGAAAATCTACCGTGTGAAGCAGACTCTACAATGTGAAACAGTGTTTTATTTTATCGTTATTTTATTTATTTTAGCAAAATTGTCAATCTCTTTGGAGTTAGAGCAATCAGCCTGAAAGAAACATAAGGATTTTAAAGTCCATTTGTAACCAGATTGTCTCTTAGACAGGTTCAAAGTGTCTCCACATCCTGAATAAATGTAGGTCTGTCACAAAACTACTGTAGTCCAGTACTGGATGTGGGGAAGTATAGTGGTTTATGACTGACAAAATCCTTGATATATACTGGAAAACACTGGGCATTTCTACTTTTCTCATGATACTTGGAAATAGAGGAACAAGGGGGATGATTAGTTTCTGCTTTCTGAAAATGACATGCCAGCATCATTCCAGGAAGCCAAATAATGTTTTTAAGGTTTTGAAAAAAAAACTGAGTTAAAGAGCCCTGTCTCTACAAGGTGGTATTGGTACATTTGACCTGAGCAAATATTAACTAAAGAGCTGTTGAAGCAGTGGAGTTCAGAGGGAAATGAAAAAGTGTTCCTAGAGGGTCATTCCCAGTCACTCCTCAGTTCAGCCACTGCCCTTTCCCTTTATCTTCTGCTCACCAAGCACTCACACTGATCAGTGCCTGTGCACACAAACACCTGGTGAATTGATATCCCCCTGTCCTGAATATTATTTTCTTGGGGTTTTTTCTTGTCATTTCATGGCTTCTGTCTGCCCCACCCTTCTCTTTTCTTTCTTTTATTTTTAATTTTTTAAAGATTAATTTAGAATCTGTCAGAAATGGTCATTTCTTTCCCCCTGTACCACTTAGAAATCACATGGAGCCAAAAATTAGCAGTATTTGCTCATCAGCTACCTGGGAGATGGAGAGCAGCTGTTCTTTTCTTATGAAAGGCAGAAAAAAAATGAGATCAAATATTAACTTTTTCTCAATAGTATGTATAGTATTTGTTGTGATTTTGGGGGGTTTTTTTTGGGCTTTTTTCCTTTCAAGCTTTTTCCCTGTTCTGAGCTATAATTTACTTGTGAAGAAGATTCACTTTTCTTTCTCCTTAGTCATTCTTGACCTATGGCTCATGAATGGGGCTCCTGATTGTCCAGATGATTTTTAAACCTTTGTGAGCGTGGAGCAATACTTTGTTCCCAGTGATCTGGATGGAACAAGGCCATTCTCTATCCTCACGTGAAGTTGTGTTTCAATCACACCATATAAAATCTACATCTCAGCAAAATCTTCATGCTGCAGCAGTGCACAACTGCAAACTCCCCCAGAGGACCGAAGCGTCCCACAAATTGTGGCAAATTTCCCACAAAGTCCTGCAAATTGCAACCAACTTCATGGGAAAAGAGACAGGAAGTGATTTTCCCTGCCTGGGGAGAACTGTTGTAGAGGTCTGACCTGCAGGTTCTCACAAAAGTTGGAGGGGAAAAAAAAAACAAAAACATTTTTAATGTTGCACTGTGGAATATCTCTCTTTTTCCTATTTCCTATTTTGGGGGGAAGGACTAAAAATGTAGTATGTGTTTTAGATGTTTATTTTTCACTGGTGTGATACAGCTACAGGTACATGTAACAGCACAGCAGAATACAGGGATCCTGGCTAACAGGACTGCTGCTGATTGCACCACTCCTGTTTTACCTACAACTCGTCGACTCCCCAAAGTGGCACTGCTTGAACCACTGCCATTTCAAATATTAGTGGAAAGCCACACATTCTTTCATGCTTCAGTTATAAAGGGAGCGTATAAATTATTTAATTGGGAGAAAGTATTGCATTAATATATTTACACTTCTAATGCATTTACAGAAACGTGCTCCTCCCTGGTGAGAATAATAAAACATCGGTGTAAAGTTGCACTGGAGACACGACTGCGGATTGTGAGGAGTTCTACCCAGGGAAGCAGCCCCTTTTCATCCTCTCCTAGAAGGTGGTTGCTGCATTTTTAGAGCAAGATACAGCTGCCTGCTGTACCCTTGCTGGAGCTCTGCCAGAGCCTACTTTTCCCTCAAGAAACATGTGGTTGTTATACATCCGTCTATTTTGCCTCGCTGCTCCCTTCATCTCAAGGGCAACTGCTCTCTGCAGATCACTTGTACCCTCCCAAACTGAGTTTGGGATAATGGCCCCGTGGATGCTATGTGTCTTAATCTGATTGCCAATGTCAACTCAAAGGAATGTGTTCCCCTAAAAGTCTTCTAATTTAAGTGCACCGAGGCTTTTGCACTAGTTTAGTTAACTAGCACCCAGGCTTGTGATCTGCTTAGGCTTATGTTTCACAGGTACAGCTAGAATTCTGAAATATTTTAAACCATATGCCTGTTTGCCTCAAAGAAGAGGCTCTGTTTTTTAAATTTCATTTAATCTTTTCTGGTTTTACACTTTAAGGCAATGGATTCTCAGCTGCTGCAAAAGCATTGAAATTAGAGTCCAGATTAACCACAGACTTCAAGAATAGTATCAACACTGAAAGTGGTTTTGAATGGGATGTGGGTGTTTACTAGGAATGTTCTGCTGCACAAAGCCCACTCTTGGGTTGGATAGGGTTTGAGTTAATAAAGGAGTGAGCCAAAAGGATCAGGGAGTACTGTAGGCTCATGTGTGTCCAGTGCCTGTGGTCACAGCTTAGTTGCCAGAACAGAAATGTGAATAGGAAATGGCCACCCTGCACAGAGATCATGTGTGTTGTCCATACTTTTCCATTGAGCCAGAGGGGTTACCTGGCAGGGTTTTGTGAGTGTGGCCAGTGGGCAGAGTGACAGCTTTCTCATGTGCTTTCCCACCTTCCTGTGATTGCAGCTCATGGAATTCCAGAGGTGAGGATTTATAAAGATATGCCTTTAATGGATGTGTTGAGCCACTCCTGGCACAAGGCTTTGGTGAAAAGGAACTGGTACATCTGTTTCATCAGGAAATGCTTCTTAGATCTAGGTTAGAGGTTTGGATCAAAGTTGGGAAAGAGGAGGTTAAGGGACAGGGTTGGTTCCAGGTTTGGTGTCCTCCCCCAGTCATGTGGGAATGGAGCCCACCACTGTGCTCTGTGCTTTTGCTGCTGTGGGTTTGCAGAAGTGCTCTAGTGGAATTTAGAGAAGGCTGTTGATTTCCTTTTATGCTTTCTCCTGTGTTTCTTGTTCTGTACTTTCTTTGTGGCTAGACCTGGGCAGGTAAATAAGCAATGTGTTTCAAGCGTGCTGCTGGCTGCAGGAAAACCACTCCACCTTTAATTTGTACTCTAGGTAGAATGAACTCATCTTCCAGTCTGAATTCCATCACATTTTTCTTTAAATCAGTGCTTGTGAGAAACCAAGGCAAAGCCACTCTGAGTGTGAATTCACTGCTGAGAGTTGGAGACTTTCTCTTGCTGCCCTGACCTAGACTTTTGTTATTCAAGCCCTGAACAACCTGGTCTGGTGGAAGGTGTCCCTGCCTGTGGCAGGGGTCTGGAATGAGAGGATCTTTAAGGTCTCTTCCAAAGTCTTTCTGTGATTCTGTGAATGTACATCTATGTTAGTACTTAAACTCTGAGGGGACTTGCCAACAGCTCTTGGCAATTTTATTGCTCATGTTATTTTGATCACACCCCTATAGCACCAAAAAGTACATAAATTTACTAAAAATATTAACAAAAAACTCTAAAAAAACCTAAAATTAAACCAAATTAAAACAATTAAACCCCCTCTCTCTCTCAAGCCTGAAGTTCAGTGGAAACATTTCTGAAGCTTTCTTTTTAATAGAATAAAGATGTGCTCTAAAGTGCAACTGGATTTATGACAGAATGACCCTCTGTTCACTTACTGTTTCCAGGAGAGCAGCAACTTTTGGCATGCTCTTCCCAGCTTCCTGAAAGGTGTTGCAGCTCTGCCTCAGAGGTCTCATATCCAGGATAACAGTGATTTACCTTATTTACTCGAAGCTGACCTCCCCTTTAGTATACTGCTCCTTCACTTAGTCAGCTCGATGGGTGCCAGATATTGTTCTCCTGCAGGAAGTTCTTCCTGGAATTCTGCAGCAAACCAAAGGCTGAGAGAGTGGGAAAATGAGAATAAGGTCAACTTTCCCTTAGGACTAGAGAATAGAAGAAATGCACTGACACCATTTGAGACCTCCTTCCCAGAAAAATAGAAGCCACAAATACAGCCAGATTACATAAACCAATTCCAGTACATAACTAGTTCTCACCATTCCTTTTTTTCCCTTAAGAAGAATTTCACCTAACCTATGTCTTAAAGGAAAGAGTAAAATGATTTATGTCTAGTAAAAATGCGTTCAGAGATTTTTGCCTGATTTTAGTCTGTAGAAACATTAATATGTACTGAGTATTACTCAATATAATCAAGAATTTGCAAAATCAGGGGCACAGCAGACAACTTGCGTAAGGCAGAGTAGCATTATTTATTTGTGCTAAGAATTGCACTTTTAGTCCAACTTCAAATAAGCAAATATTCCTGGCAGGTCTTAGCTAAAACCCTCCTTGCTGTCCAGGCAAAATGTGAGGCATCCCTGAGAAGTCCCACAGTTTGAGCCATGCTGAACGTTCATCAGTGACAGGCTGAAGGCATATATGTATTTTTAGGATATTTATAACTCCTTTAACCCCACTTGGCCCCAGTTTCCAGAAATTATGAATCATCGTTTTTGATAAAACAGAAAATAGAAGCAGTGAGGAAAAAGAAGTCGTCCATATTTCCTAGGAATTGTTGCTGAACGTTGGTTTGTCAAACATGTCTCCTCTCCACATCTATCTTCACTTTCTCAAAGAGGGCCTGGAGAAAGCTTTGGGTCTGCTTTTTAGGATACAGAGGTTACTGACAAATTGCAAAACGGTGATAAAAACCCGAGATGATGGTGAGGAGGACAGGAATACTGCAGAGTCTGGGCAATAAAAAGAGAAAGAGCTGAAAAGTTACCAAGGAATGTTTCAGAGAAACAGAGGATGTGGTCTTGGGGTCTCCAGAGAGTGCAGTTATTTTATTATATTCTGTTCCTATTATCACTTTTGTTTCGTTCCAGGGAGATTTTCAGCAAGTTAAGGAATAGATTTTTGGGCCAGCTATGTGTGCACACGACTCCTCTTGAATTCCACTGGAGTTATTTGTGGGCAGCAGAGGGCAAAATGTGGCCTTTGGTGGACAATTTCTGTTGCCAGCTTGTAATATCAATATATCCACACAAAAATGCAAGTACCCAAAAGCGACTGCTTTAACCTCTCATTAACATGAAAGGCTCTGGAAGTGATGGGGATGTGTTACTTACATTTTTTTCCATCAATAACTCCGATTTTGAGGCCCTATCTGTCCCTCATGTGTCATAATCACAACCTTTTTTTTTTTTTTTTAAATTCACTGAACCAGCAAGCACACACAGTCCCTGTAAAACAGCCTCTAGATCCCCTGTCAGGTACTGTTCCAATTTTACGGCAAATTTCCTGTTTTATGGATTCTTTTCTGAAAAACTCCTCGTGGTATTCTCCAAAGAACATGAACTTTCCTTTAAAACAGAAGAAATTGCTGTCTTGTAAATCTTATTTTGCTTTAGTCCTGAGTTAGTCTTTGTTTTTAATCTCAACAATTGTTGTTGTTACTTCTTAAATGTTTTATTTCTATTTTACATGTTTCTTATTAGAGTTGTTATTTTCGAGTTCCTTAAAAATATATATTTTATTGTGTTCATCTAATTACATAGATGTTCTTCAGATATGAGAACAAATCTTGTTTGCAAACTCTGCCCTCTGCTCAGGCTGTAGTTAAAACACATGCACAGGATACCACAATTTGAAGTGTGCAAGGCATTTGTGTTTTAATTAGAATCTTAGAGGAGAAACTTGTTCACATGAATTACTAGCTGGATTTTTAGCGGGTTGTATAAATGGTGACAAATTACATCTTTGTATTCAGGGAGAGTGTGGAGTTACTTGGTGAAAATCACTACATATGTTAAATCTTTTCAGTGTCTGCTATAAATATTGAAGATATGTGGGTATGAAATTATATGAGCGCAAACGACCCAAGAGTAATTAAAATATTTGATCTGCTTCTGTTTGCCGAAGAAAGGAAAAAATCTGATTTTTAGACTTTCTTTAAAAGAGAAAAAAAAAAAGTGAGGAGAAGTAACTTCCTCTTATAGCATCAATGTTTGTGGTGAAATAGGGCAGGGCAGATAAGCTTCAAGGCAGTTAAGGGAAATCCTTGCAAACCCTGAAGGGCAGCATTTGGTTCATACCCAGATTTCAGTGGTGAGGTACCTGAGACACTTTCCCTGTAAACACATGGATTTATCCCAGTGATTTTTGTGCATATTTATTCTCTACGTTTGCTTTATGTACATATTTATTTTATGCAAGAATCTGTCTTGCTGAAAATACTTAAAATTTTCCTCCTCAAATAAGAGATACTGCTGAAGGTGGTTCTTGCAGGTGATATGCTAAAATTTTGGGTTTGCGAAGGTCTGTGATGCCTTAGTAACCTGAACTAGAGCACTGGAAGACTGTGTTCTTCCACCAAAGAAATTATTGCCTGTCTGTGTGTTTGGTGCAGCCAGAGAAATTAAAACTGCTGGCAAGAAAGTGGCTTTTGAGAAAAATTGAGAGTTTTTAGATTCAGTGGACTCTTCAAAGGACATTGTGTAGTTACTGGTGAACCTCTCAGGCTTGGAAAAATACCCTAATATGTCTGTCTTGAGTACAAGTGCTCATCTTCAAAAATGACACCTCTATTAAATTAACTTGTTTCTGCCAGCCTCTTGTTTACTCAGGGCTGCTTTCACTGTTCCATAAAATGCCAATAATGGAGATGACTGACGTCATCTCCTTCGACATGTGCTCTTTGATGTGTTTTTATCCCATATGTACAAGAAAGGATTTAGGTCTTCTGATTAGCTCAAAAGACTTGAGTTTTGCTTTTTGCTTGCAAGTCCTTATGACCTCCAGCTCCAATGGTGCTGGATATTTTCAGAGACAAATTGAAGAGAAAAGCTGCAGGTACCTGCTTGCTGGGAATCAGTTTAGGTATATGAGCGTACATGCACCTAAAGATGTAGTTTTATATATATTTACAATATATATGATCTGATGTTAGTTTTTCTAGCAAGGTGGTCGTGATATTAACGTAGTAAATGTCCTTAAAGATTAATTTAATCCCTACAAAGCTGTTGAAGGTCTTCAGACAAAAGATGATATGACTCTTCTTGAAGGAAATGGGAGTTAGTTTCATTTCTAGGCATAAACTCAACAAGAGTTTCCACTGGTAAACTTTTATGGGAGTTGTTCCCAGGGCTTTTGGACAACTTTAGGCAGCAAATCTCTGCTGCTTTAGTTCTCTTCTGAATAATTCTTACTGTGCTGAAGCACTGTATGCCCCATGTGTGGAGTTAGCTGTGAGTACATGGAAATTTACTTTGCTTATAATGCATTATTTTTCTAATTTCATTCTGGTCTCTCAGCTTCTCCAGACTTCCCCTGGTCTGGAGAATGCTTTTAGTGAGGAGTAAAACTTAAGCTAGTGCTTCGCCTGTGCCCTAAAAAATGTTAGGTGGTGATAGTGACATATCCTTAAATATCAAATGAAAATTCGACTGGGGCAATCTTTTCTTATTCATTTAAGCAACCTCACCTTGAGGGCAAAGGTGTTTGCCAAATTATGGATGATGGTTTAATGCCATGGGCAGTGGAGGGAGGGCTGCAGCCTCCAGTGTATACCCTGGAAGCACACAAGGATTAGAGCAAAGAACTTTTTTGACTGCAGGAGGCACTGAATTAATCCCAACACCAAAGGAATCTCCCTAGTTTGCTCTCTCTTTTTAACTTATTGATCAATTTGGTCTTGTAAACCTACTTAACAACTCTTGGTAAGCCTACTTAGAGGTTCTTTTACCTTTTGCTTCTGAGAAGCTTGCCCTCTGTGTTTTCAGCAAGTTTTGTTTTCTTCCACTATTTAGGAATGTTTCTCCATGTTCAGGAGCTGCATTAGGGAGGCAAGTGCTTTCACTCTTCAGTATTATCTCAGGAGCTACTGAAATTCAAAATGCAGCACTCAGCAATAACTCTAGGTGAAAAAAGAAGGAGTTAAAATCGAGAAGAACAAGTACCCCTTCAGTGTTTGATGTTCTGTAGATGTGACTCTGCGAGGTATTGTTTTTTTATTGTGGATAAATAACTCCTGAATATCTCCATGGCAATTCCCATTGCTTGAGTAGGTCTCTCGACTCTGTGCTTTTCTGCTTTCTGGTTTGAGCGTTTACAGACAATCTTGGCAAAGCCCCTCTCCTACACTGGCTTCTCCATGAACATCTTCCTCCAGATATCATGCAGAGGAGGAAAAAGAATTAGTGCCTGGGTTTGTTTGTTGTGGTTTGGGTCGCACCACCTCTCAAGACATGAGGTTAGTCACTTTTTGAGCGCCAGGAGAAAGGAAGCTGCTCCTGCTGCTGCGGGGAAATCCGGGAGCTTCCTCTTCCTCCTGGTCAGCCTCTTTCTTCCTGAGGCTGGCCCCTTTCCCAACGGGCTGCTAAGAGCCCAAAGCTCACTGGCTGAAATCCTGGCCTAATTAAAACCGGTGCCAAGCCTCCCATTGACTTCAAGGCTCTGGCCCAGCGCGTCACCGCGTCCAAGGGCCGCCTCACCCCATTGTTTATGGGATTGTTCCGATGGCTTTTCTTGGGCGGCGCTCAAACTGCTCACAGCTCTCCTCCCCTGCGACAGGCAGCCGTCTCCAAACCCAGATCATCATCAGGCATCATTTTATCAGTTTTTAGCACAATATCTTTGTAAATTAGGCCCAAACAAGTCCTGCATTCTCAGCGGTTCCTCCGTAGCTGCAGTCTGGAAGCGTGAACTTTTCTGGATTTGTTTTGTTTCGCTTGTGCAGAGGGGCTGGGATATCCCCACGTGATGCCTGCTGCATTGTAATTACACACACACTAATTTTGGCAATGGGAATGCATTAAAGAGCCAGTGGAAATGGTAGGAGGATAGAAAAGGAAAGGGTTGAGTCCGGAAAGTGTCAGATGCAGCTTTGACAGAGCAAAAAGTATCCCAGCTCTCATATGGTACAGTACAGGGGCAATGTTCATGCTGATGTAAGAATTTTGTAGGATTTTATTCTTTGGAGTTGTTGATGTGAAAAGCAGTTTAAAAAAACTTGAAGAAATTGATTATTAATGACTGAAAAAGTATGTTGGTTTCTTAGAGCTTTTCTTCCCCCCCTGCCCCCCTTTGACTTTTA
>VXBB01009411.1:63225-68542 GCA_013399915.1 Illadopsis cleaveri
CAGTATGATGGCCCTTCATATAAAGCTTAAACAATAATTCTCTATCCAAGAACTACTAAACTTTTTTTGCTTTCAAGATATTGAAACTTCTGCTTGTTTTTTCCTATGCAGATACTGGTTTTCTCTGGTCATTATTTTTCCTCCCAATGGTTCCACCCGCTGTCATACTGGAGTCCACAAAACTTTCCAGGCTCATCTCTATCTGCTCTGTGTTTAATTCCAAGCATACATGCTTTTATATGTGTCTGAAAAAGATATTCCAAGATTTTGAAGTAGTCAGGGAGGCAGGTATTGCAAGTTACAGCAGCCTCAGGGTAACAGTAGCCCCTTCACTAATAATTCACATGGAGGTTGGGAATAGAGAGAATTGGATTTTCTTTTCTTTTCCAAAAGAGCAAAAGTGTGCTGTTGTAATAACTTGTATTGTATCGTATCAGCGTGCTCAACATCTCCTCAAATGACTTCTGCATATATTTAATTTGGAGGAGGGGAAAAGCATGAGTGAAAATCTGGAGTATGGGTATTTTTTGGGGGAACACATGAAACATGAACCAGTGTGTGGCACACGTGATTTGAGTGAGTCGTGAATCTGTCTGCATTTCTAAAATAATTATTATATTAATAATAATAGAAATGCAATGAGTAACCACAGTCGTAAAGGCAGTCCCTGTCCTGGAAAATTTTGCAAAATGAAAAATTTTGGAAGAGAGAATAGTAGAGGGAAAGGAGGGAGAAACAGGCTTGGCTACAGGAAGCAGGAGAGAAGCAGTGGGGTGGGAGCAGGATAGGACCTGGTACCCAGTTCCACCACCTGTGCTCTGCTCCTGCTCCTCATCAGAGAACTTAAAAAATCTTTGGGCAGACTGGAGAGAGAGGGAAAACGCTGCTGTGAATGAAAGGATTTAAAAACTGATCTCACGTATTCCCTATTTCCTTGAAGGAAAAAAAAAAACCCTCAAAAATAAGCAGTCCAAGAAACACTGCAGAGAGCCCAATTATTTCAGTTAATTACTTTTGAAATAAACTATTCCTGATATGTGTAAAGGTGGGAGATTATGACGCATTTTACAGCTTTTTAATTTATATATTTTTTCTTTTTTTATTTGTATTACTGTTACACTACTGATTAAACAGGCCTTCATAGAACCTTTAGGACTGCCAAAAAAACCTGGGGGTCTGTGATATTGTGCTAGGAGCACTGGGCTGTGTGCTGGGGTTGTTTTTTTATTTGTGTGAAAAGGAGGGGGAAATGAAACCCTGTGTTGTTTGGGGCTTGGAAGAAACCTGGTCTAGTGGAAGGTGTCCCTGCCATGGGCAGGGGATTGGAATGAGGTGGTCTTTAAAGTCCCTTTAACCCCAACCACTCCATGATTTCCAGCTGCTTAGTGAGAGATCAGTGAGGCTCTTATGATGCACTATGGTGGAGTAAAAGCATGAATAAAAAGCAAAATAAAATTATAGGAAAGTAATTTCTTAACTAGAACTGAAAAAATATTTTAATCAAATCATTCAGAAGTGGGAATGATCTCTTACAAGTCTGTAGAAGTCTTTTGAAATATTATTTCCTGTACACTCATGAGAGCAATCTGGTAAAAGGAAATGATGATTATGCACATAATTTAGGAAAGAGAAGAAAAACTTGGATATTTCAAGCAAAGCTGAAAGGTTTGTACCAGTCAATCATTATGAAGAGAAACTCCTGACTTTGCACTTATACGTTTACATGAAATCATTTTGTGGAATAATCACTTTCTGATTCTAGACCCTTACCAGGAAAATTGGGAAACATGTGCAAAATGATGGCCTGACTGTAGTTAAATTTCAGACTTATCTAAAGTTCACTTTCCAGGAACTTCCACAACACTTGGAAGATAGAGTTTTGTATCCAGGTGACTCCCAGTAGTGTAAGACTGGACGGGAAAACCTTCTCATGAGAGATCCCATGTACCTGCAGAAAAATGAACCCCTGGCTAGGTTCTGATTGCTTTTTGTGGTTTGTGATGTGAAATTAGGCTTTTAGCAAAGAAACCATCCATGAATTTTAAAGGGATAAGGACCCACTGTACTCATCCTTTATTCCCAGGTCTTCTATGCTCAGTGTTGTCCCCTCTTATGTTTGGCTCACTCTGTAGGAGCAGCTTCTGGGATATTTTATTATTAAGATTTCAGTGATTTAAATAAAGTATCTTACACATCAGGTTACCACGTGAACAAAAAATGAAGCAATCCCATGAAAGCTGCAAAAGTACCACCTATATGCAAGAAATTGTCTCCATAAAGGAAAATGTTAGGGATTAAAAAAAAATAAAAATGGAAGGTTATAGTGGTTTAAGTAAAATCAATTGATGTTTATCTGCTGCCCTGAGGCCATCTCCCAGTTAGTAAATTGCAATGAGATGCTTGAGATTGTAAATCCATCCTTCCTTGGGTCAGTCCTGTGAGAGAAGCAGCCTTGGGAGACTCAGGCAGGACCAAAGGGACTCAGCACTGCAGGGGAGCCTGGATCTTCTTTTCCAGAGGTCATCTCCTTACCCCAAACATATGCACACTTTCCTTGAGCAAATTTTGTTGATGTCTGTTTGCTAAACAAATGTTGTCCTAAACACACAAACTGTTGCATGGTTTCAAAGGAAAACCAGTTTGGTGCTGATGATTCACTCCCTGAGGCTCTGCCCAGGCAGACTGATTCCCTTCTGATTTTCTTTTCTCTTTTTTCTTTTTTTCTTTTTTTTTTTTTTCTTTTTTTCCCCATGAAATTTCATTTCCTGGCAGTTGCAACATTTCTGAGCTGTATTGTTTGCAGTGGGGACTCCCTATTTTAGAGGCGTGTTAAAGTAGATTTAGTTGGTGACTGGGCGTGTTGGAAACGTGGGTTTAAATTTAAAGTTTTCCTTAACTTGGAGGTCAGTAAAGATAAAAATGCACTCTGAGTCTGAAAGGTTGGATCTTGTTCTGGGTGTGGGTTAATTGAGGGCCCTCATGCTCTGCATGGGGGAGCTGAGGCCTTGGAATCTTGGAAAAAGGCCTGGTTGGATGGAATTCTGAGCAACCTGGTCTGGTGGAAAATGTCCCTGCTCATGATAGGGGAGGTTGGAATGAGATAAGATTTAAGGCCCTTTCCAGAAGTTCTGTTTTGTTTCCCATCCAAAGGCATTTTGGGATGATGTAAATCGCTGTTAAAGGAAATTCATTCCATAGTTCTGCTCTTGGATCCTACTGCAAGTTCAGGATTGTGTGAGGGCTTTGCATCTGTATCTGAGCTTCGTGTATTGTTGTTCCAGCAAGGCACTGAGGGGAACACTGTCACTTTTTTGGGTAGAAGTTTATCACAGGGATATTCTCCCTGCTGCTTTTCCTTGTCTTTATTATTATTATTACTTCCCTTTTGGGAAATAAAGCAGTTTGCAAGTGACACAATTTCTAGAGGAACTAAGGCGATGGAGAAAATTTTGGTGTCCTGACACCATATTTTGGATTATCTTTGATTTTTTTTTTTTCTCTCCATCTCTGAAATCACTAATAACAGATGCTTGAATTCTAGTCAAGTGAAAAATTCCAGTTGATTTCAAAAGAAGTTGGATTGGATCCTAGCATCAGTTTGGCACCTATGAAAATACAAACATATGCAAGGGCCTCATTTTCAACTGCACTCAAAAGCAATATTAAAAAAACCCAAACCAACAGCAAAAATTTTGAAATTACTGATTTAGAAGGAAGATCTTGAAAATTTAGAGACATTTCAGATAGAAAACGTAAGGTATTGGTAATGGTTTTGAACAAAAATTTGAATAAAGGCCATATTGTCTATTTGTCATGGAATTGCCTTTGACCTCAACATCCTACTTTTTTTTGGGTTTTATGTTCAGGAGTCCTTGGTTCTCAAGGCACCAGACTTTGGCTCAGGGTTCCTGTGTAGATGTTTGATTTGGGTTTACTCTTGGGGTGTTCTGTTCTTGCTGGGCTTGAGCATATGGTTTGATTTTCAAGTGAAGTGACACCACTTCTTACATATGCACATTACTCATTCCCCCATGCAAGTTCAATAAAATCATGGCATCTTTTATTTTTTTATTTAAAGCTGACAAAGAAGTCATACTTAAAAACCAATCTAGGAAATTACTTCATTGTCAGAATTATTTCCTCTGATCATTTCCATGCTTTAATTTTTATATTATTCTTACTGTAGCTGTGGTGGTGGACTTTTACCACTGGAATGAATGGGAAAATGACATCATAGTAGAATGTCATGTTTTTTCAGCTCTTAAATGGCTGAACTACAATTAATCAAAATTGGTGTGATTTTTATGAAGTGATACAACCAATAATTTAGGGTTTTAATTGCTACATGAAAAGTCTTATTTTTTTAAAAGGCATAAACATTTAGATATACTTTTTTTAAAATAAGAACAGCACAGATTTTTAATATTATCACGCGACTCCCAACATCAAACATTCCCTGCATGGTGTGAAATGGTAAATATAATGTTGTTAAAAGATGTCTACTTTTCTTTGCACTGTCTGGGAGGGTGATGTGCATAACTCTCTGCAACAGATAGCTTGTTTGATGTAAAGTTGCACTGAGTAGTGTATGGGATGGCAGCCTGCCAATTAGTGACCCATTTTCTAGAAAACCGAGTTTGAGGCCGTGCCAACCAGTCACATACATCTTATCTTCAGCATCGTGGCGCAGCCTCGTAATTCGTGCAAAATTATGTTTGACGTTAAATTATAAACCCTTAGTGTAATAATAAAAAAAAATAAATAACCCTAAAAGCAAATTAAAAATTATGTTTTCACTGGAGCAGGTTATAAGCCCACTAGAAATGCGATATGTAGCCATCAGTCTGTGGGCAAAATTCCATTTCTCAAGTGTTGCTTTTTTTTTTTTTCCCCCCTTCTCTACCTAGAAAAAAAAAAAAAAAAAAGCTGCAATACAGAAAATTAAGTTTGGTTAGTGCAAAGAGATTTTTTTTGTTTAATTTGAAGTGATGGATAAGACCCTTTTTTAAATTAATAATAAAAAAAAAGTGGTGCAGGGGGGCTATGTCTGCTATGTCCTTACCTATCACAAGAGCTTTAGCTTTGTTCTGCAAAGTCAGGGTTTTGCAGAAAAAAATAGTGAAGAGGGAAAGCAAATGTTTTCCAGATGCTGTCCCGGGACCAAAATCTTGTTGTGTGACCACTGCACTGGTCCAGTGTCACCAGTAGCAGGTTTGGGGAGGCAAAGCTTCTTTCTGCCCATCAAATTCTTGGTGATCTTTCTGTACACCATCATAAAATGTTGGTCATATAAGCGAAAAAAAAAAAGAAAAAAAAA
>VXBB01009423.1:0-15284 GCA_013399915.1 Illadopsis cleaveri
ATATCCCTGGTTTTCCCTTTCCATCTGTAGAGCACCTCAGAAGTTGTCATGGGAGTGAGTTCACCCATCTCAGGCTCAGGTTTGATGGACTGTGATTCCTCTTAACGTCCCTCAAGGATGGCCACAGTCCAGTGACATCTTGAAGACTCTCCCACTGTTTTCTTCCCAAAAAAATTGCTTCTAAATTTATTTTCCTTGAAGCCTAAGGCCCATCAAGTAATCTAATACTCTCCCACTGTTTTCTTCCCAAAAATTCACTTCTAAATTTATTTTCCTTGAAGCCTAAGGCCCATCAAGTGATCTAATACTCCATGTGGTGGCCGTTGGTGAGATGTGTGAGAAGATTCCAACATCTCAAGAAAAAGGCTGGGTGCTTTGCAGGATTTTTGTAAGTTCAGTGTTAAATGCTGTGTGTTTACACTGACACACATTCAGGCAGGGGATTTTTTTCCCTCAGATATGGCCCTGTATAAAGTATCACAACATCATTCCTTTTTTTTGTAATGTCTGCCAAAAATAACATTTGAAAAACGGGGGAAAAAAACCCAAACAACTTCGATATGAAAATATTTTTACTGCAGGGGAAGAAGTGATTTTGGCTGATTTTATGACAGCAGGGACATAAACAAATGTCTGTTTTGACAACCCTGACCCAAGCTGCACGAGGTGGGAGTGCCAGTGACTCCCAGCAGCAGCAGTGGGTGCCACGCTCAGAAAAGTGACACTTTTGGGTTGGGACACTCCAGCTCCCTTTTCCTTGGTGTTGTGATCCCCCTGTACACTCCCTCCCCACTCACTCCATGTGGGGGTGGCTCTGAGGAGCAGGTGACACCTGAGAACAGAACATTACCCACAGGGAGAGGGTTTTCTTTAAATAGAAGCCGTGTCTGGAGAGCTGCGAGACTCCCAGACACTGTGAAATCCAGAGGGGGATTTTATCTTAGCTCGTGCTGTGGGATAATCTAAAAAGCACGTGCACGACCCAGTTCTTTTGAAAAATGTGTTGAGTGATCACTCCTGCTCCTGAATGTGGGTGTGAACAACCCCAGAGAGCCCAGGCAGAGGGGGTGGCTCTCCTCAAGCAGTGTGAAGGACCAGACAGGGTGTGGGGATGCAGGGACAGCCCTCAGAAACACAAGGAGTTCCCAGTACTACTGGTATTAATTACCAGTAGTAATTACTCATGTTAATTAGCTGCAAGAGAAGCTTTACTTCCAGTTATTTGAATTGCTGGCTGATGTAGCAATGTATTTGAACAACTCAGACCACAGTGTGCTCCCTGCTCCCACATTGAGGTTTTTTAAAACACTCCCAAGGATGGTGACTCCACCACTGCCCTGTTCCAGTGCCTGACAACCCATGGCATGAAGAAATTTCCCAAAATACCCAATCTAAAACCCACTGCAGTTGGGGAAGGTGTGTCCTACTGCAAACAACAAAAATCTCCATGTTTCTCACCTCAGGAGATGCAGCCTGTGTTTGCCAGCTGGCCAGAGCAAGAGCAGGGGCAGCACATTCCTTAGGGCTGGGAGGAGCCCTGGGGACAATTCTGTGTCCCAGCTCCCTGTGTGGGGTTGGGTCCCAGGGACACCTCTGGTGTCACCACAGAGTCACCCAGGCTGGAAAAGACCCCTGAGCTCATCAGGTCCAACCTTNCCATCTGCCTTGTTTTCTCCAGGCTTTGGCTGCAGCGTCCCTGCCCCTTTTTTGGGGGGGCAGAGCTTCTGTGGGGCCACACAAACAGGGCCAAGGTGGAGCTCCTGCAGAGCCCTGGGGAGCGTGGCAGTGGTGCCAGGGCTGTGCAGGGGGCAGGACACGCTGTGGCCACTCGTCACCTCCAATGGCTCCACTCAGCAGCAGCTTCCAGCCAATTAATTTTATGAATCCTATTTGTAGCTCCTGTTCCTCCTTATATAATCCTCATTTGTTTCAAATGAGCAGAGAGTGTGCCCCTGAGATTCTGAACGCACCTCTTTATTAGTTCAAACAGAAACTGTTACCTACAGAAGCTAAACTTAGCACTAATGGATGAAATGAGATGAAGAGTTCCTTTTAAATCCCCTACCAGGTGTTAGATAACAGGGACTGTGCTGGGAGGGGGAGCAGGGGACTGCAGAGTGCTGGGAACAGCACTTTAATGATCTATTGGATTTATTTCTCCAATTAGAAACAGATTAAACCCCAAAATGCAGGCACTGGGTGGGGGTGGGTGCACAGCAACCAGTCCCTGCTCCCCCTAATGTCACACTCACCTAGGCTGGCCTCCCTCTGCCCTCAGGACAGGCTTGCAGAAGGTCTCAGGAGCAGTTTTATAGCTGACAACCCCATTTTTATTGTCTTTATCTCTGTCACACACCGCAGGGTCTCACATTTGCTGGATGCCCCAGCTGGGTGATCAGTCTCCCACCTCCCAGATTCCCTTCACAGCCTTGGGCTTCATCTCCCAGGGATATTCCTGATATTCCTGCACCACCCAAAGCGTGAGAGGGCCCAGATTGTTTGAGGTGTCGAAGATTTGAACAAGCCAAGCTGGAAAATGTTCAGCTTTTCTAAGAAGCAGAGTTAGAGAGCACGAGGAGGAGGAGGAGGGAGAGGGAGGAACCATGGCCCAGTCCATGGAATTGTGGCTTTGCTGTGGTTATGGCTGTTACACCCCCCAAAATCAACATCCACAGCTCCTGCCACAGGGTGACAGACTGCTTGGACAGCTNATTCCTGACTTCCATGAGCAGCTCTTCCTGCAAAAGCTGAATTACTTGAATTAAGTTGCAGGAGTGTAGATGAAAAAAAAAAAAAATTGCTTTTCCCCTAAGGAACATGAGGATGTTTGTCAATTCCTCTCCATTAGGAGCGAGGCAAAGATGAAAAGTGAGGATCAGATGAAAGGATGGAAATGATCACTCAGGTGACTCAGGGATGTGCCACACGCTGTCACCATGGAGATCCCCCAGCAGCTCCTCCTGCTGGGGACACTGGGGGCACATTTGGCATCTCCTTGCTCTGGGAATGCTGAACCTGCCTGTGCAGTGATGCTCACCAGGCCTGGAGTGGTTCTGGGTAACTGGCAGCCATCCATTGATCAGATGGCTGGATGTGGTGATTCTGAATCCAGGGATTATTCCAGGGGTTTCCATGGGCAAGCAGGGGGTGGAGTTCAGGTGTTCTGGGGTTTGTGGCTGCTCAGGAAACTGGGTTTGACTGCTGGATGAAGCAGGATAACATTTGCTGTGGCTTACCCTACATTCCTTGTGTTTTCAGGTATCTGTACCCTCATTTTCCTGCATTTCTGACTTGGAAAAGCCTCTCTGCACTGCAGTACCTGCTCCCAAGGTATGTGGGCCTAGCTTAACAAAGCTTTTAGCCAAGAAATACAATCAGATGGAGCTTTTTGGCTTGTCTTTACAATCACTCACTTGTCTGGACATAGCTGGAATTTTCAAGGAGTTGGAAGGATCCAATCTCCAATGGATTCAGGTGCATTTCCTCCTTTCATCATCTCAGGGCTGGCAGCAGAAAGGTGACTGGGGCTTTAACTGACATCCAAAGGTGCCTCTCCTCATCCTGTGTCCCTAAAACAATTTAGTGCCACTGTAATTATTAGCATTCTCATTAAGAAGAGTTTAGCTGGAAACCAAGACACAAAGATGCAGTGACTTCATCGGGGTGAGGCAAATCCAGATAAAGCAGGTTCCTAATTCACTTCCATGCCTTGCAATAAATCCTCAGAGCATCAATTACTGTATCTCTTGTAAAGCAATTACTATCAGCCTCCATTGCTCCCCTTTACACATTTTAATTTAATCATTATTTTTTGCTTTAAAACACAGGGTAAGGAGTTTCACAGTTCCTCGGAAAGAACTAAATCAGACAGCAACAAAAAAACCTTGTAAAAAGCAGAAATTACTTTCTTTTGTAATCAAGTTGATTAGACTCGTGTATAATCATACACAGCAGGTGGGAAGATTAACATTTCACTAATTCCTAGTGGTCATTACTGCAAGGAAATTTAATCTGCAGAGTTCACAGGGATTGCAGTTGCATGCTGGTAAAGCTCATTTAAAACACGGAGCAAAACCAACACAACTTTGTGTTCTGGAATCCAGTTTTTCCTCTGAACTCTTTTGGCCTGCAGGCAATACACATACACCAGGATCTTCTACTTAATTGAGAAATAGATTTGTATTGATCAGTCCCACTTAACAAGCACATTCAGAGCTGTTCCTGCTCTCAGTTACTCGGGTGGGGAATGCAGGCAGACCCCAGAGGCTTGAGCTACCTGATAAAATAGATATTTTTACAGCAAATGCCTTTTTCTCTGTGGGGGCTGCACCAGTACACAACACCGAGAGTCACTTCTCATATTTGGATCAATTCAGAGCAATTATGCTGAAGCTGAACAACTTATTAATTTCCTCCTGTGGACACAAAAAGTGACATCATTATTTTGATCAGGTTCTGCTTCACTAACCTGGATGTGGGTCACTCCAAAATAACATTTGGTGAGCCCAGCAGCTCGTAGTGAGCAGGTTCTGGTCATCTGCCACTGCTGCACCTCTGATCTCTGCACTGCTTGTTCCCAGCTGCTCCCAGCAGGAGCCTTTCCAACCACATCCATTTCTGCAGCTCAGGGTGTTCCAGGACTGAGCTGGGAATGCCTGAAGGGATTTTGGATGGGTAACTCGGGGTGACTGCTCTGCTTTCCACCCGTGTGGGGTCTGGCTGGGTTCTGCTGCCACCAGGGAGAGGAAAGGGCAGAAGGGGAGGCAGAGCTGAGCCCGAACCGGGCAGGATTTGTGAGTGGGAGGTGGAGGCAGGGCCTGACTCCTTGTGCTGCACATCCCAAGGCACAAACCCGCCAGGAAGCTGGAGAAGCACGGGGAGGAGAAATTCAGCCTGGTTACTTTGTGGCTGGATTTGGCTGGAATTGGGGGCTGTTCCCACAGATAACAATATCTCCCTCCAGCAGAGCCAGAGGCCGCTGAGCTGAGCTTTGACTGAACACCACTGAATTGACATCCCACAGGGAAGGAGGGAGCCCTGGAGGAGCCCTCCCGAAACTGGGCATGTCCCATCTCTGAATTACAAAGATGCCCAGCAGCCAGCACAGAGCCAACAGGACGCTGCCAAGGAGCGACACTAACGAGGGTAACAGAGTTAATGAGCGAACAATGAGGCGAGTTAGGCCATCAATATGCACAGTACCAGCACCCCTGAATCACCGGGGATCCGCTGCCTTAACGAGGCTGTTGTCAAAGCCGTGCCCCTGAGCTATTCCAGACCACGTACACTGAATTTTGGCTGACGCTTATCAGTTTATATGCAAGGAAATTTATAGCACGGAACCGGAATGAAACAGTGCTTTGGACAGGGAGAAATGGATTGCAGGTGCAAACAAGCATGAAATGAAAATCTACTAATGAGTTTCCATTAGCAGCTAAATACATAATCGAATAATTTTTAGCCAACATAGAGCAATGAGAAAATCAATTTATTCCTCCTAAGTACTTCTCTGTGGATTGATGCTCGAGCACAGCTTGGGCTGGTTTTGTTAAGTGAGAGCTGAGTTGGGATTCAGCTAAAGAAACGCATGGGTTTGCTTCTGCTCAGTGTGAACGGAATGTATTTTCCCTGGAAACCCTGAATAATATAAAATAAAATAGATAATAGTTATATATCTTAGTTAAAATAGAGTATTTCCATCTGAAAGCTAAAGAACAGAACATTCCAGGAAAATGGACCAGCACTGGCACGTAATTGACTCAGAAATATCCATTAGTGCAGCAAGGCTTGTTCTTCACTGCTCTTGAAGCAACAGCACCCTCAATTTCCTTTATTTTTGCCTTACACAGCCTCTGACCTGGGTTCTCTTTGCCTGGTGTTTAATTCAATCATGGGAAATATTTTTTCCTTGAGGCCCTGCAGCTGAGGCTGCCCCTGGATCCCTGGCAGTGTCCAAGGCCAGACTGGACATTGGGGTTGGAGCAGCCTGGGACAGTGGGAGGTGTCCCTGCCATGGATGAGATTTAAAGTCCCTTCCAATCCAAACCATTCTGGCATTTGTGTACAAATTCAATATAAAACACACCTCAAAATACCTTGTTTTCCTAAGAACCTGTTTCTATCCATGAACTCGAAACCAAAATGAGCTGTAAATTGTCTGGATATGGCTGGAATTTCAAAAGCTTGTTTAGCTCATTTTGTCTAAGAAAATGCCCATATTTTGGACCCATCTAAAGGCGATTTCTCATTTCCAGCTGGCTTTGTATCAAACCTTAGCGTGCTCTGTAGCAGGCAAATGAGAAAATCAGTATTTGCACTTCTTTCTGCAGAGCTGGGGACGCTGGGGGAGCCTGGAGATCCCCACGAGGTGTCCCTGGGTGCACCCACCTGGATGCTCAGGGCAGGTGAGTGGTGACAGGTGAGAAACCAGGGGCCAGAGAAAGCCAAATACCAGTTAGGAAACACCCTCTCCACAGCCTCTTCAGCTGAAGGAAGTGTTATCTTCCTTCCCATCTGCCTCTAAAACTCTAAATGAGAAACAAATAAAAATTTTATGCCCTTCTCTAACCCCTGCCATAACCCCGTGTATCAGGCAGCATCCTTTATCTGCCACGGGCTGGAAATCTCACATTTTCATTGCCTGAATCACCAGATGCATTCATCAACCCTGACAAATGCCTCCAAAACCACTAAATCACCCCACTCCATCTCAATGGGCTACATAATCATTGTCAGGCTGACAATAAATCTGGGAATATCTCTGTTCCACACTCCAATATCTCCAGCTTCTACCAGGGCTGAGAAACTGCCGCAGGAAAACTGGATCCTGAGTTAAGTTTAAGAGTTTTTCAGTCCCTCAAAAATTTGATAAACTCGTGGGTTTCCGTCAGGCTGGTTTATTTTTAGGAAAAAAAAAAAAATTTTTTTTCTACCCACAGGTATAATTCATGGACAAACAGATTTTTTTTTTTTTTTGTTCCCCAAGAATAAGGTTATATTTTAGTAAGTACAAAAATATAGAAGGGCAAAATTATTCTCTGCTGTCCTGGGGAGCTGCCAGCTCTGTGGCCTGGCATTCCAGAGGACCCAAGGGTGGCACTGGAAGGGGATGGCAGCTCCCAGTGGGCAGCAATGCAGGAGAGCAATATCCCTGCAGCTCCCAGGGAGCAGCAATGCAGCAGAGCAATATCCCTGCAGCTCCCAGGGAGCAGCAATGCAGCAGAGCAATATCCCTGCAGCTCCCAGGGGGCAGCAATGCAGCAGAGCAATATCCCTGCAGCTCCCAGGGGGCAGCAATGCAGCGGAGCAATATCCCTGCAGCTCCCAGGGGGCAGCAATGCAGCAGAGCATCCCCTCCTGGCCCTGTCTGACAGGAGCTGCACCCACAGGGCAGTGCCAGGACAAGGCTGAGGCCATCACAGGTCAAAATTGGGGATTGCACAAATGCAGGAAAATTTGGGCCGTGGACACATGAGCACAATGCCCTGAGGATCCCAGAAATCAGCTGAGCTGGGGGAGCCTCGTCTCCTCTGCACTGGAAGCCGTGCAGGGGAACTTGATTACCTTAATTAACGAGCTGCTCGTTGTGTGTCTGCAGAGCTGGGGAGGGCAGGGAAGTGCTGCTGCCTCAGATAACCTGGGTTTATCCAGGGCCACACACACATCCTGCCCCACTGGGCCAGAAACTGCTGTTACTTCCATGGAGCTGCTGCTCCGTGGTCAGAGTTTAAACAAACATTTAAATCCCACAATCCCAGAGTGGTTTGGGTTAGAAGTGACCTTAAATCCCATCCAGTGCCACCCCTACCATGGCAAGGACACCTCCCACTGTCCCACCTGGCCTTGGGCACTGCCAGGGATCCAGGGGAATTCCATCCCAGCCCCTCCCCACCCTCCCAGGGAACAATTCCTGCCCAATATCCCATCCAGCCCTGCCCTCTGGCAGGTTAAACCCATTCCCCTTGTCCTGCCACTCCATCCCTTGTAAAAAGATCCTCTCCACCCTTCTTGTTTCATTTCTAAACAATTTTCATTTCATTTTCACAGAAGATGCAGGAACATAAACATTTCCTCTTGGATGCTTCTTACCCAAATTCAGAAGCCTGGTGTGTAGGATTGCTGTGTGGGTATGTAGGAAGTCTTTGTTTTCAGTTCATACATGAATCTTGATGCTTTAAAAGTGTATTTATATGCACCTATTTTCCTACACATTGTGCCCAAAGCAAGGATCCCACTCACTGCTCTTCCAGCCTTTCCTGAGCTCTCTGCTGAGTGCTATTTATGACATTTTTAATTTTGAGTCAGGTCAAAAAAGAGACTTGCCTGGCATTTTCTCTGGGGTTTTGCCACCCAGTTCCCCTAAAGCTGAGCATGTGATTTTGCTGTATATATATATATGTAAAAAAAAGAACCAACCAAAAAAAGCTGCTGATTTTACAAGAATGCAAAAGCTGTTCTGCTGTCAGTGGGAGTTGTGTCTCTGGAGTGATTAAAGACCCAAGGCACTGCTGTGGGACCAGCCTGGGCTCTGGGCTGAGTGTGCTGAGCTCCCTGAGAGATTCCCTGGCTCAGGTGCTGTGGGAAGAAGGATCTCTCAAGCTGCCATGCCTGTAGATAATTTCCACTCCTATTTTCCCCCAGCACCACCTGATTTACTCCAGTGATAAATCCAACGTGCTGTATAAACATTTATTTCTTCGACAACCCCGTTTGCTGTTAGAAAAATGCCCAAAGCTGGGACTTGTTCTGGCAAGTGACAGGTGAGAAAGTCTGCGTGGCTCTGTGCAGGATCTGGGTTTGGAATGCCTGAGCAGTGGGAAGGGACCCACAGCCACCTCATCACACCCTGGGAGCCCCCAGGGCACAGGCAGGGCAGGTCCTCCCCAGCCCTGTGCCACCCTCAGCCTTAACCAGGCTGGGATGAAACTCTCTGAGATGTTTCTCAGTGCTGAGGACTCAGAGTGATGATCCCTGCATGCTAATTGCCCCCCCAAAGGTGAATTTTTGAACCATTTTTTTTGGATCCAGGTTTACCTGCCAGGCTGAAGAGAGACATCACCAAGTTCCACTTGAACACTTTGAGGCTGCTTTGGTGTGAGGAGCGGGCAGGAGCTGGCCAGGAGGGGATTTTCCCAGGAGAACATCTTAATTTCCCAGCCAGATCCCGAGGTGAGGGTGTGAAGCAGCCAGGCACGGTGCCAGGGTGAGCAGGGCTGTCTGTGCCACCCTGAACATCCCACAAAAGCTGCTCCAGGTGTTTTAGAGCAGAGCTTTGCCTCATTTTGTTCATACCCTGCTTGAGCCTTATCTCCACNAAACTCCTGTCTGCTGCTCCATCAGCTCTTTCCACACAAAGAGAATTTTGGAAGGAGCAGAAAAAAAACTCTTTGTGCAATTAAAAATCCCCAAAAGGGCTTGGGCTGGTAGGATGTAAATAAGGAAATGCCCAAATCAGCTTTGTCTCCTTGGAGCAGATCCATAACTCAGATGCTGGTGGGTGTTTTGTGTTTTGAGTGGCTCTGTCCTGTCCTTCCTCTCCTGCCTGGACCTCCTGCTCTGCCCTGACACCGCAGTGCCACGCCTGATTTACCCAAAAAATGGTCTTTTAAAGAAAAAGGGCCCTTTGCTCAGGGCTGAGGAATGGCTGAATCAGGGAAAGCAGCACTTGGAAGTTTTCCTGGGAGGTTGCTGTGTCCAGTGCTGGTCCAGCTCAGCCCCTGGGAGCTGCAGATGCTGCACACCCTCCAGGGAGGGCTCAGGCTGCAGCTTTTCCTATTAAAACTCCCCCAAACAACCTCCCTCCCTGCATGATGAAGCAGGAACTTGCATTTTTCCTCATTTCCACAAAGCAACCCATGAACCCTGGGATGCAAAGCAGCTTCTCCACATGGGCAGCCATCCAAGCCAGCTGTGATTTCCAAGTGGAACCCTCATTAATGGGATGGTGTGTGGGACTGGCAGGTTTGGGAAGCTGTGGAGAATGAGATCATTGTCACTTAGATGGGCCCAGAGCACCCCCTCTGCCTTCTGGGAATGTTTGGGCCAGGGTGGATGAGCTGTGGTTCCTGTCAGGGGCTGCAAGGGCAAACCTTCACTTCTGTTTTCATGAAAATCCAATCTAGGTCACAAGGAGGCAGGTCTGGTTTTGGCACCTGGTTTGTTCTGTTAAAATATATCTATAATTTTAAAATTAATAATTATAATAGTCATTTAATTATGTGGAATGCTCACACTTCCTGATCTGACTTTTCTCATGGAAATAATTATAATAAAAGGAAAGGAAAGGAAGTGACTTTATTACAAATGGAGCCACCATTGATGAGATGCAGCTTTTTCAACTGGGCAAAACATTCTGCCTTGCAGGAGCTTCAGTAACAGTTTTATTCCTTTAAATTAAATGATTTTTGAATGAAAAGGATTAATCAGCCACTGCTGAAGAACATTCAGCTGTTCTTTCTGCTGCTGCCAAAAGGAATCTCCTCCTTTGGCCTCTACAAAGAGTTTTTACTGAAGTCCCGTCTTGCTCAAAGGTTTGTGCTGAGAAGTTTGTAAGAGGAATTGGGCATGAAGGGGAGGACTGTGCATCCACCCAGGACAAACTGAGTGCACCTGGGGGTTTTGTGCTCAAAAAAAGAGTCATGAGGCACCTTTTGATATGGTTTGATGGGTGAAGGTTGGACTTGATGATCTTGAGGGGCTTTTCCAGCCTGGAGGATTCTGTAACTCTGTGGTTGCAGCTGAACCCCTCATGCTGCTGCAGAGCTCTGCCTTTCCCCCAGAGCCCCCAGGTGTGACAGCACCCCTGGCTTTGGTACCTGCTGTGGTGGTGATGGACAAACCCCAGGGCAGACACCTCACACTGGGAGCAGATCTCCAGAATTACCTTCTCTGGGGGGTTTGAGCTTTTTGGGTGCTGGGGTTGTGTAAGAACAAATTACAGCAGAAATAAATGATGATGTGGGAGGTATCAAGGTGGGCTGGGAAAAGGAGGCAGGAGTGAGAGTGGGGGGAAAAAATTGTAATTTCCCCAAGGCAGTTCAGCAGTCCCCTGTGTACAGACTAATTTCAGAGATAATTGGTCCAAAATTTCCTGAATAGAATCCATTGTTATCTGTGCCCTGCAAACCAAACAAAGCCCTGGCTAATTCTGGATGACCAGGGGGTGATTCCATAGTTCCACTGCAATGAAAGTGAGGACTGGTTAATGGTCTTTAAAGATCACCCCAGTTAATTGGGAGCTGCTGGTACTTAAAGCAGACTGGTCACCAAGGGGGCTGAGCAGCCCTGGGGAATTCCAAGGGCTGGGAGAAAGGAAATGCTGCAGGTCACACCTCGGTGTGGCAGGATCAGCCAGTGCTGAAGGAAAAGCAGGGGATAATTCACTGCTCTGTGTGCAGAACTCTGAAGGTTCTGGCTTCTTTTTCTCTGCCAAGCTCAGCATGAATAATACACAGGAAATGTTGGTTTCGTGTTTGGACTTGGTTGTTTATTATTTCTTATTATTTACAGACTCAAGAGCTGTGAGCTCTAACTAGCAAGTGAGAGAAATGAGGTAAAATGGAGCACCTCTAACTCTTTCCAAGGTTATTTTAGTGATAATTACCCAATAACGAGGTGAGACCTGTATTATTTATATTTCTGACCCAATGTTGACCACCCAAGGCCCTCAGTGCAGGCCTTTTTCACCCAATTACAGAAAACCACCCAAACCCATGAAGGAAAAGGAAGAAGAAGGTGAAGAAGAAGGACTTAGACAAAGCCCAAAGTCCTCCATCTTGACTCACATGTATTACTATATCCTGAAATCCCAAAATCCAAGTTTCCAGAATTCCAGCACAGAACTTACCCCTCAGCCCTCTGGAGGGCTCAGAGAGCTCCTCCCTGAACAGGGAACGTGTGGCAGGTTTGGAGCAGGTGGGAATTCCCATCCAGAACAGGCTCCTCTCCTGCAGGACATTTGGGAATGATGGGAGCTGCTGGGCATTTGATGGGCTGGAGGTTAAAAAAAACCCCACAATAGAAACGTACCAACATTCAGGAGATGCTGCTGCTGTTTTTCCTGTTTTCCAGGGTTTTCCTGGCTTCAGGTGGGATTCTCCACTCTAAGGAAGCCTTTGGCTGATGGAGGGAGAAGGATGGAATCACATTTCTCTGTGGTTTCCAGGAGAAAAGGAGGGAACAATCCCAAACTCCTCCCCAAAACTCAGAGGGCTGAGAGCTCACCCACAGCTCACCCAACCAAACCAGGTAAATGATTTTCAGCTTACTGAAAATGACTCGTGGATTTAGACAAAACTCGTTGAAGCTCAACAAAATGACAAAAAAAAAGATCAGAAAAACCAACAGCTTTGAGATGCTTCTGATTTTTGTTTGAAAATGGTGCTTCCATTTCAGAGGTAGCACCAGCAGTTTGGAATTTCCTCCCAGTATAACCAGTCCTGTGGTGTTTGAATTCAATAGAAAGGTGAAACTCGCTCCGAAGGTGTTTTTTAAAATCCTGCTCCCTCGTTTTTGGAAGCCTGGAAGGAACATAAAATGCAGTTCTCAGCAGAAGGATGTAATTGGGAGGAACTGTAATGGATGGGCCACGTTTCTCTTTGAAGTTCCCATTGATCAGTGCTGCTGAGACGATTTTTCTAATCCATAACTCAGGAACATGAAGGAATTGTCACTTAATTCTTTGGGTGTTTGTGTTTCACCTCCTCAGAAAAGAGGCTCTGGCTTTGATTCAGGTTGTTCTGTGCAAAGTGGGGAAGAATCACCCAGTTCTAGTGGGGATTTTTGAATATAAATTTTCCTCCCGTTAACCAAAACAGTTCTGTGATTTCTTTTTTATGTCTGACTTTGGTGTAAGAACACTCCATCTAATACCTTCTGCTCCCAGAATGTGCTTCCAGCCAGTGGAGCAGTAATTAAGAGATGATTCCCCCCCTCCTCTCCACTGGAGAGGCAGCTTGTGTTGAAAAACCAACCCTTCACAAGGAGGGAAAACCATCTGTCCTCTCTCTGAGGAAAGAGATCATTTTTTTATGCTCACATTAGTTGAACCTCTGAGTAATAACTGCTTTCCATAAGGAAGGCACCCAGTGGGATGAATTTCCATGGCCCCAATTGACACAGCTCTGATGGCAAAGCTGCCAGAGGAGCTCTGGTCACAGCTGTTGGGGAGATCAGGGAGATGCTTGACCAGCCCTGGGACCACGGGTACAGAATCCCTCTGGAATTGTGGATGTGCAGAAAAAAAATGTCCTGGTAGTTAAAGTGCCACTTGCACTGACAAAACACCTTCTCTGCATGGCCAGCTACTGCCAGGTCATGATCTCTTTGAATTGCATTATCTCAGCTGACACCAAATGCCTTTGGCAGGAATTTCTAAATAGAAAACATTGAAGACTTTGAGGGTCTCACATAAATTCCTGCTGGATCCATGTAAGGTCTGGATATGAGAGTTCCTGGCTTGGAGAAACAGGGGAACACTCAAACCCTGGGGGAAGGTACTCGAGTTCCTGACTCTGTTTTGATAAGAGAAGGAAAAATTATGCTTCTACTTGAGGAAATTCAGAATAACAGTCATTAATAAATAATGAGGGGAGTTGTGAAGAAAATGAATTTTGCAAGGACTCTGAAGAACATCTTTGGAGCTGAGGTCTGGAACCTGCAGGAGCTACAACCTTCATCCCACTGCACATTGATCAGAGGTTTGGTAATTAGCTGCTTCTAAAATGTCCTTTGCAGCTGATCTGATATTAATGAAGTGGTTTGGAGCAACACTTCTCACTGCTTTGTCCTGGTTTGAAGAAAAAGGAGGAAAATGGTGATTTGTTCTACCAGACTGTCTTCAGGCAGCAGCTTTTTTTCTGGCTGATGTATTTGTAATGTGGGTTTGTCCTGCTACTTACCCTGCTTTTGCATCTCTTTATCAAGGACTGATTAATAACTCTTCATAACAGCATTTTGGGTGGTTTTGGCATCTATTTTTTGCCCAGAAATCTCCTCATCCTTCTCCCTTTCAGAATGCTCTCAAATCCCTCTCATGCTCAGACACTTGAGGACAAGCTGTGGCCATTGTGTAAGTGCCGAGCACAATCCAAATGGAAATGAAAACAATTAAATATACATGACAAGCAGGTATTTAGACGAGCCCGGATTTCTTAATGGTTCATTTCCACCTTTCAACTAAATTAAATGTTGCTTTCATCTATTTTTAAAGGAATGTCTATTTTCGGTCAGGAGCTGCCCTGCTCCATCTGTTCCTAAGATGGTTTTGCTTCATCCCAAGGATGGTTGTGTCAAAACCACGAGATTTTTATGGCACCACGGATGAGGATGAGGATTCACCCAAACCAGGACTCTGTTACCTCCAGGATCCTTTGGAAAGTCAAGTCCTCTGTAATTAATGACTGTTCCTATTAAGGATGTGGTCCTGGCACTTATGGCACGGATTTTGGGACCTGCTTCTCCCAGTGCCCCTCAGCAGTTGGAAGCTTTGGGGGCTTCAAGTGCTGCCTGTACCAAACCCATTCCTGATAATCCAAGACCCAGCCTGTGCCATGCTGAAATTCCCATATCTATGGCTGGAATTCTGCTCCCATTCCCATATAAGTGGCTGGAATTCTGCTTCCATTCCCATATCTATGGCTGGAATTCTGCTTCCATTCCCATATAAATGGCTGGAATTCTGCTTCCATTCCCATATCTATGGCTGGGATTCTGCTTCCATTCCCATATAAATGGCTGGAATTCTGCTTCCATTCCCATATCTATGGCTGGAATTCTGCTTCCATTCCCATATAAATGGCTGGAATTCTGCTTCCATTCCCATATAAATGCCTGAGCAGGATGATAGGAACTGGTCAAGGGGCTCTTGGCAGTCACTCTGTTCCCATCTTGGGAATCTCATTCTCGTTCTCTGACAATCAGGGACTGGGAAAACAAAAACTTCAGGTTTTTTGCCTCTTAATGACAGGTAAATGAGGGGAATAATGAGAGATAAAATGACTGTGAAATGCAGCATGTGAAGAAGATATTTGCATATCCCTCTCTCTTCTGGGTGGCTCAAGTGGATGTGGATGGCAAATCTGTCTCCTTTGATATAACAGGTACTGGGACTGGAATTCTGAGGGAGATTTCATGGATTCAAACCCTCACAGGCAGGATGGGTGCAGGTTATGGGATTCTGAGGGAGATTTCATGGATCAAACCCTCACAGGCAGGATGGGTGCAGGTATGGGATTCTGAGGGACATTTCATGGATTCAAACCCTCACAGGCAGGGTGGGTGCAGGT
>VXBB01009423.1:15305-35730 GCA_013399915.1 Illadopsis cleaveri
GATTCTGAGGGAGATTTCATGGATTCAGACCCTCACAGGCAGGGTGGATGCAGGTATGGGATTCTGAGGGAGATTTCATGGATCAAACCCTCACAGGCAGGGTGGGTGTGGATATGGGTGCCCTGCTGCCCTCAGGCTTTCCACAGCCTCTCCAGAGGCAGAAGCTGTGCTGTGATTCCCAGGCTGGGAGACGAATATCCCTTGGCAGCTTCCCACGAGTCCGTATTGATCAGGGCAGCGCTGCCCTTTTGTTTTGTGCTGAACAACCCTGTGTTTGGAATTGAGACCTGTCAGGAGCTGAGGGACTTAACAGAGCAGGTTGGAAGGCACAGGGACATCAATTTCCCAGGAATTCTCGGCGGGGTTAACGCTGGGGAGGAACAGGCTGAGCACAAACAGCCCTGCCATGCAAATCCCGATCGATGTGCTGACAAATACCCTGCTGCATCCTGCTGCCTCACTCGATATTTCCTCAAAGAGACAGAATTTAGGAGGCAGGGCAAGGCAGAACGTTCCACCTGAAGTGATGCACGGATGGGAGGCATTGTGGAACTAATCAGGGGTGGATGGATGAGCTTTGTGGCTGCCTCACTGTTTATTAAATATATCTGCTGCTAAACTGTATTCATAGGGCTTTAATTGGAAGGGGGCCTGCTTGACATGTAAAGCACCTTTTCTCCAGTGTGTGTTCTGAAAAGGCAGTACAAAATATCTTTTCCTAGGGATACATCCCGAAGTTGGCAGGAATCTAGGTCAATATGTTGATGCAGGAAACAAGGAACCCTCCTCCAGCAATTTCCCCTCAAGCCCCACGACTCCACCAGGCATTGCCCAGCATGTCCACCCCTCCTCAGGGCACTCCTGGAGCAGCCAGCTCTTTGTGCCCTGCAGGGCCAACCAAACTCTGCCTGAAGATCCCCCTCAGCTCCTCAGGTGTCTCCAGCTCTGTCCTCTGCCACTGTCACCCAGCTCAGCCCCAGCCACCCCCTGCTCCTCTCTGCTGAAGCAGAAGGTGGTGTCTGCAGGGGGGAAGAGGCTTCTAAAGGTGATGGCCAAGGTGTTTTAGTGCTGGGTGTCTTTGCTGGTTGGTGTTGGACAGTTAGGAAAAACAGGAGAGAGGAGATATTTGATGTGCAAAAGGAACTCTAAAGTAGGTGCCCACAGAAACTGTGGCTGCCCCATCCCTGGATTGTCCAGGGCCAGGCTGGGTGAGACTTGGAACAACCTGGGATGGTGGAAGGTGTCAGGGGGTGGGACTGGAGGAGCTTTAGGTGGAGGGGACTTCCCCACTTTGGGACACTCCAGTGTGGGGAGATACACAGAGACAGTGCAGAAGGCAATCTTGCCTCCACATTGCAGCTGTTAATTACCAAAGAGTGTTAATTACCAAAGAGTGGGAACAGCCCTGCCCTCCCAGCTCTGGGTGTGATCAAGAGTGAGAGAGCTGGGAGGGGGTTCAGTTGGGGTCTGCTGGCCCTGCTGTGAGGGACACAGGGTTAGGTGGCCATGCCAGGGACAGGAAGGAGCTGGAACTGCAGAAGGAAGAGAGAAAGAGCCAGAGCTGTGTGGAGCTGCCCATGGGAGGCTTCAGAGAAAAGGTAAGAGAGACTTTTGGATAACAAGGTGCTGATGGTTGGAGCCTTCAGAAGTTCTAGTGAAGCACCCTGAGTGTCGTGGCTGTCTCTACAGGGGGAGCTGGCTTTGCTGGAGAGGGATTCTCACTGAGCTCCCACTGCTGTGTGAGCTGGGAGTTTGGGGGAGGTTTGGGGGGGTGACAAACATGCACTGTAAGGAGAAACTTGGACTGACACTTGACAACTCCTCTGTTTTGTGAATTCCAGAGGAATTTGAATTGCATGGTATTTTTTCACTTGCAAATGTTGCAGACTTGTTATTTTTCCCCTTTCCACATATTTTAAGCTTATAGCATTGCATAATTTTTTATAACTCTGTCCTTGTGGAGGAACAAGCAGAGAGCAATATCTCAGGAATAATTCCCCTGCAACAGCAATCTGCTTTTGCCTGCAGACAAAATAATCCAAACCATGTTAATAGTTTTAATTTCCAGTGATGTAAGAGCTGGTGTTTCTGCAAAGGTGATCTTTAAACCTGTGCTAAACTCAGATGCCTCCAGAAGAGCTCTGTGAGAACTCCAGGTTTGTTAGTGGAGCAAAATGTCAGAGCTATAAGATTGTTTGGAAATAATTTATGGAAGAGCAACTGGAGTAGCCAAAGCAGATGTTAAACTGAAAGGACTGCAGTGGGATTTGGTCCTGGGCTGGTTGAAGCTAAGGAAGGGCAGGAGATAGCAAATGTTTGAGGAGGGCTGGAAGGGAATGTTAGACAATGGCAGGAGATCTTTAGATAAACAACAAACAACTGCTGAAGGCAGGGATTAAGAGATCAGTGGGAGAGAGATGTAAAAAGAAATGAAAGGGAGGGAAAAAAGGTTGTAATGAAATGCTGAGAGGATGTGCTCAGCCTGTGCCAGTGGGATTAATTTCTGTGCCATCAGGGATCAGTGGCTCACGGGGCTGTCCCCAGCTCCTGGGGCAGGGGACACGCTCAGGGCAAGCAAGGAGCTGCTCCACACTGATGGTGGAAAACTCAAGTAAAATTGAAACTGATAAATGTTTTGGTGGGGAGGAGGAGAGAAGAAAATGTTGGGTGTTTTTCCTTAATGCCAGCTAGCGCCTTGTCTTTCATGGAAGAGGAGGAGGCGAAAGAGGAGGGAGGGAGGAGGTTGATTCTCCCATGGGAGAGGAGGAGGATGGAAAGTTGCTGAGGAAACCATTGGACTCACTGGCGTGATCTGGTGGGGGAATTTGACCATCCCTCGATAGCAACACAAACATCTTTGCACAAAATTCCATTTAATCCTGGTCCAGAATAAGTCAGGAGAGCTGAGGGAGTTCTGTGCCCCCAGAGAGGAATGGGAATAACACAAGTGTGGCCTTTAAGGTCCTTGGAGGCAAGACAAGGTGGGCAGAGCATCCCTGCTCTGCATCCCCCCCGACGAGGTGTGGCAGTGCCACAGGAGGGACAACACAGGCACAGCTCCCTGGAATTGTTCTCCTTCTCTCTTCATTGCCCTCCATTCCCACTGCAGGAAATGCTCTGAGGGCACTGAAAACAAACAGCATCTCTTTTCCTGCCACTTTCCAACAAGGCTTCCAATTTCTGGGAGCCTCTGCCCTTGCAGGAGTGTGAGGCCCTGGAGGTGCCCCCACACCCTCTGCTGGTGCCTGGCTTTGGCATTCCAGGCTCTGGGCAATCCTTCCCCGAAGCATTTGGGTGGGAAAAGCCCCATTTCCCCTCCCTCCCCTGACTGGAGCTCTCCTGTTAATGGCCCCATTCCCATCTCTGTGCAGTATAAATCCCACTTTAGCTCTGTGAGATCTTCACTGGGCTCTGTGGGCTATTGTGCACTCATTCCACTGCTGCTGGGAGCATTTGGAGCCCTTCCTATTATTTGTCTTTATTCTAGGGAACAAATGCTCAGCATTTGCTGCAGATGTGCCTCTTCTACCGAAAAAGAAAATTCCCCTCAGCATCAGAAATTAGCACAGGCACCACAGGCAGAGGTGGAAACACTGAAAATGCCACACTGGCTTTTCCCAAATGACAGTGGTGATATTTTGGATTGGCAGGATCCAAACCACTGCAGGAGCACAGTGAGGGATGGGGTGTCCCTGCTCCTCAGCTTCCCAGCACTTGTTTTTCTGGATCTTCTGTGTCCAGGAGATTCCCCCAGCTCCTCTGGCTCCTCTCTGGTGTTTTATGTAGAAAATTAAGTTGCTGTACAGTGTCCAGTGATGGTATTATTCAATGTGCCCTCAGATAACAATTAAATGTGGAAGAGCAAAGCAAGCTGGGAGGAACCTCTCACAGTGAGGCGAGAGCACACTCATTTACAAAAGTACTTCAGTAGGAATTACAATAAAATTCCCATTTTCCACGCTCTCAATCTGATCCTCGTTGTCATTAACTTACTCCAAACCCCACTTGGTATTTCTGACTGGAGTAAATCATTGTTGTCTTCCAATTAACTTCCATCCTCCAGACAACATAATGAGACTGATTTCATTCAACTCTGTTGTTTAATAAACATCTAAACAGTTCTTTATCTCTGAGCCACGCAGCAATGTGCACTTCTGCTGTACTGAGCACGAGGTAATGGGCAAAAGGAAAATTACTGGAGAGAATTCATCTTGGGTTTGGTTTCTCAGCTCGCCCTGGGAGCGATGGGCAAGGCCAGGGAATGAGCTGCTCTCCCAGCAATATTTCCATGGAGAGAGGATTGCACTCCTGTTCCAAGGCCTGGGATTTTTGGCTGCCTAAGCAAAGGCACTGCAGGGGTCAGCTGGAGGCTCAGCAGCACAGAGGGGGCAGGGATGTGGCAGTGACTATGAAATATGATTATTCCCACCAAAGAGACAAGGTGGGGATGGTGGGATGCTGAGACAGGGGTTGGACACGGGCTGGAGGACTCGGTGTTCTGGGATCAGCCACGGGCATGTGCAGAGGGCCCAGCTGAATGTAAGGAATAAGAGCCATCAGAGTGATGTGAGCTGAGCAATGCAGCAGTCACAGAACTGGGCTGTTCAATTATTCAGTGTTTGAAAACTGAGACTTTGGCCCCTGGTGTCCCAGCAGAGGCTGCAGCACAAGGACAATGACCCCACTGGGGGTTCTGCTAAAAGGGACACGTTTGTACAACTGGCCCTGCTTACAAGGGGGCCAACACCTTGTAAAAAGTGAATTATTTTGCTGCTGTCACTGCAGAGAGCTCTGTGTGCTCACAGGGTCCTGCACAGCCACTGTGGGACAGGGCTGAGTGCTGGTGGATGACCTGGAAAGGGAATATTAACAGTGAGGAAATGTCACTGGGCCTCATTTTTCCTTTTGGATATTGTCTCCAGGAGAGTTTGAGCAGATGTGGGATCAGGAAGGAAAAAGACTGTGGTGTCACTTATCAGAGAATGAGAGAGTGGTTTGTGTTGAGATGGACATTAAAACTCATCCATCATCCCAGGAACAGCTTCCACTATCCCAGGCTGCTCCAAGCCCCATCCAGCCTTGGCCTTGGACACTTGCAGCGATCCAGGGGCAGCCAGAGCTGCTCTGGGCACCTGTTCCAAACCTGTTATCAAACCTGTGATGGCTCTCAAGTCTGGAATTTCAGCCTCTGTGGCCTTTTCCAGCTGACCATTTGAAATTAAATGGCCTAAATCCGTTCCAGTAATGAGAGTCTTTGGGGAGGACAATCTCCTCAAGGGATTCCTGGAGCAGGGAAGGAGAAGGACTGGATTCCTTGAGCTCTTTGCTAATTACAGGCCTGGTGCTGGGCTGTGGTGTGTGCACCCCCAGCTCTGAGATGGAAGGTTCTGGTTGGCATCAGGAGCACAGGGCTGGGCACTGTGGAAATCCTTCAGCTCCATTTTATGCCTGGCAGCAAAAAGGAGCATTTATTCCTGAAGCAAGGAGTTCCAGCCCTGCCTGGGCTGGGGGAAGGCATCTGCAGAGGCCAGGCTGCAGTGGCAAGCAAACAGGGCCATATTGGCAAAAATGAGGAGTTAATTTAGTGGTGAAGGCTCTGATGTTTTTTTCCCAGATGCGTTTGCAGAGCCATTAAGAGCTGTGTTTAATCTCAGCTCCATTTGCAATCTGATGCACATTCTGCTGCCTCCACACAGAGCAGGAGCAGTTAATGGCACTGGATGGCTCTGCCCCTCCAGGACAGGCTGGATGAGCTCTCCGTGTCCAGGGCTGCTCTCCCAGGGCACTCTGGAGACAGCTCTGACCCCGAGCCCTGGGCTGAGGCTACTCCATGGCTGTGTGTGCCACACTTGCACGTCAGCACTTGGGACTGAATGAAAACTCCCCTGAAATAGTAATGACGTTTTTATTTTTAAGGGACTCAAGCTCAGGCAGCGTTTTCAAAAATGAATCGTGATTTTAGGTGATTTCTTTCTGCTTGGATGCTCAGAGCTGCCTGAACATTGTCTGTTAAAGCTGCTGCAACTTCTGGCTCTAATGGAGGTGCTCACGCTCACTAAACTGTTTGGCAAACACTGGCTGTCGTGGCTCATCCTCCTGATTAAATCCCATATTTGCATTTCCTTGGATATACAAAGAAAAAGCAAATCAGCAATGAGCAGCAGCATAGAGCAGGAATAAGCAAACAGGGAGAGAGCAGTAACTGCTGGTCTGGAAATGCCACACTGCAGAGGCAGCCAGCATGCAGGCCCTGTGCAGCAGAGCATTCCTGCATCCCACAGGGCATCCCAGAGAGCATTCCTGCATCCCACAGGGCATCCCAGAGAGCATTCCTGCATCCCACAGCCTTCAGGGCATCCTGCATCCCACAGGGCATCCCAGAGAGCATTCCTGCATCCCACATCCCTCAGGGCATCCCACATGGCATCCCAGATCATCCCACAGAGCATCCTGCATCCCACAGAGCATCCTGCATCCCTCACAGCATCCCTCAGGGCATCCCACATCCCACACTATGGGTGTGATAAATCCCTCAGGGCATCCCTGCATCCCTCAGAGCATCCTGCATCCCTCAGAGCATCCCACATCCCTTTGAGCATTCCTGCATCCCACAGAGCATCCTGCATCCCTTAGGGCATCCCACAGAGTATCCTGCATCCCTCACAGCATCCCCTACAGCATCCAGCATCCCACACCTCTCTGAGCATTCCTGCATCCCTCAGAGCATCCCGAGCCACCTGGGGATGCTGGTGTCCCTCAGGTGCAGCCAGAGGAGCAGGCTGGCCCTGCCCACTNACTTCTGGCTCTAATGGAGGTGCTCACGCTCACTAAACTGTTTGGCAAACACTGGCTGTCGTGGCTCATCCTCCTGATTAAATCCCATATTTGCATTTCCTTGGATATACAAAGAAAAAGCAAATCAGCAATTAGCAGCAGCGATAGAGCAGGAATAAGCAAACAGGGAGAGAGCAGTAACTGCTGGTCTGGAAATGCCACACTGCAGAGGCAGCCAGCATGCAGGCCCTGTGCAGCAGAGCATTCCTGCATCCCACAGGGCATCCCAGAGAGCATTCCTGCATCCCACAGGGCATCCCAGAGAGCATTCCTGCATCCCACATCCCTCAGGGCATCCCACATGGCATCCCAGATCATCCCACAGAGCATCCTGCATCCCACAGAGCATCCTGCATCCCTCACAGCATCCCTCAGGGCATCCCACATCCCACACTATGGGTGTGATAAATCCCTCAGGGCATCCCTGCATCCCTCAGAGCATCCTGCATCCCTCAGAGCATCCCACATCCCTTTGAGCATTCCTGCATCCCACAGAGCATCCTGCATCCCTTAGGGCATCCCACAGAGTATCCTGCATCCCTCACAGCATCCCCTACAGCATCCTGCATCCCACACAGCATGCCACACCTCTCTGAGCATTCCTGCATCCCTCAGAGCATCCCGAGCCACCTGGGGATGCTGGTGTCCCTCAGGTGCAGCCAGAGGAGCAGGCTGGCCCTGCCCACTCCCATTCCTTGCCAGGTGTCCCTGGGGATGCTCTGCTGGACACAAACACTCCAGCTCAGCACGGCTCAGGTGCAAGGTGCTGTGTGGGGGTTCTTTTTTTGTCCTTTCCCTGTATTTCTTCAGAAGGATGTGAGGGAGGGTTGGATGTTTTAACACTTGGCCTGCTATTAGCTGGAAAATCTAGCAGATGTACTTCATCATCTCGAAGATATGAGCAATCTCCAGCACTCTGCTGTTAATGTGGGGAGATTGACTCCAAGCGTTTCGCTTCAATGCCTCTTAAGAAACTCGCAGTTCATTTCCAGTCATTAAAATAATTAGTGCTGTGCCCTGCCTCCTCTGAGGACAGAGCTGTGGGGCCAGCTGCCCTGGGTGGGAGTGAGGGGCTGAGCTCCCTCCTCACCCTGTGATGGGGACGATGCTGAACCTGCCCTGGGGGGACCCAGGGGAAGGGCAGCTTAAAGTAGGACTTGGAGGCTTAAATGGCTCTGAGGGGCCCTGGCCCTGAGAGAGCACATGAAAAACTGCCCCGTGGGTTTTAATGAGGCTGCTCCTGTGATGGAGAGAGGGATAAATAAGTGATTACAGGGCTGAGCCAAAACCAATCACAAAGGATTAGATGTGACTCGTGGAATCGAGAAAAGTCCTTGGTTTTACTGGAGGAAAGGGAGAAAAGTCTGTTCTTTGCTGGATCCCATTATGTACCACCCTCACTATAAAAAGAGGGCTTGAAAACCAGGAGTTAACCCAGTGATGCTGCTCAGGGGATGGGAAGGATGTCAGGCACAGGGAGCTCTAGAACTGCACTTCCCTTTCAATTGTTGTTTCTGCAACCAGTTCTTATCTAAAAGTCTTCAATCTTTTTGGAAAAAGCAGAGATATTCCTGCAGTTCTGGTGTTTGGTAGCAAGATCTGGAAGGTATTTCTGTAAATAGGCTTGAAATGGATAGGATTTGGCTCAGGAGAGTGGCTGAGGGCGAGCAAAGCTTTTCTGTGCATTGGCAGTTTGGGCAGGTGAGGGGTGCAGGGATGGAGGGCTGGACAGTTTGGGATGGGCAGGAGTGGGATATTGGAGCCAGGGCAGCAGAACACAATGCAAAGGGGCTTCAGGAGCATCCACAGGGGCTGGAAACCTGTCAGCTGTTCGGTTTGAACTCAAAACAAACGTGAATCAAAATGAAAACCTCTGTTTGCTGCATAGCAATGCAGGATGTGAGGGGCCAGGATCCAGGCAGGAGCTGGGGAATGGCCTCAGGCTGAAGGAGGGCAGAGTTCCATTGGACAGATGGAGGAAATCCCTCCCTGTGATGGTGCTGAGGCCCTGGCACAGGGTGAGGCTGCTCCTGGATCCCTGGCAGAGCCCAAGGCCAGGTTGGACAGGGCATGGAGCAGCCTGGGATAGTGGAAGGTGTCCCTGCCCATGGCAGGGGTGGAAGTGGAGGATCCACTGACATTCAGGGATTAAAGAATTCAGGTGTTTGGGTAAGTCTCCATTCACTGTTCCCTTATTTAACTTGGAGAAGCATCACCCACTGGGGTTTTAGGAAGCTGTGAGTGTGCTAGGGAAATAGGAAGCAATAAAAAAGGCTGTAGAGACACTTACCCAACGCTGAGGGATTTTTTAGAACAGCTGCAGTTGAGTAATTATGAGCAGAACCCTTGTTTCCACTGGAAAAAAAATGTATATTAGATGATTCTCTAATGATAAAGATTATTTAAAAGACAAAAGCTATAGTTTAATAGACATTAACAGATGCATCTATTTCCAAAATCCCTGAAACCAGACTTAAATCTTGGGAGTTATTCCTCACCTTTAGCAGAGCTCTCATCAGCTGCAGTGTAAGCCCCAGAGCTGACACTCCAGATAAGTCCATGATATAGCTGAGCCCTAAAACTCTTAACAGAAAATACATCAGGACTTACTGTAAAATTTCATGGAGGATTAGAGAAAATATTAAGTCAATAGTTCTTTAGTTATTAGGGGCTTTTAAGGTGATCAATACTTCCCAGCCATGTTAGTGCCTACGATGATAAAAGATGACATTAATAGCCAACTTTTCTCTTTTTTTGGTATATTTATGTATATCCTTCCTTCAGCCACTCGTGTTAAAATCAATAGTTACACCAAGAATATGGTTATTTTTAAATGACATCAATATTGATTCACCTGTAACTGCCAGTTTCAACTGGAACTTGATTTCAGGTAAAAAACTCTCACTTTTCCATACAAAGGGATTACCAACATCCCTAAATCTTTGGAGTACCCCTGCCTTTGCTTCTAGTGATTTTCACATTTAGCAGTGTGCTAGTGCAGCGGAAACTATTTTAGGATTAATAAATCCTAAAAATAGGATTAATAGGATTAATTCTGAAATTTCTTTGGAGTTACATGACATTTTATGTCCTCAAAGCCTTGTGCAGATGTTAATTGAATTTAATTGATATCATTCAGTCCCCAAAGTTATATGCGTGCAGTTATTAATGGTTTAATTATTTTGTCAATGGAATAGATTCTTTGCTTTTGATTCTGCTTCAGGAGATCCAGACAGTCCTTAGGCTGAATCCTTTTTATTCAGGTGATTCAGGAATACTCACTTGGTCCAACGGATAAAATTTTGCCCAGGGCATCCTCAGGCAGGGATTTTCCCCCTGGTCAGCCCCAGCCTGAGGTCTGAAAGGGATTTTTCCTTCCCAAGCACTGGGCTTTGCACATGGAATATTTGGTAAACCCACTGTTCCTTCAGCCTGGGCAGGGATCTCACAGAACCACGGAATGGTTTGAGTTGGAAGGGAGCTCAGAGATCATCTCATTCCAACTCCCTGGGACTGGGACACTCCACTGTCCCAGCCTGGCCGTGGCCACTTCCAGCTTCTCTGGTGCCTCCCCACCCTCACAGTGAAGGGTTAAAATTCAATTAGCATTAGAATAAAAGAAATAAAACGATCTCTGGACAAAGGCACACTGAGCAGTCCTCCCTGTGTGATGCACCCCTGACCCCAGTGCCTGCTCCAGGCTGCTGTTGGAGCTGTGACAGGGACAGGGCTGCTCTGGGAGGAGAAGGATTTTCCCTGCAGCTCTCTGGGAAAGCTCTGCAATGATCTGAATTAACGTCTGCATTGAATGGCAGCAGCCTTTAGTTCTTTTGTAATTAACCAAACCATAAACATCACCTCCACCTCGGTCAGGAGGGAGCTCTGCAGTGTTCCTGGCAGCCAGGGGGGTCAGGGATATCACAGTTCCAGCAGAGCTGCTGGATAGGGCAGTTTTCACTGATTTTTCCCAGTCTGAACCTGATTTTTGCCACTCCCAGGGAAGTGCCAGTTTGTTCCATGTGGTGTTTGCTCAGTAAGGGCCAGGGGGTGAGGAGAGGATACACTGAATTAATTATGGCACCCAGAACTGCATTCTTCTGGCTAAATTTAAATAACTACCATTTTCATCTTGTTTGCAATCCACTTGTATGTCTGAACACAGACTCTTACAGCAGTTGCCAGCTGGAATTTCCCTTGGAAATTAGCTCCCAGATGCCTGAAGATCAGCAAAGCTGTTCCACACACAGTTTGTCCCTTTCTGACCCATTCTCACAAGAGGGAAGGAGATCTCTCAGGTATGAAAATGCAAGAAGCTCATCTTTAAAAATATCGCTGAACCCACTGCATTTAGAAGCTTTATTGAGACATGTTGCAAAGCTGTTCCCAAAAATGGCTGGAAAGAGCAAGAGGGTGGATGCAGTGGGAAACCACTGAACCATTTATGCTCAAACCAGCTGTCCCACTGGCTCTGAGGGCACAGAGCACTGGATATGGAGTAAATCAGGCAGAGAACACTCAGAGGGTTTCCAGCAGGGAAACCTGTGAGTTATCCCAACTTCCTGGACACCAGGGTTACAATCCCATGGCCTGCAGAAGGTGCCTTTTCCTGGGGAGCTGTGCAGGTCTCTGGGAGGGGGCTCTGCCATGGATCCTGGGGCTGAGCACAATGGGAGGCTCTCAGGGGACACCAGGCTCCTTCTCTCAACTCAGCCTTCTCCAACTCCCAAAAATTAGGGCATTAAAAGGGAATTACTGCATTTTGCATTTGAGAAAATGGCTGGTGGTCTTCCAGTGGAGTGTCAGGCCCTGATGATGGAGTCAGGGGAATCATGTCTGGTCAGGCCTCTTTTCATTTCAAGCCCACCTTATCAGGGGGAAGAACAAACCATAAAGAAACCACAGAAAACATTGAGCTGCCCTCCCACAATACATCATTTGTAAAGCTTTCACTCCAGCCTTCCAAAAGGCCATTTAGCTTAATAGTCTGTCCCATTTTTCATTTCCTTCTGCTACAGGTGCTGGGGGGATGATTTACAAAAGAACAATGAAATGACATTTTACCTGACTTGGGAAATTAATTCCCAGCAGTCTCACGCCTTTTGTGCCTTGGATTTGCCTTCCATGACACGGAATGGGTGGTGAAATTCTGTAACAAAACAATACGAGATTTAAAATGAGAGAATACATCCAATTTTCCATCCAGCCACCATCTTCTAGAACCATTAGTAAATTGTTTGTATGTCTAGATTAGTAATAAAAGCTTAATCGACTGATTGAATTTTCAGAAATTTAGGCAAAGGCCAAATGAATTGGCCTCCATTCTAGTGTAACTAAATGCCAAAAAAATTAAATGTACAAAATACATTGTTTAAAAAACACTCTGAAGAAAACATGCCTAGCTGTATAATACATATTTAGACAATCTGTATATTTAAGCCCTATAAGAACCTACAGTATTTGAATTATATGAAATAGAATGAATGAAAAGGGGGGGGGAAATCTGTATCATTTTGGTTGTTGCTGTTCTTATTTCCACTGATCATGACAGGTCATTAAATGAAGGTCAGCTCCTCGTGGAAGAGTTTGTTGGCTTCTTCAAGATCTTAAAACTTGTGAGGCATGAAATCAATGACAAATTTTAGGGCAGTATCAGTGCTGTAAAATGGAGAGCTTCCAGTGATTCAGAACATTGTAGGAAATCACCTGTTGGATGAATGGCCCACAGAATATGATCTATTGCTGAAAATCTCCTTAAACACTCAGCCAGTGGAGGAAATGAACTTTAAGTGGGACTTCTGTAGTAGAACTTCTGCTTTGATGAACTTGTCATGCTTGGTGGGTAGTGATATTCAACTAACAGCTTAATAACCTCAGAATTTACAGGCAATTACCCCCATGCAGGAGCTCAGATGGGATGAAAACATCTGTTTCCTTCTGGAATCCGTGCACATCTGCCCTTAAACAAAGTGAAAATTCGGTGTGAGAACTCTTAAGGACGGAATTGCTGGGGTTTTTTTCTGCAGTGCTACCTTCTCTGCAATTAGATAACAGCTTAAAATCTGATTACTGAGTTATTTTTTACCTCTCAGAATGCACAGGCACAAGCAGACTCTCCTTTGAGAGCTGATTTGATGCCAGTTAAATATTCAGGTAGTCCTCTGAAGGCCCTGGAAATCAAATACCCGAAACATCTTGTGCAGAGTGAGAATTTCCACGTTTCTGAACGTGTCTTTCCCTGCCATTCCCGGCGGAGGTTCTCACTGTTGCTTTTTCCAAAGCCCTTTCAAGCTGTTAGTGAGTTCAGAGTTTCACTGGGACGTTCTCTCAGGTAGGGGAATCCTCTTGATGTGCTGAGTTATGCTGGTAAAGAGAAAATACAACCCTGTGAGTAGTTTTGTACCTGAGAGAGGTGATCTGACAGAGGTTCCCTCACAGCAAGATCCTTTTTTCCTTCCAGCAGAGGCTAAACTGGCAGCTGGGAGGATTTGAAACGTGGGGGAGCTGAGGAACCTGAACACCTCCAAGGCTTTCTTGAGCCCCCAAAGGGGTTGGGATGCTCCAAGGGGATGGAGGCTCAACCACAGAGAGGGCTGGGAAGGTGATGGATCTGCATGGCTGGAATGGCTGTGACATCAGGGCCAGGCTGGACAGGGCTTGGAGAAACCTGGGCTGGGGGAAGGGGTCCCTGCCCACGGCAGGGAGTGGAATGAGAGGATTTTTAAGGTTTCTTCCAAAAAACCAAACCATTTTATGCTTCTATGAAAATGAGAACTGTAAAAGCTTAAGAGCACATCCAGAGAGTGCATTCCTCTTCTGCCTGAGGCAGGAATCCAGCAGACTTGGGCATTTTTGTCCATTACATGCAGTTTATGTCCATTACATTGTAGTATGTATTTTTTCCCCCCTGTCTTTGCAGTGCACCCACCTTTGGATCAGAGTGATGCAACACTACTAAAAAGAGTTGGGGAATGATGTTAACAATATCTCTCAATCAAGAAAATGGAGAAACCCTAGCTAAGCAGACTGTGAAGGCAGTGTCCTCAGTATCTACTGAATTTCAGTAAGTTACAATGTGAAAAAAACCCAAAAAGTCTTGATTTCCAAGTCTCTCTGTGTTCTTTCCCTCCCTGACTCAGTGATAGGTTTTCACTGCCACCATCTGCAGAGGTTACTGGACTTCCTTCCCAGGACAAACTGCAGGGAAACCTCCAGGATAAATTCCCAAGATTAGGGACAATATTGTTGTAAATGTGGCTGCATTAACTCCTCTCAAGCTCCCTGCATGGATAATGGAAGGAGCCTGCTCTAAATCCACAGTGAAAGATAAACAGTACTTTTAACTCATACTCAGTGCTCTGTATTTTAACCTGAAGTGAGATTTATGAGCAAGCTCCCTCCCTCTAAATGTATAGACACCCATTTACATGATTTTACATAATGTATGGGAACAGTTTGTTGGGTAATGTACACAGGGATAAAACCAACACTGTTTGCACTGTGAGTAGGGATCACTGCAGTGAGCTCTGCACTGGCTCCTGTTCAGACAGGGCTACTTGGATCTTCTTGGGAAATAATGTCCAGAATTAGATATACATTGAGCTATAAACACATTGAACTTGCTGACAGATCCAGGAGGAACAATGGGGAAGGAAAAATCAGTGTTACAACTTGTAAGACTCACTGGAATCACTCATGCTGGCTAAAATTTTGGAACCCCATTAACACAACAACAAAGAAAAATGTTGTGATAGAAAAATTAAAGGAAAAAGCAAACCCTTATCTGTGACAAATCTTCTTTGCAATGGATACATGAGGTCTGTGCTAACCTGCACCTCAAAGCTACAGACACTTCTCAGGTGATCTGGGAGCAGGGTCTGGCAGCTCTGGATTTACAGAAATATTCCACAAGGGTCCCTTTGCCTTGGTGTCCCCTTCCAGAAAGTGTTGCAGAGTTTTTCCCTCACTTTTCATTCCCTTTATTGAACCAGATTTGTGTTTATAGCCCCATTTGCTTTCCCTGCCGTGCTGTCTGTCACTTGTGTGGAATATGGGTTTTGCAGACTTGCCAAATAGTTTTGTTGCTTGGCTGAGGGTTCTCTGGCAGGAGAATTTGCCTCTCCGCATAGCAATGGGCATGTTTGGCTAACGGGCCCTTTGTCCCGAGCCTCTTGCATATTCAGAGCTGCTCCTTTGTCACCAGCCTGACCCAGGCAGCAAATATTAGAAGGAATTGTAAATATGCCCTGTTCTCACTGGGATGCCGGCTGAAGCAAGAATCAGCTTCCCGGGATAAACTCGTCCTCTGCTGCTCTTCACCTTCCCAGCAGTTGTCCAGGCTCTCTTATTCTAGAACAGTTCTGCTCATCACTGATTTTTAAGCTTTTGGGGTCACCTTCCTCCGTGGTTTGTGTCCTCTTAGAGTACCTTTAACATGGCCATGAGCAGCTGTGAGGATGTGGCGTTGGGATGGCACAGCTGATAACGTGGTATGTGCAGAGCTTACAGTTAAAGGAATTTTCCCCTGTTTGCTGGGGGCTGGCAGGTGACACATCTCCCTGATTTGTGCGACAAAATGGTGACAAAACAAGTCCAACTGGTCACTTGAAAGGCCAGGAATTTCCATGGCCATGTGGACATAAGTGTCTTCAGTACTGGGGCTGCCCGGCTATTGGTAAGAAAGTGGCTCCATGTATTTTTTTAACTGGTTTTTTTTCATGCCTGAAGTACAGATTTTCTTTTTGCCCTGTAGCTGCTTTCTACTGTCAGCATTCAATTAATTGTCTAAAGGTGGGGGAGTCACTTTTTATTTTGGAATACTTGCAGAGACTGCTTGGTTCTGCCTGGAATAGCAGGTTTGGGTGGATAATGAGCCAATTAATTGGCAGGACAGAAATCAAAGGCACAAGTATACAGAACTTTTATCAGTTTAATTAAGACTATCCAGACTCCTTTTTAAACAGCCCGGTCAAACCAGCACGTTGCAGGAACACAAAACCCTTCATTTAAAAGGATAACGTTGTAGATCGAACTTTTCCATTGTTTGCAGCGAATCCCCAAAAAACAAAAGCCCCAAAGCTCGCAGAGCAGCCCAGCTGAACAATTCCGCCAGAAAAAAACCTGCAAAAGGGGATGTTACAGCACCATCTAGTGCCTCTTCTCCCAACAATATCGGGAATTTTTGAATTTTCCACTTCATTCAAGGATGTAGGTGGGGACGAGGGAGCGCTTTGGCCGCTTAGACATGGACAACTTCTGTTCTCAACCGGTGTGGAGAGAGAAGGGAGCTGAGGGATGGAAAGGAGCTTGGGAATTTCACACGGGGAAGAGTTTGTCAGCAGAGCTGCTCTTAGTTCCTCTTATATCATCTTCTCACCAGTCACACAGCTTTCCTCCTGAGGACAGTCAGCAAGTGGGTGCAGGAGTAGGAAAATGGGAAGAGAAGTTAAATAAGAAACTGGCCAAAGGGCATATTTTGGGGAGGTAGAGTTGTGTTTTTGGCAGAGCAATGATCTGTGTAGTGAATGACTATTCAGGAGGAGGCTGGTGTTGGTTTGCAAACTCCTTGTGTTGAGAACTGCACCTGCAATCAGAGACCAGGCACTCAATCCTTGGCTTTCCTCACCCCGAGTCTGACCCAGGATGAAGATTAAATTAACACTAAAATAAATTCTAAACAGAGCGACATTTTAATATGCTTTACATTCCTCTCCCTTCGTTCCTTTTTCTTCTGGAAAGGTGATTTAACATGCTCTATGTCCAAATTACTCAATGGTTAACCAAGAACAACTTTGCAATTATTCCCAACCAGCCACTGGAGATAATTTTGGGGATGAAGCCCCTCTAGAAAACAACTCCCCAGTCTGAGTTTGGGAACACACCTTGTGCTGGGAGCAATTCAAGGAGGAGATTAATGACTCTTCAAACTAAGCTTTTTGTGATAATAAATATCAAGATTTATATGTTAAACATGTTTTCTAGAAGGTTGAATTTAAACCCCCCCAAATTAATTATACCTTAAAGCATTTAGTAAACGTCCTGATGGTGATGTGGAACTTAACAGAAGTTACTTATCTCAAAAAAACCCCCAAAACTTCACCCCAAATCCTCAGTGTCTTCACTACAGCCCTGTAGAAAAAACTGGTGGATAGTGATGTCTAAATAATAGTCAGTCTAAATTCGAGTTAATGCCCAATCTGGGGGTTGAATTTATATTTAAATCACTTGCTGGAGTTACAGTGCTCTGTCCAGAGCTGTTAGCAGGGTCAGGGTGATAAAGAGCAGCAATAGCATCCAAAATACTCCCAGAGTCCCCACTACTTCTCATTCTATTAGGATTATTATTGAATTTAGGGTTTTCTAAAAGAAATCCCAGCTCCTTGGGTCATGTGAATTTTTGGAGAATCCCAGGAGCCTCTAAAAAATAAGATCTGTCCCTCAAGAGTGCAGAAACAAGCTTAAAAGTGTGACTCAAATGTACCCCCAGCAATTAAGTTTAAAAAACAACAGAAATCAAAATATCGGCATAATTTTCAGTATATCAAAAGATTTAAAAAATATTTAGCATAATATTTCTTAATAAAATCCCAGGGTTTGGAGAAAGGGCTCATAATTTTTTAATTCTTCAGTTGGCCAGCCTAACAACAAAAATATTTCTTATTATTATTATTATTATGGTAAATTATCAGATACAATAACCTGCAATTATGTGTATTACACTGAGACAATGCAGAAAAATAATGGAATCACAGCTCAATCATTTAAGTGATTATTGTATTTTACAAATGCTTAATGTATCACCACGGGCATGTCCGTGCTCCTTTGGCAAATGTGGTATTGATTGTTGCTCTAAAGGCCCATTCAGGTCAGCACAGATAATGTTTGTTTGGGAATTTTCCACCCACGATGGTAAGGAAATTACAGTGCTATTTGTCTTTTAAATGTGGTTCTCTCTAAACCACTTTAATTCTGATTTTTTAAAAAAAATATATAAAAATTAGTGTTTTGTTTGCTGGCTAATCATTGGTTTTCTCTGTCACTGATGCGGGGAGAATATTATTGCTGAAGTGAAATGGGAGATAAGAGAAAAACAGAAGGTGCAGAGTTTTTCCCTGAAAAAAAAAAAGCTTTTTTTAGTGNGGGGAGAATATTATTGCTGAAGTGAAATGGGAGATACTCAAGAGAAAAGCAGAAGGTGCAGAATTTTTCCCTGAAAAAAAAAAAAAAAGCTTTTTTAGTGAGAAAACAACAAACAGGGCTGAGATAGAGGAATTGTGAAATGCTCAGGAGCACTGTATGGGTTTAGTGATTTGTAACAAAGAATGCAACAAAAATTTTAGCAAGAAAAATAAAACATTTTAATAGAGAGAAATCCAGGGCCATGATACGGCATTTTGAGGATTTTTAAAGGGAAGGCAATGATAATAAATGATGAGACAGAGCATTTGTGTGAGAGTTGGGCAGTGCAGAGGCAGCTGCATCGAACTTTTTGGGGTGTATCAGCTGGGTTTGCATCCCGTGAAGCATTTCTGGTGATGCCACCAACTTCACATCAGGACAGGACTCTGCTGACGAGTTTCAAGAGCACAGGGCACAGGATTGTGTCCAGGCAAATGTGGAATATCCCCAGGGAGGAGACTGCCCACCATCCCTGAGCATGTTTTCCAGCACTCCTTCACTGCACAGGGAAGAGGTTTTTCCTCATGTCCAGGTGGAATTTCTGGAAATCAGTTTCTGCCCGTTCCTCTTGTGCCACTGCTGGGCACCACCAAGTGGAGACTAGCGCCGTCCTCTTGGCACTGTAACTAATAAATTTAATAACTAAATAACTAAAATCTGGGTGCACGGGTAAAATCCCCTTCCAGTCATCTCTTGGGGTTGAAGAACCCCAGCTCAGCCTTCCCTCACAGCAGAGATGCTCCAGTGCCCTCGGCACCTCCCTGACCTTTCGCTGCACTCTCTCCAAGTCTCTCCTATGCTGATAGACTTTTATCTTATACTGTGTTTAGTTTCTTGTCAAGCCATTTACCCGCGAGGTTCAACCCACCGCGGATTTTGTTTACACCCAGCCCCTGTCCCATGCCCACAGCCGGGCATGAAGCGCTTTGGGGCCACCGGGGGCGGCTCTGCCCCGCTCACCCACGGCCGTGCCCTGTCAGCAGAGGAGGAACCGCCATCCCCCGCCACCCCCGAGCCCTCCAGGCCGCACAGGGCTGTCCCTCCCCGGGCACACGGTCGGTGTGAGCCCCGGGGGTGAGCACGGAGCCCTCGGCCCCGCACCGCCCGCGGCTCCCGGCGCTGCCCCGGCCGCCTCGGGCTCCTCCTCCGCCCGCCTCCTGCCCCCGCCCCGGCGCCTTCCCAGGCTGCTCTCCGGGTAAACAGCGATGGCCGCCGAGGACCGAGGCGGGGAGCCCCGAGATAACATGGGGAACCACCTCCAGCTGGTGCCCGGTGAGGGCCGGGCCGGGCCGGGGACACTCGCGGGGCAAGCACTGAGCTGGGGCTCGGCGGGCGGGGCGGGAACGGGACGGGAAGGGGAAAAGAAGGAAGCGGAGGCGGAGAGAAGAGGAAGGGGGAAGGGAAGGCGGGGAGAGCCCCCGGGCGGTGTGGGGAGCTGGGGGCGCTGAGGCCGGCGGTGCCGCAGAGCTGTGGGCGCTCCCGGCCCGTGCAAGGCGGCCGAGGGCGAGCCTTGGCCCGTGGGGCCGCGGGCTCCTGCGGCCTCCGCTCCGGGGCTCCTGCAAATCCATCGAGGCCTTGAATGCTCCATCGGGGCCGTAAATACTCCATCGAGGCCGTGAATATTCCATCGAGGCCGTGAATGTGCGGGGCAGGAAGGGACATAGGAAGGGACACGCAGTCGCGGGTGTTCGGGGCAGCCGAGGGGGTGAAACGCGCCGTGGGGTTTCCACCAGGGTGGGCAAAGCAGGCGCTTCTCTGTGCATCGAGACCTCCGTGAAACCCAAAATCTGAGGAAAACCTGGCTTGTTTTTGGAAGTCTGCTCTGTTTTCCAGTGAAAACAAGTAGGGAAGCAGAGGTGCTTGGGGCTGGATGGAGAGCAGTGCTGGATCCCATGTGCTGCCCGGCTTATCTGTCACACACACCAGTGCAATTCCTCAGCCGGGGAATTGTGCAGAATTATTGCATAATAATGTGCGGGTTTTTATGGTGCCTCTGCACTGACAGGAGATCTAATGGTTTGGGAAGCAGCTTGTGCATAGCTGCACAGATGCATTATTTCAGCAGAAGCATGCAGGGGAGAAGGGAGCAGGAAATCCTGCCAGGAACCAGTGTCATTTCCCATGGCAGGAAATTCTGTGAGCTCTGTAGACATGTATGTTTTAAACAATGAGAAAATATTTCTTGAATATCACAGGAAATACAGCCTTAATATCACCGTAATATAAGCAATTTTCCTGAATATTTTAGGAAATACAGCTTTAATATCACCATAATATAAGCAATTTTCCTGAATATTTTAGGAAGTACAACATTAATATAAGCTATTTCCCAAATATTTTAGGAAATATATATTAATACAACCTTAAAATGACCTATATATAACCTTGTCCCTTTTCCTTAGATGAGGTTCATATT
>VXBB01009423.1:35872-47542 GCA_013399915.1 Illadopsis cleaveri
GGGCCGGGGGGGGGGAGCCCCGAGATAACATGGGGAACCCCCTCCAGCTGGTGCCCGGTGAGGGCCGGGCCGGGCCGGGGACACTCGCGGGGCAAGCACTGAGCTGGGGCTCGGCGGGCGGGGCGGGAACGGGACGGGAAGGGGAAAAGAAGGAAGCGGAGGCGGAGAGAAGAGGAAGGGGGAAGGGAAGGCGGGGAGAGCCCCCGGGCGGTGTGGGGAGCTGGGGGCGCTGAGGCCGGCGGTGCCGCAGAGCTGTGGGCGCTCCCGGCCCGTGCAAGGCGGCCGAGGGCGAGCCNAGGAAATCCTGCCAGGAACCAGTGTCATTTCCCATGGCAGGAAATTCTGTGAGCTCTGTAGACATGTATGTTTTAAACAATGAGAAAATATTTCTTGAATATCACAGGAAATACAGCCTTAATATCACTGTAATATAAGCAACTTTCCTGAATATTTTAGGAAATACAGCTTTAATATCACCATAATATAAGCAATTTTCCTGAATATTTTAGGAAATACAACATTAATATAAGCTATTTCCCAAATATTTTAGGAAATACATATTAATATAACCTTACAATGACCTATATATAACCTTGTCCCTTTTCCTTAGATGAGGTTCATATTTCCTCGTTTCTGCACAAAGGCATTGAGGGTGGATTGGGTTGTGTCAGTGAACCAACGTGAGGGAAATGTGATTTTTGTGATGCAGGGGAGCCTTCAGTGCTCACTTTTCCCTCCTCCCTGTGTGCTGGAGGTGCTGCTAATCCTGGAATTTAAGGATAAATAAACCCCGGTGTTTGGGGGTGTAAAAGCTTCAGCTTGTTTTGCCAGCTGAGAGGGAGGAGGAGCGAGGGAAGGCGCCGGGGTTTTTCTGTGTTTTGGGCTGGCTGGTGCTGCTGCAGTGAAATGAGTCATCGTCCCTCCGCCAGCACCACACAGCAGCCACTGTGCGCTTTTGGCAGCAGCCAGCAAAAGTTTGCAGGGCACAATTCTTTCCAATCAACTGCTGCTAATTCCTTCTGCGCTCGGAAAAAACAAGTGGGGCAGCCTCTCCCTGTTAAAACTGCTAATGATGGAGGCAGTTGGATGGGAGCACAGGGAAAAATCAGAATTTTTTTTTTTTTCCCCCCTCCTCCATCCTGCAGTGATGCCCCAGAACCAAACAAAAAAAATTCCTGCTCTTCTCCTCCATCAAGCTAAGCAAAATAGTGGCTGTTTTTTGGACATCTTCAACGTTTTGTAATTGTTTGTGGTTAGGGTTGCTAATTGAATATAAGAAATTTCACATAGATGTGGTGTATTTTTAACAGTCCTTAGGCAGATGGTGTCTCACTGCTGAAAGGGCTGTAATTAGGTACAATACCAAAGAGAGTCTGTAACCTCCTTTCCTGCCGTGCTGGATCATTTCTTGCTGAGATAAATTCAATATAGGATGGATCTGTATAAGGCCAGGTTCTGTAAACTATGAACTGTTTAAAAAGACATAAGTGAGGTGAAGCAGAAATAAGACCAGTGACTAAACGTTTTGTGGGAGCATTTAACAAATGTGTCTGGAGGCCAAGAAGAGGAAAAAAAGGTTCTCTATAATCAGCTTTTAATGTCTTCTTCACTGTTCTCTTGTCCTCCCACTCTCAGAAACAGTGAAATTAGTGGTGCTCCCATTTCTGAAGGAAAATTCTTTGCTTCTGCAGCATCTTTCTTTTTTGAGATTCCCCTGCAGAACCCTTCAGGATGAGAGGATCCCTCCACCTTTTACATTTTCAACTCTGGATTATTTTTTAAGCAAATATTAATTGCAAAGGCAGGCAACTAGACAGAGTATTGTAAAAATATTTTTTTCCCATCTTATGACAGCTTTCAAGGTCTAAATGATGTTTTTCAGCACCACTGGGATTATCCATTACCCAGCAGCTCTTGGTGGAAGAATCCTAGAGATTGGTTTATGCTAACATGTAGTTTAGACATAACATGGTGTATAAATAATGTTTGTGTTCAAAGAAATAGGGTCAATTAATGCAGTGACTGATAATTTCATTGTCCTCTTGCCTGAAAATTACTTGAGATTGGCTGAGAAATGGGAAGGAAGCAGTAGTTTTTAAACACTATTTTATATCTGAAATCCCTTGGAGCCTTGTGATTTTCTTTGTCAGGAGTTGCCTTTGCTGGGTTTGTGTTTGGTGTACACACAGCAATTAAATTGTCTAAAACACCAGCAGGAGTCTCTGCATGAACACGGAGTTTCCCAGTGCTGTTTACTCCCTTGCAGTTTGATTGTTGAGGTTTGTGCAGCCTCAGACCCTTCACTCAGCATCCCACAAGGAATGAAGTTATCTGGCATCCTGGTGTGCTGACAGAAAACCTTTAGAGCTGAGATGAGGAAGCACCAGTGTCGTGAAAAGCTGAACTGACAGCCTTTGTTTGTTATTTTCTTCCAAGGAAAGTTGTTCTTTAGCCTTTCAGAAATAAATTACCAGCTTTTGACCCAGCATGGTGATTTTGCTGTAACAGCAAGAAAATTCTTTTCCTCAGGTTTATTTCCCTGTGCCAGGCTGTAGCCTGGGAATATTGAGTGCATTTCCCTGATTCTCAGGTTTTTCTCAGTATCTCTCAGTCTTTGCTGATTGATTTCTACACAATATTCTGTGTGTGCTTATCAGTAGAGAGCGAGGAAGAGGATGACAACGAAATGGAAGTGGAAGACCAAGACAGTAAAGAAGCTGAGAAGCCAAACATCATTAATTTTGATACCAGTTTGCCCACATCACACGTGGTATGTTTTTATACATTGTCCATTAAATGTATCCTGCAGGGATTTGAATGGGGTTTGTGTGGTTTTATTGTAATGCTCTTGAGCTGCAAACTTAAGATCATAAGAGAATCATAAGATCATAGAATGGTTTGGGTTGGAAGAGACTTTAAAACTCATCCAATCCCATCCCTGCCATGACAGGCACTTGTTCCATTATCCCAGGCTGCTCTAAGCCCCAGTGTCCAACCTGGCCTTGGGCACTGCCAGGGATCCAGGGGCAGCCACAGCTGCTCTGGGCACCCTGTGCCAGGCCCTCAGCATCCTCACTGTATAAAATTCCTTCCTTCTAACTGCTCCAATTCTGACCTTTTTTAGTTCAAAACATCCCCCTTGATGAAGTTTTGTGTTGTGCTTCATCCCCTTTCTTTCTTTTGGGAGGAATTCCTCCCCAATATCCCATCCATCCCTGCCCTCTGGCAGTGGGAAGCCATTCCCTGTGTCCTGCCACTCCATGCCTTGGGAAAGAATTGTTGCCTTCAGTTTTTTTGCATTTGAGTGTTTGAGATCTTGCAGTGCAGATTCTCAGGCAGTTTCAAGAAAACAATGTATATTTTTAGATTGTTTACTTATTTCTGCTCTGGGAAGAAAAATATGATTGATGGTGATGTTCACCATCCAGGTTAAAGAGGTGGCAACCTGTGTAGCCAATCTCTTGCCTTCTGTACAAAATGTATAAAAAGAATAGAGTCAAAATATTAAAGAGAGAGATAGAAGCTTTCCCTTGACCTGCTGCTGCCTGCCTCATTCTTTGAGTGTCCGAAATAGCAGCAAAGAATCTCTGTCCACCTTTCCTGTAGCTCCTTCAGACACTGGAATTAGCTCACCCTGGAGCCTTCTCCAGGCTGAACAACCCCAGCTCTCCCAGCCTTTCCTCCCCAGCACAGCAGCTCCATCCCTGTGCTGGTTGTGGTGTCCCTGAGCACCCACCTGTGGCAGTGGGACATGAAACAAAGGTGCTTGACTCCAGTCGGGAGGCAGCAGAAATCAGAATTTTATTTACAATTCATTCAGCCCTTTTATAATGTCCTGCACTAAGAAGACACGTTATTGGTGCATAGGGCTGACACCTCTCCCACTGGCTCAGGGACAGAAACAGCAAACAGCACCTGTTGTTATGGGAAAGGAACATTGTTTACACTGGGTTGTTTTGGAAAAAGGAAAACTGTTGAAAAGTTTCCCTTGGGAAGGAAAACAGCGAGCCCACCCCCAGGCCAGGCTGACTGTCCCTTGTGCCTTTGGCAGTACCTGGGCTCGGACATGGAGGAGTTCCACGGGAGGACGGTGCACGACGACGACAGCTGCCAGGTGATTCCGGTGCTGCCGCGGGTGATGGTGATGCTGATCCCCGGGCAGACGCTGCCGCTGCAGCTCTTCCGCCCCCAAGAGGTTAGCATGGTGCGGAATTTAATTCAGAAGGACAGAACCTTTGCTGTCCTTGCATACAGGTAAAAAGCCGCGGGCGGGTTCGTGGTGTGTGCAGCGTGGTTTTGTAGCGCAGTTTCTGCGGGTGCTAAAGCAGATGGTTGCATCAGTTCTGTGCTCCATAACCAGCTTAACAAAAAAATTGTCTTCCAGCATGTAATGGCAATGTAGGTGCTTGACAGCATCGTGTGTTCGTGTGGGGAAGCAGCAAGTGCTGATCTGCTTCCTTGTCTGAGCATCCTCTGCGTTTCAGTAACTGTTTGTTGCAGCTTGTTCAAGAATAAGCCTTGACCTGAAATGTAAAAGTCACATTCTTGTTTTGAGAGCTGTATTGTTGCTTGTTTTGTGTGTGAATTAACAAGCACTGGCAAATGTTTCACAGTAGAGTTGAGAGACAGGAGGTGATAGGAAAGTGGAAAAGAGAAAAGCTGATCAGTGCCAGAAGTTGGGAATGTTCCTCCCTCTTCCCCCTGCAATTTACTATGGATTAATTGTGTGGGAGGTGGGAACAGTTCCTGTTATAAAGTCAATCTGAAGAATGTTGGTGCTTTCAGTATCTGCATTTGAATACTGACCCCTGTGATCAGTGCTCCCAGATTGTCTCATCTAGACCTAAAATAAAACCAAGTCACCTGGCAAAAAACCCCCAACCAACCAAAACAATAGAAGCTGCTTTATAATGGAAAAGTTATTACTGTGTTTAGTTAAAGATATTTCACCAAAAATGGCTTTTTTGATCAGACCAATCATGTACAGTCAGTGCAGGCAGACTGGAGTCTGAATGAGCAGTGCTGTTTAGAGGGGGGATAATTAATTTAATTAATCTTTAATTCTTTGTTACTTTTAGTAATGCACATGAGAGGGAAGCACATTTTGGAACGACAGCAGAAATCTATGCCTACAGAGAAGAGCAGGAATATGGAGTTGAAACAGTCAAGGTGAAAGCAATAGGAAGACAGAGGTTCAAGGTGCTGGAAATACGAACACAGTCAGATGGGTGAGAAAATTATGCAGCTAATTCTATACTCAAGTCAACTTTGCTTGGAGTAGTCTCTTATTTTCTATATTCCAGTTTGATAGCTGTGATCTTTAGAGGCTCTTCTCACTAGTTTTATCACGTTATGTAATTAATGCCTTTTTCCATTTCTAAAAGTGCCCAAGATCCTGAACATCCATAAGGAAATGCTGAGTCCTTCCTCATTTTCAAGCCCTTGGCATCGTGCCCTGCACCATGGCAGTGTCACTGGCCAGAGGTCCAGGCTCCAGCATTGATCTGGGAGCATGTGACAATTCTTAGCACAATTGCTAGAGCTGCTGTAATATTTTCTGCCAGGCTGGTGAAGTATTACTCCAAATCTGTAAATCTAGAGCTGCTCACCTGGATCCTGCAATTCAGCATTGCTTTAGAAAGGCCTGGGAGCAGCATTTCTGTGGGTTTGTGACCTGCAGCTGAAGAAATGAAGAATCCCTGTGCTGTTTGCTCTCTGACATTTGGCTCCAAGTAACAGACTCTGAATGTTACAGCTTAGGAAAAGCCCTGCTTGGACACACGGTGGCAGTGCTTGGACAACTGCAGCAGCAGTTTTGTCACTGGGAATTCACTCACTGTCCAGAGCTCCTTAGCAAGAAAAACATTTCCATAATGGTTGGGATTTCTGATTCCTGAGTGCTTTTGGCACAACATAATCTTATAATTTACTGTAAGTCACCAGTTCAGTGCTGTCCCTGTGAGAAAATTAGAAATTTGTAATGACATATCTCTCAATATTTCAGGATTTCTGCTGCTTAATCCTGATGAAACATGAAATCTTTCCTGCTGGACAGCATTCTTAGCAGCCACATAACATGTGCTGAGGTCTTTGTGGAAGAGGTGACCTTTGATGCTGGGATATTAAAATCTGCTCAGAGTCTGTATCCTATTTCTGCTGATTCTGACCTCTGGCTGAGCACAGAAGCTTTTGTGGTTGGAAGATAGCAAAGTGCATTTCAGCTAAACCGAGGCATTGAGATGGAAGAGCTGATTATTTATACCAAAAGTAACTTGAGGAGACAGAAATCTAAATCTGTAGTGCTGAGGCTGTGGAACATTCAGCTGTGTTGCCACTGCCAATCTGTCTGTAGTCCTGTCCACCACAATCCCAACAGTTCTGTAGTGCTCTAAAATAAGAAGTTCTGATGGAATGGGTTGTTTAAATTCTGTAGTACTGTGAAGATTAATCCATTGCACCAGCCTGTCTTCCCGTAAGCATTAAAATCCATTTTTTTAAATGCACGTATTTGAAAAAAAAAAACATTTAAAAAATAACATGTACACCTCATCTTTCTGTTTCCTTTCTCAGAATCCAGCAGGCCAAAGTGCAAATCCTGCCTGAGCGGGTGCTGCCTCCCACCATGGCAGCAGTGCAGCTGCAGTCCCTCAGCAGGTGCCACGTGATTCCCTCTTCCAAACCCACCTCCTGGCAGGACAGAGCCATCAGGCAGTGGTGGCAGAAGTACCAAAAGGTGAGAAGTTATTTCTATTTCTACTTACTTCTGTTTGGTTATTCTGGTTTTGTAATTTTTTTTGTCTTAATTTCTGATGGCATCTCGAGAATCAGTCTCCAATTCCATCTGCAGGGGAGGAGGCACAACAGAGCAGGCAGATTCCAACCTCGTGCTTTTCATGGAATCACACAATGGTTTGGGTTGGAAAGGTCCTTAAAGCCCCTCCATCCCATGGGCAGGGACACCTTCCACTATCCCAGGGTGCTCCAAGCCTCATCCATCCTGGCCTTGGACACTTCCAGGGAATCTACAGCCTCTCTGGGAAACCTGGGCCAGTTTATGTTTGTGTTTATTATTTATTCCATTGTTTTGGTCATTGACACAGAGAAGTTACCTTGAAATCTTCTGTAGTGATCTTTGGAACTACCTCCAGAAATTAATACAGAGTCTGGGTAACTCGGCTCATGTTTGGATTTGCTTTTTTCTTCAATGGTTTTGAACTCTTGCACCCTCAAAATCAAATCAAAACCTCCATTGCTAACAAAGAGCTCTTGATTCTCAGAGTTGCTGACCAAGTTCATGTGAGTTAATGAGCCCAGAAACTCTGGGCTGTGGGCTGGAAATCCCTTTCCAAGGCTCATTCTGGCAGGTGAAGCTGAAATGAAGTGAACCCACTGTAGGAAGAACCTGGGCTGCAGATCCAGAGCAGGATAATTGTCCTGTTGACCTCCACACTCTACTGGTGGAATCTGTAAATGAGGAGAGTTGCCCTCAAGGGGGAGATTAAAATTGAATTTGTACATATTTGCAGTGCAGTATGAGCTCCTCTTTTGAAAAGCAATGTCGTTATGTTGTGTGCTGCTTTTTAGACTTTTATTAACTACAGCTCTGCATTTCTGTGTTCAAAAGTCACTGGAGAAAATTGGTTAATTAAGCAAATGACATTACAGTGGTGCAAATTTGGTGGTTCCAGGGACAGCTGGTGGAGACTGAGGAACAGATGCACTGTTAATAGCACTTAAATTTTGAAGTGACTCCATTTCAGATAGATACCCTTTTGAAAGACATAACTTTTTATTACTAAACATCAGAAATACCTCTAATGCAGAGACAGGTTTGGTGACAAAATCCATGTATTGTTCTGTTCAGAAGGCTTAGCCCTTTTTGCATCTGAAAATGTGTGTGGAAGCGTCACAGTGAAGTGCTGGTCTTGATGGGGATAATTTCTAGTACCTTGAAATAATCAGGTCTGTCTCCCATGTTTTATTTGTTTTTTTAAAAAAACTGTTCCTAAAATCTGCTTTTGTTAAAGCATAAATATTTTTGTGGGTTTGGTTTCAGAGGAAGTTCCACTGTGCAAGTTTGACTTCTTGGCCCCCCTGGCTCTACTCTCTCTATGATGCTGTAAGTACACCCTTAAATCAAATAACCTGCAGTGAGCTTTAGAGCTGTGATAGCTAAGTATGGGATAATATAAAAGCTTTAATTTTGTTGGCTCATGATTTCCATTTTAAAGCATTTTATATTCAGTGTAGTGTGAAAAGATCAGGAAGGGCTTCCCCCTCTGTGGTTGTTCCCTCCTTCCTAGAGCAAAGGGAGGGATAGCAGAGATTCTGGTTTCTTCTGTGTTGTCTCAGAGCAAAACCAGTTAAAATATGTAGGTACAAAGTGATTCTTTAATTATTCTTTAATTGAAAGCTACAGTCCACTTAGGGAAAAGAGCTTACTCTACATTTTGCTTCCCTTTTGTTTTGTTTTTTTTCCTAAGAAGAAAACAGCAATACCTATGTATTTAAATTAGGCTTTTCTTCTAACAAAAGGAAACCTTGATGGAAAGAGTCAAGAGGCAGCTCCACGAGTGGGATGAAAACCTCAAAGATGAATCTCTTCCATCAAACCCCATAGGTACGAGCTTTTATCAACCCACATTTTTAATTTTTTGGGGTTTTTTTTTTTAAAAATTTCTTAAGAGACGACAGCTTAGATAATTACCTGTGGTAAATAGCAACAGCTGGATTGCTTTCTCTGTGAATTCTAACAGACCTGCTGCTTTCTCATTTCTAGATTTTTCTTACAGAGTTGCTGCCTGCCTGCCCATCGATGATGCTTTACGTATCCAGCTGCTCCAAATAGGCAGCGCCGTGCAGAGGCTGCGCTGTGAGCTGGACATCATGAACAAAGTGAGTAGTTCTTCTTCATTTCCCAGCAGATTGCCAAAAAAAATAGGAGTGACTGGCACAATCCCTTCCAGAAATTATGGGATTTCCAGCTGATCCTTCCAGAGGGTGAATTTGAGTGTTCTGTTATTTCTTCAAAGGTTTGCTCAGAAGGAAAATGATGGCTCATTGTGTTTGGCAGCAAGCAAGAAATATATAATAATAGAAGATAATAATAGATATTAACATATGATAATTATGTATTATAATACATTATCATATATGATAATATACTGTAATAATATAGAATAATACAATATAATAATATTGGGGTTTGTTAGAAGTATTTCAGAGTGGCACAGCACTTTGTTAGCCAAGAGATGGTGCTAGAAGTCCAGTCTTGTTAACAACCATCATAGCCCCACACTGACACCATGATCAAGTATCATTTTGCCATGGAAACTTGTGGATTTTGTAGCAAAAATCTTCCCAGTGTTGAGCATAAATCTAAAGATTGGATTAAACAGATCTTTTTGTAAAAGACACATTTATTTCATAGGCAGTTCCTTGTTAAGATGTTAAAAAAAATGTTTCACTTCTCTTCTTTCTATTGCCATGGCCTTGTAATGTTCTATTTTTGTGTAGTACAGTTCTTTGTAATAATTTTTTTTTCTAAATAACAGTACTGTGTTTGTCTAATGGATACAGAACACTGGGAATTTTGCCAGTTTGCCTAAAAAGTACTGTCATTAAATTCTTGCCTCTTTCTGGGGAAAATTTTAATAATAGTGATCCTCTGTCCAAAGCTGATGCACCAGAAATTTAAAGAAAGGAGACAGAAAACACCTCTTCCAAATTCGGAGACAGAATGGGCAGGTTTTTGCCTGAGGCTGTGATCAGATTAAATTTCACTTGTCTTTTCTGAGCTGAAACTCTGAAAACATGCTGATACTCAAGTGCTGCTGAGAACTGTTCATGTTCAGGAATTATGCATTTTCCATAAATTCCAAAGAGACAGGAAAACTTAAAATTACCCTCAGAAAGTCAATTTAAAGTTGAATCTAGCCTATACCCTAAAGGTGTTTTCTTCATCATCATATGGCATTTTGGTCTGTGAATGTATTGAACTGTTCTGTGTTAGTGTCAGAATGGGGAGTGCATTAGGGCTTTTTGCAGTTTATTTAGCAGCATTTTGGTCCAATCCAAAATCCAGTTTTTTAGCCAGAGTTCTTTAGGATGCCCTGGCTTGTTCAGGATGTAATTTCCAATAATAAAACTGATCCTGAGAGCTGATCCACTTCCCTTTGTCTCTGACACCAGTGAGTTATGTTGTACTTTTACCAGTTTTCCCTGTTGTTAACCCAGTTGCCAATGCTCATTCTAAGGACTGTGCCTGACTGCCAGGTGTAACACTGGGAATTCCACTTGGGAGTGCTAATTGCAGTCATTAGAGAGGTTTGGAAGTGGAGCCATGGAAGAAAATAGGGGATGAATTGGACTCTGAGTGCTGTGTGAGCATTGGACTGCAATCTGTGAGTGAGGGGATTTAAAATAAAGGTCCCTGGCAGGAGAGAGAGGCCAGGGGAGTTTCAGGAGGGAATAAAGAGGATCTGGGTGGTGGAGCTCTTATCATTCCTCATCTCCAGTGAGCAGAGGGGGACAGGACCAGTGGCACCTCCAGGAAAGGAGCTGGAGCAGCTGAAATCCAACAAAAACCTCTGAAGGGAGCAGAGGAGAGAGGAAAGAGTGATTGGAGTGTGTGGTGTCACAGTAGAGTGCAATACTCAGAGCTCAGGGGGCTCAGAAACACAAATCTCAGGTTTTAAGAGAACTGTTCCTGTCCCTGGGTGCAGCATTTTATTCCAAACTCCTGTGGCTCATTTTGGGGGGAATTTCACAGGCATTACCCTGAAAAGGTACAAGTAATGCCATCCTGGAAATGAGTGGGAGTGTTCTGCTGAGCTGATTTAAATCCTTCTTCTCTGGGCAGTGTCAGTGATGAATTGTTCAGTTCTACTTTGTAGAAATTGTAGAAGATAGATTGTGTTACAATCTCCAGGAGAGAGATCAATATGTTTTACCTATTTTTGTGAGGAAATTAAACCCATTGATCTACAGGACCCTCAAATTTAAGAAAGACTTAATGATTGCATTTGTCTCATCTGCCTTTTCTGTGCTGTATTGCAGAAGAGCAAAGGTTGTTTTTTCTAAATTAGCCTTTAGAGCCCTTAAAAGGTTGGCTCGTTTATTATCTTTGTGGAGTCAGATCCAATTCTCTGTGTGTGGTGCTTTTTGTGAGGGGATGATATGAAAATTGTTATGTCTTTTAGATAATAATGAATGTTTAAATAAGTAAAATGCATAGAAAAAATACCCCACATAAAAAAATATTCCACATCAATGACTGCTGCTCAGATGAACAAAAACAATTGGTCCAAAGTCTGTTCTGATGGAAAGGGAGAGATTTTTTTATTATTATTATTATTTCCCACTGCTGACAAGCATCTGGAAATTAATGAATTTATCCTCCTTGTTTCTCTTTCTCAGTGTACATCTCTGTGTTGTAAGCAATGCCAAGACACAGAAATAACTACCAAGAATGAAATATTCAGGTGAGTTTATTACTCTTCATCTTGGGCAGCTCCTTGGTCACAAACACAGGCACAGCAAAGCAGATGAAGCTGGGTTAAGTCTTAAAACTGCTGGGTTTGCCACAGCTCCAATAAAATTTAAGTAAATATTTATAGAGAGTTTATATTTGAGCTTTTTTTTTTAAATAAAAAAGTTAGGGAATCTCAG
>VXBB01009432.1:0-21907 GCA_013399915.1 Illadopsis cleaveri
AAATAAATATATCGTAAATATATAAATATATAGTAAATAACATATAAACAATATATTATTTACTATATATTATCTATCTATTTATCTATAAATAAAAAATAGTTTAAGTATTTCATATTTAAGTATTATGTTGGTTTTTTATTCTCCACAAATGAAAGCTTGTGTCCTTTGGCAAGATTGGACTTGATGATCTTGGAGGTCTTTTCCAGCCTAAATGACTCTGTGATTCTGTGCCATATGTTGTTCTTAAGTGGCCTGTGTAGTCTCTTGTGTTTAAGTCCCACTTTGGTTGGTTGAATGTTATGATATTCTTTCTGCTTGCTTTTACTGGTGTAAAAAGAAAAAGTGGTTAATGGAAGAGGATGGCTTTTCTATCCTGGGATCTCATTTATTGCTGTAGAGAAGTGATGTAGAGAGAGAAGCAATTTTGAAAGAAGCAATTTTGAAGCAGTTTTGCTTGAAATGGTGTGGGAGAATAAACACCACCATGGGGTGGTAGGAGGAGGATGCTGTTATTTGGGGATGTGTTAGTCTGATGCAATGTTGTCAGAAACAGCCTGTGAATGCATTTTTAGGTGATTGTTGGCTGTAGCAGAAACATAACAGAAACTTAAAACACTGCCTTTTTTCCTCTTTTTTGTTTTTTTCTCTCTCTCCAATTTCCCAGTTCAATGGCTACGCTGGGAGCCTGTTCTCCAGCGACCCCTATGAAAAAGATGATGAAGAAGCAGATGCTATTTATGCAGCTTTGGATAAGAGGATGGATGAACGCAGGAAGGAAAGGAGGTAGGATAAGCTACAGCACTGGCAGGGGGTGTTTTCTGGTTAATTGAGCATGACAGGTATTTTGCACCACTTGCTTTGATAGTGGATGTGGTTAAATTATTTCACTGTAGTTAATTAAGAGTCACTGTAGTTCATTAAGGTGGTGTGGGGAGATGCTGAGCAACTGCTATTGACACATCACAGACTGCACAGTAGACTGGAAATTGTTAGAAAAGTCACCTCATGCTTGTAAAACAGTATGTGTGACTTGTTAAATTCACTACTCATTAAGAGGAGGTTAAAGACTGAAGTTCACTTGGAGATGTCTGTTTTTACACTACAATACTCTTACTTGATAAAGGATCTCTTGTTTTAATGTTGATAATCTAAGTTTGGAGAAAATGCCTTTTTAATGCCCTGACTCTTATCAAACACATTTTTGTGTTATGTCAACACTTGAATCCAAGACTTGCCAAGTGTTACTTTGAGCATAACCTCAGTATTCCTTTTCCTAAGGGAACAACGAGAAAAAGAGGAAATAGAAAAGTACCGTATGGAACGACCCAAAATTCAACAGCAGTTCTCAGACTTGAAGGTAAGGAAAAAAATGTCTGAAATGTGACTTTTTATGAGATACAAGAAGTGGCTGTGTGTTCTTTTGTGTGTGTTTGTTTCTTTGCTCAGATTTTGTGTGTTGGCAAATGAGTACTTTGATCTTTTCCAGATTAGAATTACTTTCTGTTGGAAGAATAAACACTGTTCAAGTGGATACACAAGGCAGTGAAATTTCTGCAAGTTTTAATATTGGTCATTTTTGTTTTGTTCTTTATGGAAGGTGCTATACTTCTGTCTTTGAGGGGAAACTGATAACTTGTTGGCATTGCAGGAGTGGCTGAGCAGGATCTCCTGACTCTAAATCTTCTTTTAAATAAAATGTATTGTTTAAGCTGTTGTTTAATGATTAGTAATAAACCACTCAATGCTGCAGGCACTAGGATTAATCCAAACATTTGTGGCACTGAATCTAATAACCAAATTGATTTGGAATCTCAGTCTGGACTAAAACCAAATTCTAATTAAGTGCATCTAATTCTTTTGTACGTTGGATTAGGAAAAAAGTCTGACCCTTAAGTGTTTAATTGATCTTGAATTATTTCAAGAAAATAAATCTATTAAGGAGTTAGAGCACTTAAAAAGCCATTTCTGCAGCAAGTACTGATGACAACTCCTGTCTGAACAGAGGAAATTAGCCGAGGTTACTGAGGAGGAGTGGCTGAGTATTCCCGAGGTTGGCGATGCCAGGAACAAGCGGCAGAGGAATCCCCGTTATGAGAAGCTGACTCCTGTCCCTGACAGCTTCTTTGCCAAGCATTTGCAGTCAGGGGAGAATCACACTTCTGTGGACCCACGCCAGACAGTGAGTACACAGCAAACCTGGGCAAGCTGTGGGCAATCTGGATTAGAGATCAATGTTAAACTGGGATTTGGGGAAAAGATACTTGACCAAAAACATAGTGTGGTTTGTGAGTCTGTCAGAGGAAATCTGGGTGTTGAACTCATGTGCTTGCTGGAGACTTTCAGTGCACAGCCACTACCAGAGAAAACATGGGGCTAAGCAGAGAAAACCTGGGTCTTGTTTTAAAGATGGAAGAAGGTGTTTCTTTTCCTGTTTGCTGAATGCAGGGTAGTGAAAGTTTTGGTGACCGTAACCATTTCTGTTACAATAACATCTTGCAAAAAGGGAACAGAAAATAATGTTTGCTTTCACCTAATGGTTTGCCTAGTTCTGGGGTGATTGTGTTAAAAATAGCAATTTGGTGGACCAACTAAAGATGAAGTAATTCAGCTTGTTACTCTGTGGCCAGAGTCTGTTGTGGTCATAGAACTGTAGGAGCAGCTGACTGGCCCTAGGCTGGCTCCAGTTGTCCATGGGACTTCTTTGCAGATATTCTTGTTTAGATGTGCCAAGTTCAGATACCTGTGCTTGAATTTTTCACTTTCTTGTTGCTTATTTCGCTGACTGGACTGAACTTTAGTAGTTACCTATAGACTTGCAAATCCTGTATGAGAAATGTTTGGGATCCAGGGAAGCCATACCAGAAGTACCTGCATGGGTTCAGCATCTGTGTCCTGCAGCTTCTGGGGAAGTGCAAATGAGCCAATAGTCTGAATAATTTTTGAAGTCTCAGAAGAGGTTTTAGGAATGACTTTCTCACTTTTTTTTTTTTTTTAGCAATTTGGTGGACTCAATACTCCATATCCAGGAGGTTTGAATACTCCATACCCAGGAGGAATGACACCTGGCTTGATGACACCTGGGACAGGTGAATTGGATATGAGGAAGATTGGCCAAGCCAGGAACACCTTGATGGATATGAGGCTCAGCCAGGTAAGGATGTGGGAAGGCAGGTTGTGTCACAGGTATACCTGGGGTTAATGTTGTGCTGCTGTTTAAGTCCTGGTTTTAGAAAAGTGTTAAATTCCCTTGGGTTTTAGAAGATCCAAGAACAGCTGAGCTGTGAAATAATTTTGTAGTCCCTCTCCCCAAATCTTATGTCCTCAAAATAATAGAATTTCCTGAGAAATACCCGTTTGTCCCTGGAATTCTTGGTCATTATGGGAGAACAGACTACCTGGTTATAGCAGAGGTGCCCTTGAGGCAAACAGCACAGGGAAGCATCTGTCCTATGTAAGGATGCAGGACAAACTGCTGAAAAACACGGATTCTGACTTACTTTTCATTGATTTTCTCATCTAAATCTGGTTTATTCTAAAAAGAATGCCTTTAGCTGGCAGGGCTGCAAGGCCTTTGGGTGACTGCTTATCACCAAGCTGCTTCTTGTCTGGATTTTAATGTTGTGTATTTTAGAAACACAAAAAGCTAATAAGCAAGGCTTTCTGTTTTCCTCCTTCCTTGCTTTTGGGAACAGATGAATATCTAGGATTTTTGTAGAGCTACAGTGTTTTTTGAGGCATTCAGAGGCTGTGAGTGGTCATTTCAGTAACTCTGACTTGACTTCCCCAGGTGTCAGACTCTGTGAGTGGCCAGACTGTGGTGGACCCAAAAGGATATTTGACAGACTTGAATTCCATGATTCCCACACACGGAGGAGATATCAAGTAAGTTTAAGAAGGATTAACAGATTTATCCTCTTAGCAGCGGCACTGATCCTACATGTAAATGGAAATCTGTCTGAGTGGGTGCTTTCAGCTGGCATTTAGTTTGTAAGAAATGCCAGGTGAGTTTTTGAGGATGAATTCTTTTAACATGAGATCTGGTCTAGTCTTTCAGCCGAGGTATTAGCGTCTGACCTGGATGCATCAATTGTGGAGACTGTTTCCATTCCATCCCTATTTCCATGCCAGAGTGATGGCAGTGTGTGGCTGCCTGCCAGCCAGGAAATAACCTGGTTAATTGTAGCTGTGTGCTGCTAATTTAGGCTTGATTGACGACCTCTGAGAACCTCTTTAGCCTGGAGTTTGACATCTGTTTCATAAAGAATTGCTCTTTAAGTCAGAGCAATACGTGCAAATATTGATGCTAATTCTTGATTTACATCAGTGCTTGGGCTTATCAGCTTCTGGCTGCAAGTGCCCAGCTGTAGTTCCCAAAAATCTTGCTTAAATATTTAACTGGTTTTCACTGTGATTTTGCTGTGTTGATGTGTATTTGTAAGCTTGTATTGGTAGAGTGTAGTTTGTGTGTCCAATATGGAAAAATTTGAGGTCACAGTTACTGTGCATCAGAGCACATCCTAGTTCAGGAGAATTGTTTCCCAATGTGCTGAAAATTTTCCTTCCTGTTTTTTCATCCTCCTTTAGTGATATCAAAAAAGCCCGTTTGCTCCTGAAATCTGTCCGAGAGACCAACCCCCATCATCCACCAGCCTGGATAGCATCAGCCCGACTGGAGGAGGTCACTGGCAAACTCCAGGTGGCTCGAAACCTCATCATGAAAGGAACAGAGATGTGCCCTAAGGTCAGAATTGCTTTGCTTCCCTGCTGATCTTGTGGGATAGTAGGAAAAAGTTGTGGTTCATGAGTGGCAGAATCTCTGTTAAGCTTGATTGAGGCTCTGCCTGGTACAGCTTCACTGTCTACATTACAAAACAACTGTTTAGCCAGAAGCTGTGACTTTATATAGACTTTATATCCTTGTTGTGATGTAAAGGAAGATGGGTTGTTTTTCCTGACAGAGTGAAGATGTTTGGTTGGAAGCTGCTCGCCTTCAGCCTGGAGATACAGCCAAGGCCGTTGTGGCCCAGGCTGTGCGGCACCTGCCGCAGTCTGTGCGGATCTATATCAGAGCAGCAGAGCTGGAGACAGACATCCGTGCCAAGAAGCGTGTCCTCAGGAAAGGTGAGAGCTCCTAGGGGCTCAGGGAATGAAGCCATTGCACTCTTTGTATTGTGCTGTGAATTGTTCAAGATGTGGCCATAAGTTCAGGCGCTTTTTCTGCTTCCTTGTTGAAATTACAGTTGTCAATTTGTGTGCTAAAGGAACTTGCTGCTGTTGAGCCAAAGAACAAAGGTGTTGAAGGGTTTGTAAAACATCCTTCAGCAGAAAGCCGCTGGTACCGAAGAATTCCAAAATGATATTTCACTTACCTAAGCCAATTCCAGCTTGATGACAATTACATAACTAGATGAAAGTAATTAAAAAATTATGTCCTAAGGATAAAAAGGTGCTCTGGATGTCACCTTGTGGTACTTTTTGGAAAAGATACTGGAATTGATTGTTCCTATTTGCCTGTAGCCTGTTAGACACCACAGTGGCTGCTGCTGGAGGAGCTTTAGAGGTCTTGAGATTCTCATATCATTGAGCCTGTTGACCTGCAGGATTTGCTTTAGTGTAGCAAGTTTTGTCCTTGACAAACAGCCTTTCTCTGTGGTGCTTACCTGAAACCTTCATCTTCTTGGATTGCATTGCACTTGGAGGTTTTCCTCTTTCATGGAATTACTGTCTTTCCCAAACAGTGATCTCTTCAACAGCAGTTTGTTGTGTTGTTCTGAACCCAGGTCTTCCTCAGAAGTTCAAAATACGAATTCTTTGATTACTTTAAGTAGCTGGGCCTGCACCAATAGAGATTAGTTCCTTCATGACTACTGAATTGTATTAGCTACATCTCCTGACTTTAATTTAGACAGGGAAAAGGGTCTGGATTTAATACATTTACCAAATCATTGTGAAGCAGTCTGCAGTATTGAATGGTTTAAGTTCAAAGGAATTAGGTGCCTCCCACCTCTTACCTCTTGCATGTAAGATTGCAGATCTCTAGTGAAATGACCTTTTACTACATCTGGATGAAAGGCACTTCAGAGTTGCTGGATTTGAAGTTCTAAAGAGTTCAGATATTAACTATTCAGTAGCTTTTTTAATTTCTATTGGCGCTGCAGTGCAACATGGTGTGAAGTGCTGCTCCTGTGACACCGTGTGTCCTTCTCAGGAACAGTCACAGATGTTGAACAGAAAAACACTTTTAAAGGAGCAGAAATAGATCTGTGAGTCCAGCTTTGGTAGAGGGGAGGGTCTTGTGTGAAAGCAGTGACTTACCCACTAAGTACTGAGCTTTGCTTCAAACAGTCTATTTATGAAGAGAAAAACATTCAGTTTTTGGAACCACCTTCCTGATCTCTTGATACAAAGCTGTTAGTGGAATGGAACTGGATTTATCATTCTCTTCCCAGTTTCTGTCTGTTAACAGCTTCACAGTGCTCCTCTGCTGCCTAGGGAGCATCAGTAATATGGAGTTGGAGCCTTAAGTGGCAGCATAACCCATTATTTCCCCCAAAATAAAAAAGCCTGAGTGCCAGGTAATGTCACCGAAGTGTGACCTTTCATAATGTGTTTCTCCTCTCTGCTTGCTGAGTGCATTCCTACCATCCAGCAGAACCTCTGAAATTTTTAAAGCATCATTCTGACTGGAGACCCAGCAAGCTGAGTGGCTGAAATACAGCTTGAGGTCTAAAAATCAAATTCTGTTTTTATGAAAACATGTTCTGTCCTGAAGAGTGATGCTTTCAGCTCTCGGAGACTGAAATTATTCACTCAAAATCTTCAGGAAAATCTCCTGCAGCTGCAGACTTGGAGACAAATGGTTAATGTCTGTTGTAAATCTCGGTGTTTGTGTTGGGGTGGGATGTGCTCTGAGTTGAGGCTCAGCACTGTGCCTCTGCAGCAGTGCCTCAAGGAACAGCCTTGTCTGGAAGCCCAGCTAGTTCTAAAGTGGGTTTAGATGCCTTTTCCCACTTATTTTTGTGTCCCTGTGATTGTGCTTGCTTTATTGTAGAGAGATGAGCTCAGTCCTCTGTTACTATGCCTCATTTGTGTACAGTCACCATGGAAGCAGTGGAAGTAATGCTGCAATGCAGCTGATTCCAGCAGTCTGGGGTGCAAATTGGAGTGACAAAAGGCTAAAAAACCCCTTTGGTTTCTCAATCTCTCTTAATGAGATGGGCTGAGGAAAGTTGTTGTTTAGCATTTAATGTTTCAGACAGCACATGTAGGACAGGCTGCAGAGAATGCAGTTCTACCAGCAGCAGCTACCTCTTGGACAAGATTAAGGAAGCCTTGGAGAATCCTAATTAGATGGAGTCCATATTGGATTGCTGGAAGCACGCTTGGTACTTGTGGCTTAGTGAGACCTTTAAGTTTTTATGCATCCCTGTTTTATATTTGTGTGGCAGGACAACAGCTTTTTGGTAAGTTAAGTTGGGGTTCATTAAGCTGTCAGGAGAGACTTACAGGAAAACTGCATTGTGAGGGGGCAGTTTCAACATGTAAGGAACAAGCCTGTATTATTAGTGTTGAAGAAGCTTCTTTTCTATAAAGGCAGACCTGGCCTGATTTAAGCTGCCCAGTTTTGAAGATCTTCATCTGCTCATTTGCTGAGACTGGAGGCTTTGTTCAGCCAGGTGTTTTACTGAGGAGGATGCAATTACAGCTTGTACAGCAAAAAAGCCCTTGGCTCTCCAAAATCTGTTTCCAATTAAAATGATTAAGTGTTTTATTTTCTGATTTTAAATTCTCATTGTCGAAGCAAGAGTCCAAATAAGTAAATTCCCTCCCTTCCCTCCTTCAGGACATTTCCTTGGAATAGCACAAATCCTGTATTATGTAATGTTCAAAAAATACACCTCTCATTGGTAAACTACTTAATCATTATTGACATAATTGTTTTGCCTCTCTAGCCCTTGAGCACGTTCCAAACTCAGTGCGTTTGTGGAAGGCAGCCGTGGAGCTGGAGGAACCTGAGGATGCCAGGATCATGCTGAGCCGGGCTGTGGAATGCTGTCCAACCAGTGTTGAAGTGAGTTAAAAAAAAAAAAAAAATTAAAAAAACCCCTACACCCCACTTCAGGCTGGCAGTAGAGCTTTGCAGGCCAAAGGCAGTGTGAGCAGTGTTTCACCACACGAGGTTTTCTCCCACATGCTTCATGCCACAGTGGGGAAGGATGTAATGAGTAGTGGAATGTGTTTTTTCTCTTTGGAGTTAATTGTCTGGTGGTCATTACATGCCTCATTTTGGTGTGTAATTGTTAGGTTAGTCATGGCAGTGCACAGCTGTGCCTGCTGTGGGCACTGAGCCATGTTTGTGTCCATGTGTGCTGCCTTGACAGTTGGGAAAACAAGTGAACCTTTAAGCTGTGGAATCTAAAAGTTACTCGTTTCTGAAACACCAAACCAGAATGTTCAATTGAGCTGTTTGAGAGGTGAGTGAACAGAAAACTGTAGTGTAACAGCCCAGCAGATGGGGATGACACCCAGAGATGATCAGGACTGAGCTTCAAGGGCAGTAGCAGCCTGTTTCTTGGTATTCCACAGCGTGCTTGCAGTGCTTGAGGACAGTTGCCAACCAGTAGCAAGCAGCGTGAAGCTGCTTATCTCTGTGGGCTGACACTGCCATACAGCAGCCTTGTCATCTCCTTGTTCTCATCTCAGATCCATCTTTTGTTGCTCTGCAGCTGTGGCTGGCTCTGGCAAGGCTGGAGACATATGAGAACGCTCGTAAAGTCCTTAACAAAGCCCGGGAGAATATCCCGAGGGATCGTCACATCTGGATTACTGCTGCCAAACTGGAGGAAGCCAATGGAAACACCCAGATGGTGGAGAAAATCATTGACAGAGCCATCACATCTCTTAGGGCTAACGGGGTGGAAATCAACAGGGAGCAGTGGATACAGGTATGAGCTCAGGGGGACTCTTCAGGTTCTGTTCTGAAGGCTGCTGATGGTGGATGTTATGGGGCAGAGTAATATTGCACCTGCCTTATCAGTGGAGATCCCTGTGAAGAGACAAGAGATGAGACTAAAAAGCTCAGTAGGGTCAAGGCCATGAGTGATACCCTGGGGTAACGTGTGTTTTGCTGAGAAATGTCTGGTTTGCTTCTGTCATGGAAGATAAGTAGCTTCAAGTTGAAGCAGCTGCTGCCTTAAGTAGGACAGAGGCTTAAAGCCTTCAGTGAAGGATTTACGTATTTTTTACATGTGTCTCTTTTGGCTTGACAGATATTTGTTTGCCCCACAAGTCTTTGTCAAATGGAATTATGAGAAATCAATATAAATACTGCATTTGCAGCATGTAAGAAATACTCTCTTAGTCCTGTACTGAAGATCATTCCTCCTGAATATGTTCTGTGCTTTGTTTGATCAGAAGTCTTTAAAGCAGATTCCTATTAAAATAATTCGCAGTTGGTCAAGGCAGGAAAATCTTATACTGCTTAAGAGCATTGATGATGAATTAAGTATTCAATATTAAATGGATATCCTTGTTAACATCTTAAAGAATTCTGACTTTCTTTACAACAGTAAATCAATTAAAGGTTAATTTCAACTTCTCTTTAAAAAAATCCACAAGCACAGCCTCTGCATCGTTGTGTTCTCGAGTTCCTTCTCAGTACTAGAACTGCTCCATTTCTGTTATCTGATCAGAGGGCTTCTCAACAAGTTTAAGCAAGACATGCTTGGCTTTCTGAAAGCTTTGTGTGTCAGGAAACTCCACTTTTCCATGCATGCTCTGGTGAGAGAGTCTTTGCACCTTTGACTTTACACTGGTTGATGGGGTACTCTTAGATTTAGTTATTGCTGAGCCCTTATTGAGACTTAATCATCTCAAAGCTGAAAGAAGGTCAGTAGTTTTGATGTTACAGTTCTTCCTTGTAGAATTTTTGCATTTTTTATTGGTCAGGTCCCTGCTTGGGTCAGCCCAGGGTTGCGGAGCTGTAGGAAAAGACTTCTGGATCCAGAAGGATCACTCATTGTCACCTTTTCAGTGATGGAATTGATGTGATCTGTTCCTTAACCAACTTGTGAATGATTCTGTGTACATCTCTAGCACCTTCCTTGTGGGTGCAGGCTCCTGCTCAGTATCAGGGTGTGTTTGAGCAGTGAGATGTTTGTGCTGTGGCAGTGACCACAGTGTCTCTGTGTTTGTGCATGAGGAGTTGCCATTGCAGACTTTAACCTCTTGTGCTGAGCTCTCAAAATGAGCAGGGCTTTCCTCTTGTTTCTAGGATGCCGAGGAATGTGATAAAGCTGGAAGTGTGGCCACATGCCAGGCAATCGTGAGAGCTGTGATGGGGATTGGGATCGAGGAAGAAGATCGGAAACACACCTGGATGGAAGATGCAGACAGTGTATGCCCAGCTGTGATGCTGCTTTTTGTTGGTTTTGTTTTATTGTGGGTTGGTGTTTTTTTAATTAGAGGAAATTGAACTGCTGCCTGGGAAATGGCTTTGTCAGTGAAAGTGGATGTGATTCCCACACCACCTGCCTGCCTTTGGCCAGTTTCTGCCTCAGGAGGTTATTATAGAGCTTTATTCAGATTTGAATTTTTACTAAACAAAAAGTTGATATTGGTATAGCTTGTCTGCTGGTTTGGTGTGGATTTTTTTTGTGAGTGTGAGACATCAACAGAGATTGAGTTATGAGTAAGGGAGCTGGGAGTTGAGTTTCAGGGCATAACCATTGTAGCTCATGAGTTAATGTAAGACTGGACAAGGGGGTGGGTAAAAGTTTTACCAGGCTTTTTTTTGCTTTAGGGGAATAGTTTGAACATGTGCTAAGAGCTAAATCATATTTCAGCATGAGAAATGTCCAACTTCACTGGCCTTGGATTGGGCTCAGAGCAGTGGGGGGCACATGCTGTGGTGCTTAGGGTTTTGCCTGTGAAATAACAAAATGAAGTGCTAACATGAGAGCCTTTCCAATGCCTTACTGATGTTTCAAGCTGGCCTGTGAGTGTCAGTGCCACTGAAAGACCAGGGATACTTGTGCTATATAGAGAGATACTTGGAAATTCCTTCCCTGCTTCCTTTTAAAAAGTGTTCTGTTCTCTGTTAATGCCTCAGTTCATGGATTATACTGAATTACTGAGTTCTGGGTTGAATTGTGCATGTGTAATTCCTGCTTGCTCTCGATTCCAGTGCTCCCCTGAGCTGACTTAGTCCTGATCTGTCTTCCCTCAGTGTGTTGCTCATAATGCCCTGGAGTGTGCCCGAGCCATTTATGCCTATGCCTTGCAAGTCTTCCCGAGCAAGAAGAGTGTGTGGCTGCAAGCAGCCTACTTTGAAAAGAACCACGGAACCAGGTATGTGTGCTGCACAATCCCTGCCTGGAGGGGTTCATCCCTGTGACAGGGGAACAGGCTGGGGAGGAAGGAAAACTACAGGATGGTCCCTGGTGTGGGGCAAATGCAGAGTTAGTGCAGCTGGATGAAACTCACTGGTGTTTTTTACAGGTCTGACCTTTTTTGTTATTGTTGTGCTCAGAACATCCTTAAGTTTTATGAAGTCATAAAATGGTTTATGGCAGTAGGGATTACATGGTAAAAATAGCTGTGAAGAGACAAGGTGGGAACAATTGTCTTTGAGAAGGCATCTTTGGAAAAATATGGGGATACAAATCACCTAAAATGTGTTTTATTTAGTTTTCATAGATAAACCACTTCATAACTGAATGTGTCCAAGCATCTCTGGTATTTTCTGATTAAACACTGTGAATGTGTATCACATTCTGAATTAAGATTGGTGTTATACTTTTACAGCTCAGGCTCTTTCTAAAGTTTATTCACAAAGCTTTACATGCCAGAAACTTTCTGCCCACAGCTTAGACTGAAGCAAACAATCTTTGCAGTAGGCCACTTATACACGTGGAATCATCCTTATTAAAGCCAACAAGGCTGTGTTGTGGAAGTGACTGCAGATCCTGAGTTCTTCCTCATTCAAGCCTTTTTTTTAATTGGGAACAAGTATATCTTTGCTTTTGATGTTGTTTTTGCATGTTTCCCAGTGGTGGCTGGCTTTTAAGCCCCATGTTTTACCTGAAAAATATATTTTCCAGAGGAGAAAAAAATAAATTGCATAAGATCAAGCCAATCTCATCTAATAATTCTGAAAACCTTCCTGTCTCAGTTTCTACTTAGGTTTGTTAAGCAGAATGACTCTTTCCAAGAGAAAGGAGCTATTTGTGTGAGGGCCCTTTCCACAGAAGTTATCAAAGGTGTCTGAACAATGAGCCGTTTGTGGAGTGCTGATTTCAGAACCCTTCTGAAAAAGGACCCTCCCCTTTCCTTGTTATGAAACAACTTATCAAGGTTTACAACACTGGACTTTGTAACAATATTTATAACACTGAGTGATAGTGGAAATGGTGTGAGAGAGCTTGCCTTTGGCAGTACCTTGAGGGATTGTAACTTGCTGTTTCTTGTCTTCAGAGAATCCTTGGAGGCTCTTTTGCAGAGAGCTGTTGCTCACTGTCCCAAAGCAGAGGTGCTGTGGCTCATGGGAGCCAAATCCAAGTGGCTGGCAGGAGATGTGCCAGCAGCCAGAAGCATCTTGGCCCTTGCTTTCCAGGTGGGTCTGTTACACTTGTCAGAGGGTGTTAAATGTGACAGGTAAAGAATACAGAGCAGGCTTTTTCTGTCAACACCTGATTCCTGCTGCCTTTCAGAGTGATGGAGACTTCCGTGTTCTTTGATTGCTTTGTGTGGCGAAACATTCTCCTGTAAAACAGCAGCAAGTTGGAAGCAAAGCTGTGGGACTGCCCTTTTGGTAGTTCTACACCAGGTTCTGACCTGGAATAAGTTGTCCAGAGAGGCTGTGGCTGCCCCATCCCTGGAAGTGTCGAAAGCCAGGTTGGATGGGGCTCTGAGCAACCTGGTGTGGTGCATGGCATCCCTACCCATGGGATTAGGATGAGATGATCTTTAATGTCCCTTCCAACCCAAACCAGCCTGTGATTCTGTGAGTTTGCAAACCATCAGTTTTACTAGCATAGCTCCCACCAACCCCAGTCATGGATCAAAATCCTGTTGTTTTGGGTCACCTCAGGTTGTGGTCTGTCCTAATGAGATCACTGCATTACTTACGTCTTGGATCAAACCTGCTAATGAAGGAAATTACCTGCTGGATGCTGTACCAAAGATAGGCAGAGTGTTTCTAACACTGGGAATCAAGCTTAAAAGCTAAGTAGGTTAAAAAAAAAGAAAAAAGATAGGTCCTGAAATGGAAGGTAAAAAATACTTCCTTAATCTGTTTTCAGTGCTCTTTGTTACTAGGCTGAAAAGTTCTTGACATGGTTGCCACTGAAGTGACTTTTATTGGAAGAGTTTTCACAGACCTCAGTGGGGAATTCAAGCTGCAGCTTTTTTGCTTGAGGGTAATAAAATGAGGGTCTCATTGTGGCAGACCCTGTGATGTTTTCAGTATTTAAACTGGAAGTTCAGAGGATCAAGCATTACTGCTTTTCAACAATTGAGAAGCATCCAACTTCCAAACTGGCAAATATCTTTGTGTTGCCCATCTGTTTTGGAGGATTTCTATAAACTTCAAAGGTCAAAGAAGACTGGGAGGAGCTTGCACTTAAAAAAATCCTACTGTGGATTGACAGAGCTCTGATTTCAATTTTAATCTGGATCAAACAGAGGATTAAATCTGCTGTTGATTCACTGTGTGCATTTGTCTGTCACTTTGTGTTCTTGCAGGCCAACCCCAACAGCGAGGAGATCTGGCTGGCTGCCGTGAAGTTGGAGTCGGAGAACAATGAGTATGAAAGAGCGAGGAGGCTGCTGGCAAAGGCTCGCAGCAGTGCCCCCACAGCAAGGGTGAGGATGTGTGCAGGGTGGAGAGGCTCAGGCCTCTTGGCCACGGGGGATTTGGGACGGAAGGAGGAGTTCCTTCAGTTCTGTGGCCGTAGGGATTGACCAGTGGCTCCCTGCCATTGCCTTCCAGGGCGTGTGGCCGCTCTGCCGAGCGCTTCTCCAGCCAGTTGCGACACAAAGTCGTGGCATGATGGGAAAAAAAGGCTAGGATCAAGTGAAGGGTTTCAATTGGTTTTTTACACAAATGGCAAAAGTCAGGAAATTCCCAGTTTACAGCTGTTTGTGTAATGTTTGTTTTGCATAAAAGCACGTCTTGGAAAAAGGAGAAAATACTTTCACAGAAGACTCACTTATGCTTCTACTAAAGACAGCTCTGGGGTGGTTTGGTGCTTAAAGCTACACTCCTGTGTTTATCTCCAGTTATCTCTGGTATGATAAACTGTCGATTTTCAGCTCTTCATACAAAAGCATTTTAACTTGTCCAAGTAAACAAAAAGTTAGTTTCATCTCTGTACTCTGTTCCTCCCCCTCAGTTGTTGTTAACATCCTACATCTTTTTAACTGTCCTCTTCCTCCCTGAGCCAGGGAGCTTCTGCAGCTGGGGCTGAAGCTCTGCTCTCAGATTTGATGGCTGTCTTTTGAGGTCACAGTGGGGGGAGGTTGGGAATGGGGGAGGATGGAGATAAAAGAGCAGTGAGAGAGCCTTTGGTCTATAATATGTTTCTCATAGCTGTGGCTTCCCTGTCTAGCCAGAAGGAAGGATTTGGGGGGCAGAAAAGTACATGTTTGTAACAAGCAGGGCAACAGAGCCTGAAGCCATAAGTAAGAAAAGGTGGTCTTGGTAGCTTGGATCTGAGGAGATCAGATTGTGCTGGTGAAGGAGGCTCAGGTTTGTTAGTTGGTTGTGCTGTTCAAACTGTGCTCTTTATACAAATACTACTTTTCCAACCCAAGCCATTTTGTGATTCTGTGATAATGCAAATGCCAGCTCTATGTTAATAAATATGTAAATAGGTGAGATACAGGTTGATGACACTGTCCTAACTCCTTTAGTATTTGCATTTACCTTACTCATTGTTACTTGTTCCTGCTGTTATTTAACTCTGGTATTTTAATTTTTATTTGACTTGAAACTGTAGCTAAGCAATAACATTCAAATGGGTGCATGAAAGTGGGAACCTGCTGCTTTGGCAGATTAATGGTTTTCCAGTGGCTGTTGGTGGTAAACAGCTCTGGTTTGTTCCCAGGTCTTCATGAAATCTGTGAAGTTGGAATGGGTGCTTGGGAACATTGCTGCAGCCCAGGAGCTCTGTGAGGAAGCCCTGAAGCACTATGAGGACTTCCCCAAACTGTGGATGATGAAAGGACAAATTGAGGAACAAAAAGAGCTGGTAGAGAGAGCACGGGAGGCTTATAATCAAGGGGTAAGATGGATGTTACTGCTTTGTGCTGCTGGCATGGAGAGATGTCTGTCTTTGAATCAAAATGGAGAGCCAAACACCTGATTTCTGTCATCGGTTAAAACAGCAAAAGAAAAACAAATTAAATAAGCAAGAGTTTCTCTTACCCATTACCCATATGCAAGGTTGACTTTCTTGCTTGAGAGAGTTCTCTGTATGCCTGACTCCTCACAGGCAGGAAAAAAGGCTTTGCACAGTAATTCTCTAAGACCTGTAAAGATTAAAACCAGAACTCTTAAAAGAAAATCTTTCTCAGCAGCTCTTCGATACACACTGTGAAAGGAGGTGGCCTACAGAGCACTCCTCTCTCTTTTAAATGGTAATTGGTGTCCTTGGGTATGAATGCTCAAAGTCAACAGCCATCAAAGTAGTTTGGACACAGGTTTCTGCCCGTGTCCATATCCTAATGACTCCCTGCACACTCTGCTGTGGTTTGGAGAGAGCCCTCCATCTGCAGAAGGAGCACAAATTGTAGCTGTGTTAAGGGAGGTGTGTTCTTTCTCTTACTGCTGGGATAGCTCAGTTGTACCTGATGTACCTGATTATTTTGGATGCAGCAAAAAAAATTCACTTCTGTGCTGTGAGACTAACTGAAGAAATTGGAGAGACATAATCACCTTGGTCTCTCTTCTTCTAAACTCTACAGGAGGATATAGGGAGAGAAGTTCTTTTCTATAGGAAGGACAAGATTTTTTTTCAAATTTACCTATAAGCATACTTTTTTTTTTTTAAACAGTTGAAGAAGTGCCCCCATTCCATAGCCCTGTGGCTTTTGCTGTCCAGGCTGGAGGAGAAAGTTGGGCAGCTGACTAGAGCAAGAGCCATCTTGGAAAAGTCTCGCCTGAAGAATCCAAAGAATCCAGATCTCTGGTGAGTTGTGTGGAGTTGAACTGAATTTGGGCTACCAATTCAATCCGTTCTACAAGTCAGGTATTTCACATAATCTCAGCCATTTGAGCCTGGGACTTAGGACCACACCCATCCTGGAGTTTCTTCTGGACTAATAACTCCCCTGAGTAGCAGAAATGCTTTGGTGATCCTGGCTAGCTACTCCAAGGGTCTGGGAACTAGTTATTTCTTTACTGATAGTTGTAGTGCACAGAGCATGCAGACTGCATGGGGCTTTCTCCTTTCTGTTACAGTCTCGTTTTCAGATTGTTTTTTATCTGGGCCATTAGGGAATAGAAGTCACATTTATTTTTAGATGTAGGGGAATGGGAAGATGTCAGTCACCTACACATATTCAGAATATGGGCAGATGTTTGCAGTTTTCAGTGACCCTCATGTGACTCACTGTTTGTTTCAGCCTAGTGAATGTTGTCATAAATATCATGAGAGTCTCTTTCTTACCAGGTTGGAATCTGTGCGCTTGGAGTACCGAGCTGGGCTGAAGAACATTGCAAACACACTGATGGCCAAGGCACTGCAAGAGTGCCCCAATTCAGGTGAGCTGGATCTCACTTCTACCTTAAACACAATTGTTTTGCCCAGCTGATAGAAACACATTTTTTCCCAGGATGTCCTTTCTGACCAGGTATCAGAATATAGTGTTTTTGGAGAGGTGTCAGTCATCCTTCTGCAGAGGAAATGTTGAGGGTCTTTGAGAACAATCCCAGTGACTTTGTGCTCTCTCACACCTGAGGAGTTGGTGTTGTTCATTTTTTTGCAGTACCCAGTATATTATTGGATCCATGGTCCACAGTTTGTCCCCAGGCTTCCTGCAAAAGCATCTTGGATATGAGTGGGCTTTTCTTGGAAGCTGGTAGAAGTCTGCCAAGTTTTAAAATGAAAGAAAGACGCTTCAGTGTTTGTAGTTAGGAAGTTTAGTGGAAAAAGAATGGTGTTTTCTCTGTCCCTCTGGAGTACAGCTGGCCTTAGGAGATTCCCAGTTGCTGATTTGCCTGCACTGGTTGCACCACTGTGAGTTTAATTACTTGTGCTGGCAGCGAATTTCCACCACAGCCATGGTTAGGGGATCATGAAACATAAATGTTCAGTCCTGGTTTTTGATTATTTTAGCTCATATAAGAGAAGGCTAAGAGGTCATATGATGTAAGTCAATTAATTCTAACCAGCAGTGGAAACATTAGCCTCTTGGGATGGGAGGATAAAGTACCTAACACTGTTTTGGGGCACAATTGCAGAAAGACTTAATTTTTTAAACATGTTGACATCTTTGGGGAGAAGATGTCACATAACTACAAATTGTAGTAACTTACTGCAAGGCAAGGCTTGGTTTGCCTTCAGGCTGGGTTTTGAAAGATGTTTAATTGGTGGCTGCTTAAGTCTCAGTAAAATAGTTGGGAAATAAGTGACTTTTATGACATGATAAACTCATTGCAAGGTACTCTCCATGTGAGTGGGTCACCAAAGCTGCACCACCCAAAATTCTGCTTTGTTTTTGTGAGTGACCTAATGGGTGTTTGCCACCACAGGCTGTTTTACAGATCTGCCTGTTGCTATGGAAATGGGCAGCAGGATCTCAGTTTTTGTTTAAACAATTGCTTCCAACTTTATCTTAGACCTCAACAAACCATCATCAAAGCCTGCAGGACTTGGCTCGTTGGCCACCTGTGGTCATGTAAACCAGAGGTTTGGGTCCATTGGTTGCTGAATTGATTCCTGGTGGGTGGCAGGCTACACAAAGAATAAAATAGAAATATTATGGTGTTTGTGATCCTATATATAAAGAGCAAAAAGAAGAGAGTGTCTCTCCTGTCTGTCACTGCAGTTGTCAAAGCTCGTGTGTGTTCCCGTGGTGCTGTTTATGGGAAGCAAGAGCTCTTTGATGGAGTCCTGGCAGACACCAGCTCTCAGGCTTTGCTTTGAAGTGATCAGGTGTGCCTGGCTGACATGAGAAACTGCAGATTTCATGCTCCCCTGAGCATATTTCCTTCCTTGCTTTTGGCAGTGAGAGGAGCTAGGGATTAAACCCAGCTTTCCTGGATCTACTGTGTCCTTCATCAATGTGTGTGGAGCCAGCATCAATAAGACACTGTTGCTCTCCAGAACCCTTGAAACTGCTCCCAGACTGTACTTTGCACTTTCTGAGACTTTTGCCACTGCAGTTGCCTGTTCAAACAGACAGATACCTTTCCCTTTGGAAATGCTGATTGGCCCTCTCTGTCCCAGAGTTTGCAGTGTCTCATTTGAAAAGCCTGAGCTCTGGGTTAGACAGTGCTGGAGCTGCAGGAATTGTGGTACAGAAACCCCCAGAGCTGAAGCTCCAGCGTGGTGCACACAGTAGCTAAAAATTTAGAGTACTGAATGAAGTATCCGTGTGGAAATAGTGATCTGGGAAGAGGTTGGGGGTGAATAACCACCAGGGTTGGGGCTGTACTGCTGGCTTGTGTTGCAGAGCACTGGCCTGATGTCAGGGTGGGGAGGGTTAACCTCAAAATAACACTAAACAATCTTCCTACTTGGTTTGATTTAGGAATCCTGTGGTCAGAAGCAATTTTCCTTGAAGCACGACCACAAAGAAAGACTAAGAGTGTGGATGCTCTCAAGAAGTGTGAACATGACCCGCATGTCCTGCTGGCTGTGGCCAAGTGAGTTCCTGTGCTTGATGCAGTAAAAATATCCGTGTCTATGTGTGGCTCCTTCCAGGATGGAATACTGCACTCCAGCACAGCCATGTGATTCTGGCTGCAGCAGCTCTAATAAGTCCCAAAGCAAGGAAAGCTCTGCAGCTGTCTCCTAGTAACTGTACAAATCTCTCCCTTGATTCCCTTGATTCCAAGTGGGGAATGTCAGCCTGCCCTCGAGCTGTTCTGGTGGGTCTGGGGCTGGCACAGGATGCAATACACTCACACAAAGCCCTTTGCCAGTGCTGGATATTGGCACCCTGCAAGCTGCTTTCTTTCTGTCCCTTGAAGAGGATTTCACTGTGCTGTCAGGTGAATTAGGCTTTATTAAGTGGTTCAGGATGTGTTTTAAGTATCTGTGAAAATAGGGACTTTTTTTGTTGGTTATTTTTCAAGTTTTGTGTGGCTGACTGTATCATTTTCTTTTCTCTCTATTCTAGATTCTGTCAGGTGTCTTTTTAAATTCTGAGCTAGATATTCTGCTCTTGAATGTTTCCTATGTCACTGTTCTTCAGCTGTGCCCTTTCACAGAATGCAAACCACCAGCCATTCTGTAGTTTGCTTCTCTGAAATGGGAAGATAATTTACTAGGAAATGTTTTCTTGTCCAGGTTGAGTTGTGAGGATTCCAGAGCTGAAAACCTGCTGTTAGAATTGACTGGTGCCACATCCTGCTCTGATGTGTGAACAGCCTTACAGCAGCTGTGATGGAAACAAACTTACTTTTCTCCCTTTGTGACTAACAGAAGAGGTTAATACAGGAGACATTTTGTTCGAAGTTGCCCAATTCTTTCACAACTCTACTTCATAAGCCAAAGAAAACTGTAGGATACACTCCAGTGACTGCAACACTGGGTTCTGCCAGATCCTGACAGCTGACTGGTTCAGCTTTAGCAGCAAGTGAGAAAAATGTTAACTTTTGCTTTATGGCAACTGCTCCCAGGCCCCTTCTGGTGCAACCTCAGGCTGTTTAACAGCTAATCCCAACATAAACAGCTTCCACCACCCATCAGGACTTGCCTCTGTAGGTACAGAGTGTCACACATCTGTGACAAACTTTTGTTAAATATGTTGCTGAAAATGGCCACTGCTTGCAGGTGTTAAACCTCTGCTATCATTGTTTGTGTTCTTGTAAATCACAGTTTATTTAACACAGAACAATCAAGAGTATTATAGGGCTTAAAACCAATCACATAAGCTGTATAATTTTATGACAGGCTAAGCTCTTTATGAGAGGTGGCTGATTTGATAAAGACCTTATAACTCAAATGAACTCTTTAATGCAAAGGAGTGAAACCAAGAGACTCTTGACTCAGCTGCTTCCTTACTGGGGAGAAATTTCAGCATTGATCAGTGCCTGGATGAAATGGCTGCAGTGGGGCTGTGTCAGGCTGAGGTTTGAGTGCAGAAGCTTCCATGCTTGTTTTTCCGTGGAAAATGGGGCTGGCAAGGCAGGTCTGTTCCACTCCATTCCAGCAGGCTTTGTAGGTGTGAGCATGTGACCACACTGCAGCCAGTTACCAGCTTTTAGAAGTTATTCAATTGTTAGATGCTAAAATGGACTTGAAACATAAAGAAATGAAAGGAGTGGGAATAGATGTAGGCATGTAGTCTTGTCTCTTCCACACCAAATCTGGAGCAGCAAAATTAAAGTAACTGAGGCAGCAAAAGTTGAGCTCAGTAATGCTTCTCCTCTCAGCAGAGTCTGTCTGTGCCTGGGGCTAGGTTATCCTCTTAAGTTATCCTCTAAGTTATCCTGCCTCACTGTGGGGCAGTAAAGAGGAAGTGCTGGATGTTCTTTTCAGTCCTCTCACGCCCTTCCCTTCCCAGGGGCAGGATGGTCTGCAAGTTGCCTAAAAATCTGCTCTTTACTTCCTGGGAGAGCAAAGAATTTGAACACCTGCAGAGCCTTTAAGTGCTGGGGCTCCTGTGGCTTGGCATCTTCCTCTAAAGTGAGGCTGTTTGTCAACTCCCCTCTGCTTTTCCCAACAGGCTGTTCTGGAGCGAGCGTAAAATAACCAAGGCGCGAGAGTGGTTCCACCGCACGGTGAAGATAGACTCTGACCTGGGGGATGCCTGGGCCTTCTTTTACAAATTTGAGCTTCAGCATGGCACAGAGGTGAGTGTGTGCCTGGGAACAGGGGAGGCAGCAGCAATCCCTGGCTGGCAGGGGTTGCCCAGTCCTGGGATTGCTGCAGTGCTGGGCTGAGCACGCTGCCACTGCTCCTGCCTGTGTGGTCACAGGGAGGCCGGCTGTCACGCCTGGTCACGAATGAGCATGAACAGGCCTGTGTGGTGGCTTTTAAAAGGTGCTGTCATTAGCTGAGCTGTGTTTCAGGCTGCTTTGCTGTCCAGAGTCCTGCTGGTTCATGCAAAAATCTCTGAAATCAATCTTCCTCCTGTAAAACTCAAGCTTGCTCAGAGGGGATTGTGCTGGAATTGTAGTGCTGGGTTTGTGTAACTGGGGCTGTTCCTTCCCAAGTCTCGAGTACAGGCTGCACATGAACACAGCAAGAGGAACAGCCAGCTCTAATCTCTTACAGCAGTTTTTACTGCTGATACCACTGAAATAATGGGGGTGTTTATCTCCTGACTTCAGAGAGACCTTTCACTTGACACAGCTCCTGCAGGTGGTAATGCACAGGAAGTTCCTGCTGCAGTTTCTCTGCAATAGTCAAAACTTGCTTACCTGCAGCTCAGCCAGTTTGTTCAGCCAGGCAGGAGACTTGCTGCTTCTGAATTTTTACTTGGACTTCCTTTGAAAATAACAGATCCCAAACCCCACCATAATCTTCAGAAGAGTGTTTGAATCAGGGAGGGTTCAATTTTTGGCTGTGTTCTGGAGCAAACCAGGACAAACTGTGATTTCTCTTCCCTGTAGGAACAACAAGAAGAGGTGAGGAAGCGCTGTGAGAATGCCGAACCTCGCCACGGAGAGCTGTGGTGTGATGTCTCCAAGGACATAGAGAATTGGCAGAAAAAGATTGGAGAGATTCTC
>VXBB01009432.1:46835-57907 GCA_013399915.1 Illadopsis cleaveri
AGAGCTGAGGAAGAGCCACGACTCGGCTCGGCATGGCCAGCAGCCAGGCAGGCTCCGGCCCCACAGGCAGGGATGGGGGAGGCTGGGATTTCCCAGGGTGGTCCTGAGTGATGCTGGGATCCTTGTCCCTGTCCCCAGGACTGCACATCAGGGACTTTGAGGCAGGTGAGGTGCAAGCATTGCTGGGTTTATTTTTATTACGAATTTTTATTATACATCTGGGTGAGAAAGGTGAAGCTGCACTGGGTGGAGTGGGTTTAGGGGGTCAGCATTGCATGCATTCACAGGCACACGCCTCCATTCCAAGCCAGAGGAATGCAAAAAGCCCAAGGATGTGGTGGAGTGCAAGGACAATGCCACAGCCCCTTGTGGCCAGCAGAGTGGGGGGATATGGTAATTTTGGTGCTTGAGGGGTTGCAGAGCAGCCCTATGCTTTTTACTCATCTCCACGCCTGCCTTTTTGGGTTGAAATTCATCACTTTGGAAGCAGAGAAGCCAAAAAGGTGTGGGTGAGCATGGCTCCAGTCTGTGGCTGTGCCATGGGAGATGCTGGGGTTAACGGGAGATGATCCAGGGTTTTTGGCAGCATCAGGCCATGGCTCCTTGCTGGGATCTCATAAAGGCTTTTTCCTCCTTAGGAAATAGAGCTGCCGGATTGGGACGGGCTGCTCAGTGCTGGCAGCATCTCTGCACGGGCAAGGGATGGGCATGGTTGGAAAAAATCTTCCCCTTCCTGCCTCCAGTTTTGTCCTGCAGCATCTTGCTGTGGGCAGGATGGGGGCCAGTTTGGACAAACTTAGCTGTCCCCTCCTAACTGTCCCCTCTGCCAGCTCCTGTAAGCTGAGACCCAGTCCTGGGGACACCAAAAGGAGTTTGTGCTTTTGGGACCAGTGGATGGCCCCAAGGACCAGGCTGGTGGCAGTGGGCTGACCTTACAGCAGAGGAAATGATCCAGTCATGTTCCCTGCACTGGGAAAGCCAGGAGAGATTGCATGTTCCCCTCTGCTGCTATCTGCCCTCCCTCCTGTGAATTCCCTGTCATCTTGTCTTTTGGCAGAGCTGGAAAACTGGGAGACCACCGTAAATAAATCCTGTGTCTTTAAGCTGTTTTGTACAGTACAAGAAAATGCACTCGTTGAATTACAGCTTTTTAATCAAATACATGTAACCATGTCACTTAAAGTGCTCGCGAAAAGCAAGGAAAAAAAAAAACCCAACACAATTGGAAGAGCACGATATTAAAACCAGCTGCCTGCTTACCCCCACCACAGTTAATAGTTTTTGAATGTTCTGAATGAGAGAGAAACCAGAGCCAAGCTCCACTTTCATGTCCATCTTTCTGATCAAGCCCTGTCAGATGGGGGGAGCCGGGCAGCCTGACACAGAGGCAGGGGATGCGGGAGGGCTGCACTCCCTTGTCGTGCCACTTTGCCCATCCCTCCAGGCTTTCTCCCTGTGGTGATGGGATGTGGGAGCCCACGGTCTTCCTGCAGGCAAAGCAGTGCTGCATGGCTTGGACTCAGCCTGGGGATGGGAGCACAGGTTGCCCAAGCCATGCCAAGGTGTGGGATGCTGCTCTGGGACATCACCACCATGTTGTGTGCTCCCTCCTGGCCAAATTTAACACTTTTCTACCTCTTGATGCTTCTTCCTGCAAGTTAGCATCACCGCTCGTTCCTCTGAGGCACTGCACTACCCACAGCATCCCTTCCTCTGAGCATGCCAGTGCAGTCCATGGTGTCACATCCCCATGCCCCGTCCCCTTGGGACACACATGCCAGGACCACCTCAACGCCTGCCTCCGGCCTTGCTGGCCACCGACCCCCCGCCCAGCACAGCCTGCCAACCACCCGAGCTGCGCAGTTCCCCCGCAACGTGGACCAATGCTCATTAAGCATGAGGCAGAGACCACCAAATATGTCAAAACACACTTAAAATTTATTGTTTCATACCATACGTTTGAGTCTCTTGAACGCCGGCCAGTGTTTCTCCCTCTCCGCGATGGGGCCTATCTGCTGTCACCGACGCTTCACGTATATGTATAGCCCGCTTGCTTGCTGGCTTTTTCTTTTCCCTCCCCCTTCTTTCTTTAAATGCAAAATACAAACAATTGATGGAAAATGTACATTTGTTCCATATGGGACGGTCGGAGTGTGGAGAGGAGCCAGCAGAGGCATTTTTAGGCAGACTCCTCTCTCCAGCGGATGGCTGGATGGCTTCCCAGAACGGCCCCGCGCGGCCTGGCCTGACTCTCCTGACGAGCTTCAGACGATCTGTGACGCTCCCACGATGGTGGGGGGGACATGATTCAGTTCCCTGAAGGGATCAGTCTCCCTGGGCTGCCGAGCACAAGAGGAGGGAAAGGCTTCCACCAAACCACTGCAACATCCCGGAAGAGTTGAGCTGGGCTGCGCGGGAGGCGATGGGGAGACTTGCTTTAGGACTTGCATAGGAAGTTGAGTTAGGTTGGGTTGTGTTGGGTTAGGTAGGCACAGCTGGGTTGGTTGGGTTGTGTTGGGTTATGTTGGGATGGGTTGATTGGGTCCTTGGGATAGGTTACATTGGATTGAGATTGGTTAGGATGGGTTGGGTTGGGTTATCTTGGGTTGTGCTGGGCTGGGTTGGGTTCAGCTGTGTTGCGTTAGGTGGTTTGGGTGGGTTGGGTTAGGCTGTGCTATGTGGGTTATATTGGGTTATGTTGGGTTGTGTTGGATTGGACTAGGTAACCTCTGGAGAACACTCCCAACCCTTCCATGAACCTTTGGCCTCCTGGTACATCACAGCATTGCCAAACCACCTCAGAAGAGAAGCACAAAGTAGCTCTGACAGATGTTGTGGGGCTCAGTCAGCTCAGAGCCAGTGAGGAGAAGCCCGCAAAATCCGTCATGGTTCACACAACGAGACCCAAACCTACTGCCTTCATAGGGACCTGTCCTCCTCACGGGGACCCCAGCATGGTGCTGGGTGAGCAGATGTTGGTGTGAGGCTGGGGACTGGGAGTCCAGGGGCTTGTGGTGGCCCTAAGGCAGGGGAAGGAATGTAAGGGCTGGTGGGGGCAACGCTGGAAGCTGGGGAGGGACAACCAAAGCTCCACAAGGGATGTAGAGGCTGAACTACACAGCAAGAAAAGTGCTAAAGCGTTTCAGATTTCCCAGGGCACATTAAGCCTTGCTGGCTTCTTTTCTTTTCTCTTGCAAAACCTGTAATATTTATGACACCCCAACTCCTGTTCCCTGCAGGCAGCTGCCCTCCCCTGCATGCAGAGAATTCCTGCAGCGTCACCCGAGTGTTCCTGCTGCCCGGCAGCTCTGGGCATGGCGCAGAGGAAACGGGGCCTTTCCTGTCTGCAAGGAGCACTGAGATTTTCAAATATTTCCTTTCCCAAACTGAGCTGCAAAGAAGAAAGTTGGGGAAGGCTTGGGAACTTTGCTTCTGCTTGACCAGGAAAGGTTGCTTTGGGAACATTTGAAATCTTTCTTTGCATTTCAACCTTTTCCCTTTGGTTAACCTCTCACCACAGAATGCTGTTGCCTCTCCAAAGGTTTTGCCTTCCATCTAAAAAAAACTGGAAACTTTTTTTTTTCCAGTGCACTTTTTCTCGTGTCAGGAAATGTTTTGGAGCTGTTTCCCACAAACAGGTTTGGTTTTGATAAATCTTTTTTTTTTTTTCTGGAAGAGGGGGGAAAAATATAAATCCCATCACTTGGTCTAGAGCAGCTGCCTGCTGTCACAGTGGGGAACCAGCACGGGCAGCACGTTCCTTTTCCCAGAGATGCCCCCACGCTGAACACCCAAAATACAAGCATCAAGAGGCTGTAATTCCCTGTTCATCCAGCCAGGATGACTTCATCAAGGCTGTGGTGTCAGTGTTCCTGCCCTGACGGTGAGCTCTGGGCTGGAATGGCTGGGGCTGCCCTGGAGCTGCCACTTGCCACCCTGCACATCCCACTTGCCCCTGGCTGTGCCACGGCCTCAGCCTTGGGAACAGCGAGCCCGGAGCCGAACGCTGCCGGGCCGGGCTGGCTGGCACATGAGGTTTTAATATTTGGGTGGGTGATGTCATCGAGTGCTCTGTAACACTGTAAAAAATCCAGAACGTCTATAAAGCTGATCTGTGAACCTCCAGCAGAACACACACACACGGGTGTATGCACATGGATATGCACATGGACACATGGATGTGGACAAACACACGTGCACATGGAGGGATGCACGCGTGGAAGATGCACACATGGATGAACACATGGATGCACCTACATGTGTATGCACAGACACATCCACAGAGAGATGCACGCATGGATACACACGGAGGAACACATGGATGCTTGTGCAGGCACAGACACACAAAGGGGCAACAAAAAAGATGCACAAAAAGGAGCAGAGGTGCACATGCATGGCTACACACATGCATACACACAACCCACTCAGAGGCAGGCACACAGATATCCAGGGATGTGCACACACACACAAATGTCTGCACACAGGGATAATGCACACAGGGATGGATGTGAGCAGGGATGCATGCAGTGATGCAGGTACACACAGGTGCTTGCACACCCATTCACACAGATGACACCAATGCTTGCACACGTACAGGTTTGCACATGGATGTGTTGGGATGCACGCACAGCTGCACATGGGTAGAATCCACTGCCCTGCACTCCCAGGGGACACAGAGCAGATGCCACCTGCCCATAAAGCCCAGGTAGGACCTGGCATCGCCTCCCCCTCTGCCTGCATCCTGGGAAAGCCGGCAGGATGGGCTGTCAGGTTTTCCATTTACCTGTCAAGTACCTTCTCCATATTTCTGCTGTAACGACCTGCTAAAAGCCCCTTGCTCCTCCTCCCCAGCCCAAAACCATCCGGCCTTGAGCTTTGGAGAGATTAAGTCATAAAAATCGGAAGGGGCTGTGCAGTAACAGCCCCAGCCTGAGCAATAACGGCAGTGAAATCATCCCCAAACTATGTCAGCTCCAGCCATTTCCAGTCCCACGTCACACCTGAGCCACTGGCATGCAGTGAAAGAAAACACTGGGGGATGGTTTCCTGGCCCCAGAGCAGCTGTACAGGCACAAGGGCAGGGGAAAGATAAAAATAATATATCTATGTTAAAAATATATAAAAGCAACACATAAAATATTGAATAAATAAAAAAAAAATAAAGACACAAAAATATGAAAATAAAATCCAGTGTATAAAAATAATACAGATAAACATACAACTAAGATATAAGATATGAAACAAGATATAAAATTATAAAAATAATATGTAAAATAAGTGGTGTGGTTAAAGCCCATCAAGGAGCCAGCACCCTTCCTAAAGACCCAGCACCTCTCCCAGGTTCAGCTGAGCCCTCTGCCCTCCTGACGGAGTCAGATCAGCCCCTGTGACACCAGTCTCACCAAACCCTGGATTTGGAGGGGGACAAATCCTGTCCTGGCCATGGCTAAACCATGAGGCTGCAGCAGTGACACTGTGGAGAGCTGCCTGCCCAAACCACTGCTGTACTAGCACAAACCAGGTTGGTTTGTGACACTTCTTGATAAAGTTGATGTCAAAGCAGTGAGTTTAGGTGAAAAAAGATGTGTGGAACACTGAGTGATGGTAGGAGGTGGCATCTTTTGGAGTCTGGCACAGGTCTTTCTGCGTGCTGATATCTGCTGGTTTTTTTCCCTCTCTCCTTTCTCTTCTCTTTCATTTCCCTGTGACCTGGGGTAGGGCTGGCCAGCGAGGTGGGGCTTTCACAGCAGCTGTGTCTTCAAGGTGGTGTATCCTTGGTGCAGTTATGGATGAGAATAACCACCCATTGCAGCTTTCAGTACCTGCTGTAGCCCCAGAGCAGCATCCTGGGGCATAAATCACAGGGTGGTTTGGGTTGGAAAGGACCTTAAGGGTCATCAAGTTCTAACCCCCTGCCATGGGCAGGGACACTTTCCATTAGATCAGGTTGCTCCAAGCCCAATCCAACCTGGCCTTGGACACTTCTAGGAATGGGGCATCCACAGCTTCTCCAGGAATCTGTGCCAGTGCATCACCACTCTCATTCTAAAGACCGTCCATATCTAATCTAAATAGACCCTCCTTCAATTTAAAAATCATGGCGAGATGACACAGCCTGAACCATGGAGAAAGAAGGGAATTTCTGCTGCAGAAAAGTGACTTCATGTTTGCTCCACGATGTGATGGACAGTGGCTCTCCCCAGCATGGCGGGACAGCTGGGCGAGGACCGGCCTGCTCACCGCTGCTTTGAACCACAGGAAGTGATCACATCCATGCCTGGAAGGTACCTGGAAGCTGGGGGCTGGAAAATAATTCAGGGCTTTCTTCTTCCCCCCCCCTCCCTCATCTCCTTCCTCCCAGGCCGCTTCGGGGAGCGGAGCGGGATGGAGGCCATAGCCGGCTGCTTCCTTTCATAGTCATCGGCGGCAGCACAGGATGCTTCTCATTTGGTGTTGTGTTTGTTTGCTGCAGCGCGGGTTCTGGCACCCGCCGGGCGCCCGCCAGCCCTCCCGTGTAGGTAGTGAGGTCATTTTTCCATGTATTCCCCCTTTTTACATACTGTATATGGAAAGACAATGAAGCGCCTTTGTGGCGTTCCATGGGAACGCGTCGCCAGCCCCCAGAGTGGTCCTGTTTATTAGCGCTTCACATTCAACAACAACAAAAAAAAAAGTGAGTCAGGATTGAGCCCTGTTAACACTAATGTGAATTTAATTTAGGAGAAGCTTGAAAATTAATGTCATTTGTTAAATATCCATTTCCCCTAAAAGGCAATTCCTTGCCAACAACAACAAAAACCCTCTTCTTCTATTCAATTTTTTCAAAAAAAATTTTTTTTAAACAGCCTTTTTTGGCGATATCAGCCTGGTTTAAATCACTTGGTGCTCAAGGAACGGATGCCACCGGGTTTTAAGCAACAGATTGTTGTTCCTCCTTTTCAAATTGAACAAAAAAGCTCCCTGTAAATCATACAGTGATTCACAGGAGGGGGATGAAGCTCCAGCAAAGCACCAGCAGCTCTGAGCAGGATCCGGCTGGGCATGGTGATGGCTCGGCAAGACCCGCTGCTGCTGGAGCCGGGAGGCAGCCAATGAAGGCCAGGAGGAGGAAAGGCTCTGGTACATGGAGTTTTCTTCCAGCTCCGAGGATTGGAGAGAAAGCACTGGAGCAGCCTGGCTCTATTTTTGGGGGGTTTCATGGGAAAACAGGGTGAGCCATGGGGACCTCGCATGGATGCGCTGCCGGCCTGCCAAAACAATGACCACACCAAGGCTTGTTTCGAAGGAGGATATCACATGTTTTATTATATTTTAATCTGAGAACAGCTGCTTTTCCTACTGGGAGCATCTCTGGGCGGCATGGCACGGTGCTGTGGGGCTGCCGCCAGAACCCTATCCCATCCCATCCCATCCCAAGCCACCGTCCCGTGCCGAGCCGAGCAGAGCCGCGCTCGCGGAGCCCAAGGCGGCTGACGGGGCGGGCGGGCGGCAGCTTGGAAATTAATACATTTGCCAGGTTGTCAAAACATTAATCAACGGATACAAAAATCTGGAAATGGTTGGGACAACATGTATTTGCGGAAAATATGTGTTCACACAACAAGCACACAAGATGGGAACAATTATATGAAGATGTTTTAATAATTAACCAGAATAAAACAGTTTGCCCTCCATACAGTTCTAGACAATAAAAGTGTTTGCAGTCATATTTTTCTTTTGTACAAAATTCCAGTCAGTTGTTCCTCAATATTTACATTATCATTCCCTTTTCACAAAATATCTCCTTTTTTCCCCCATTCCTTTTTTTTTTTCTTTAAATCCAGCTTTGCTACATAAATGCTTTAGATCTCATGGATATCCCTTGATTTCTTTTTAAAAAGTCTAATAAAAAACCCCAAAAGACATTAAATACCATTTTATATATAAAAATGCTTAGTAAAAATATAGTTTTGTTGCCCAATTAAAATATATTGCTGAGAATACAGTAAAAACTGTCCTAAAGCCCACCCCTAATGGGCGCCGACTCTTTAACAGCCCCGGCAAAGTCTTTCTAAAAGCTTTTTCCCCCTAAAAGTTCGCCTGTCCTTGGGTTAAATACTGGGGACAGGTCACACTTTGGCTCATCCTGTTGTGATTTTTTCAGGCAGGATTTACTGGAATTGGCTTGAAAATGCCCTTTGGAACTGGTGGGAGCTGGAGAGGTGCCCTGCCGAGGGCTGGAGCGGGGAGCACGGCGGGGAAAGGCGTCTATCTGTGTTATATAGTTATACGGTATATCAGTGAGTTCAGCATGGTCTGTCTCTAAAAAAAAAAATTTTAAAAAATCAAAATAAAAAAGAACAAACAAGAAAGCGATGCATTTAATGAGATACTCTAAATATGATGGAGCTCGTGGTTAAAGGAGGATGGCTTTTTGTTTTTAGAGGAGAGTCGGGGCTCTCCTGGTGCGCACATTGGATGGTGGGGTCAACCTAACCAGTGATGCAGGGGCTATAGTAAACAGCACTGCTGGCATCGGACAGGGCTGATATCAAACTGCTCTCCTCACAGGAGATGCTTCTAGGAGTCACTTTGGACAGGGAGACATGGTAAGGGAGGCCCGAGGCCTCGGGACGAGTCCTGCTCATGTTCAAATACTGGTCAAACTCGTTGCGGTCAACGTCTGTCCAGAGCTCGGTTTGGTTCAAGTGATCCACGCTCTCCATGTGGTGGGCTTCAGGCGGGGGTGACAGCTGGCCCAGGTGGGCAGAAAGCCCGTTCTGAGTTCCCGAGCACATCTGGTTGTAGTAAAGGCTGGAGGGATGGGGAGTCCTCATGGCATCGGCCAAGTGTGAGGGGGTCTGCGTGTAGGGCACGGCCACGTCCCGCCCCATGCACTTCTCCTGGGGAAACTCCATCTGGTGATGGTGGTGATAGCCGCGAAAGGGCATCATGTTGCAGTCATCCTGCATGTGCGGAGGGAAAAACGCCGGCTCGGTCTGTTCCAAGACATCCAAGGGAGACATCTCAGGAGTTGGCAAGCCATAGTTTTCAATATCCGACCCCATGGAGTGGAGTTCTCTGAAGTGGTTAAGTGGGGGAGGCTGGGGGTGGCCCGGCTGGCTGCCGCCATGGTGACTCATGCTGAAGTTGTCACTGCAAGGCTGGGAAAGGTTATGCAGGAGGATATTGGGTTCCATCCTCTTGATTTTCTTGGCTTGCTTCTTTCTCCTTGGGCGGTATTTGTAGTTGGGGTGATCCTGGAGATGCTGGATTCGCAGTCGCTCTGCCTCTTCCACGAAGGGACGCTTGTCGCTGGCGCTCAGCGCTTTCCACGATTGGCCTGGAAGAGGAAAGAGAAGCTCTGTGAGAGTGGCTCAGCCACCTGGCACTGGCCAGGGCATGGGGACACCCAGTGAGAGGCAGCCCAGGGGTCAAGGGCTCCTGCTGATGGCTTGGCACCTGAGTGGGGACTCACTGCTGGCACCAGGAAGGGCTGGGGAATGGGTTCCCAAGCCAGACTGCTCCCTTGTCCCAGAAGAAGGCTCGGGCAGTCCCCAGCACTTCAGTGCTGTGGGAGAATGGGGGTACATAGAATGGAAACCCCTCTGCCAGGGCTGGAGATTCTGTCTCCCATTGCCTCCTGGTACAGTCCGCAGTCCCTGCTTCCCTGCATCTCGCATCCATAGCCTGCACCTCTGAAGACCAAATCACCCATCCCAGAAACTCACAGCACCATATCCTGAATCCCACATCCCCACACCCCGCAGTCCCATGTCTCTGCATCCTGCTGCTCTGTCTGTCCATATCCTGCTTCCCGTAGTCCCGCATCCTGCAGCTCCATTTACCCATATCCTGCTTCCCGTGTTCCCACATCCCGCATCCTATAGTCGTGCATCCCGCATCCTGCAGCCTGTATTCCCATATCCTGCATCCCTGCAGCTGTGTACCCCTCAGCCCTGTATCTCTGCATCCCACAGCCCTGTTTCCCTGCATCTTGTGTACATGCAGCTCTGTATCTTCACATCCTCACAGCCCACAGCCCCATATTTCCACATCCTGTAACACCACATCCCACAGTCCTTGATCCAACAGTCCTGCATCCTTCCACCTTGCATCCCTGCAGCCCTGCATCCTTGCAACCTGCAACTGGTAGCCCTTCATCCCACATCCCTAAAGCTTGTCCCGGAGCTCTTTAACCTTGCAGCCCACAGCCCCGCATCCCCCAGCTCTGTATCCTACAGCACTCCCTCCTTGTACCCCAGCTCCTGCACCCCATATTCTTGCAGTCTGCATCACGCAGTCCTGTACCCTTGGAGCCTGGCTAGCAGAGCCCCATATCCTTGCATCCTACAGCCCGCTTGCTGCCTTGCATCTGTGCAGTCTGCATCCCACAGCCCTGGACCCTCACAGCGCACATCCCAAATCTCTGTACTGCTTCATCCCACACTCCCAGTCCTGAATCCCTGTACTCCAGCAGTTCTCATGTCCAGCTCTGTATCCCTGCATCCTACTGCCTTGGACTATCAGAATCAAACCCACCTATCCCTACACCCCCAGCCCCATACCCCATCATTCTGAGCTCTTTACCTCTGCATCCTGCAGCCCTGCACTCTTGCAGCCCACATCCCCAGACCTGTACCTCTGTATTCCTGTATTCCCAGCCTTGTACTCCCTCATCCCTGTCTCCCCAGCTCGATATCCTCCACAGCCCTGTGCTCCTGGATCCCCAGCCCCACATTCCCATGTCCCTAGCTCTGTAAGCCTGCATCCACAGCCCTGTACTCTCGCAGCCCGCATCCCCAGCCCGCACCCCCGCATCCCCAGCCCCATAACGCAGCATTCCCGCATGCTTAGCTCCACACTCCCGCATCCCCCAGCCCCGCACCGCGCATCCCCGAGTCCCCAGCCCTCCTCCCGCTCCTCTCCCGCTCACCCAGCATCTTGCTGAGCACGGCGTTGTGCAGGTCGGGGTTCTGCTGCGCCAGCCGCTTGCGCTCATCCTTCGCCCAGACCATGAAGGCGTTCATGGGCCGGCGGATCCGGGAATCCTCGGCGGCCTTGCCCTCGGGGCGGCCGGCCGGGGGGCTGTA
>VXBB01009432.1:58778-73736 GCA_013399915.1 Illadopsis cleaveri
GAGGAGGAGGGAAGGGGGGCGTCCCCAGGCACCAGCAGGAAGAGCCACCCGGGGAGGGCCGAGCTGGGACCGGTGTGGAAGCTGCTGCCCCGTTCCCTTCTGTCCAAGGAGAAGGGTTGTTGAATTTTTTTTCCTTTCTTTTTTCTTTTTCTTTTTCTTTTTCTTTTTCTTTTTCTTTTTCTTTTTCTTTTTCTTTTTCTTTTTTCTTTTTTCTTTCTCTCTCTTTCTCTCTTTCCATTCTTCCTTTCTTTCCTTTCTTCCTTTCTTTCCTTTCCCCTTTCTTTCTTTTCTCTCTCTCTCTCTCTCTTTCTTCTCTTTGCAAGCCCCTTTTCTGCTCCCTGTGCCCTGCCCTCGCCCCCCACCACCCGCGGTGCGGAGGCAGGGAAGCGCTCAGCTTTGCCTGCCAGGCTGTGTGCAGGAGCACAGGGATGTTCAGGGCTCGGCGTTTATTTTTCTTACAACTGACTCCGTGTGTGTGTTTTGGCCAGCATTCCCCATCCGGGGCTGGGAGCAGCCCTGGGGTGAAGGCAGGGGTGAGCCCTCTTCCCCCGGCAACTTTCTGTGGGAATTCCAGTGTCAGGGAAAGAAACCGCTCCTTGAGTTTAAGTGCCGCTGACATAAAAAGCATTGTGTTTTCTAGGGGCTGTTGAGGAATGGGGGGTTCAGTGTCAGTCAGGTGATCATGGCTAAACCCAGCCTGCAGGGCTGCTGGGGGTGGCACAGCTGTGCCATCACTGCCTGCCTTGGGCATGGCCGGGTACCCACAGCACGCTGCCATCGGCAGCCACAGCAAAGCATCACATCCCCCGTCACCAACTCACTGCTCCGCTCACTTGGCTGCCATCCAGCAGGGATTTGCAGTGCCAAGGGTCAGGCCAGGTGGTCTGAGGGTCCTTCCTGCCCTTGGCACTGGGAGTTATGAGTTCTGCGGGATCCATTTGCAATCAAGAAGATTGGCCATGGTACTGTGCCTGCCCCTGAAACCCCTGGGGCAATCGAGCTGGCTTGAATCGACTTGAAAGAGATGAAAATATCCCGGGTCTCAGCTCCGGGTGCCTGCCCCCAGGCCCTCTCTGGCTGTGGACATGCCCTGGACCCCAGCCTGAAATGTGAACCTCAGCGTTAGGAAGACTTGGGGCACTGGGTTGCGCAAGAGCCCAGCTCCAGCCTCTCACAGCCGTGGGGTATTGCATGCCATGCTTTCTGTGTGTCTGGAAGTGATTTGGACAAGCCGATCTGCTGTTAACCCTAAACAAAACAAAGGCCTCTAAAAAAAAAAAAATTAAAAAAAATATCGTGTCTCACTTGTTCTTCAATCATCAACCAGGAGCAACAGAGTTTCGGGCGAGATTTCCTTCACATTTCTGGAGCTCCTTATTAAAATTTTGAAAGTGCAAATCAGCACCAGCCCACAGGAGAGCCCACACAGCTGCAAGCAGTCTCCTCTCTCCCTCATCCAGAGGGAGCTGGAGCATTGCTCTGCCGGAGAAGCAGTCCCTGCTGCCATCCAGAGCAGAACGCCTGGAGAATTTGGCTCTTTGCCTCCACCCTGGGAGAAACATGATGGGTGCTGGGGGATCTGGGGACTCTCAAGCCAGGACCTGTGGCTGCCTGTGGAGTGAAGTGAGCACCCTTCAGGGCAGCCAGTTGGGCAGCTGGTGGGGACATCCCCCTTCCCCAGGCTTCAGCCAAGCATGTGTTACATTCCCTGATCACATCCTCTCTGTGGCCTCCTCCATGGCCCTCCATGGCAGAACCCTTGGCCTCCAGGTGTGCTCAGAGCTGCCCTGGAGCTCTGGTGGCATCAGTTGGCATTTGGGATGTGATGGGGATAAGCAGCAGCAGGGTGGGAGTGGGGGCAGCTCTGATTTTCATAGCCCTGGAATGATGTTAAGAGCTGGGGCAAACCCTCCCCAGTGGAGGCAGGGCCTCATGTCCTCGACACCTGCTCTGTACAGCCACTCCAGGCTTGAGCTTCTTCCACACGGGATGGTCAGGGTCTCAGGATGCTCTCCCTGTTGCAGGGGGCAGAGATCAGGGTGGTGCTGCTGTCCCTGCTACAAGGGATAGTTTGAGAGCTCCTGACCATGGAGCAAAGCCGGGCACTTTGACCCTCAAGCTCGTATGAAACCCAGCCTCACACTGGGTCTGCAAACCTGGTCTTGCAGTGCATTTGCTGTTGGTTCTGCATCATTAGGAAATCATTAAGAAAAATAAAAGAAGGAAAAAAATGAAAAAAATTGCACGAAAAGAAACAAATAGAGAGGAAAAAAAGGAATGGGATGAAGAGCCCTGGAGTGTGGCATGGTTTTGGAGGAGGTAAAGCACAGAGAGAGGGGAAGGAGAGCTGCGACATGCAAAGCACACAAAAATGCCTGGATGCAGAAATGCCTGGGTACAAAGCACCCTGAATATCCAAAATATTCCTGGGCCAGCCTGGGAGGAGTTTACCTTCAAGGGCAATGCCACCCCTTTCCTCCCTTCCCTCTCCCCACAGCCAGCACCACAGAGCTTCACTCCAGGGAGTGAAAGTCCCCTCAGCCAGCTGTGGGGTGAAGTTGCAGCATCTGTGCCTGGCTCAGCTTCCCTGGGAGGGGGATAAAGCCTTCCTTTCACCCTGCTGCCCAGAGGGCTGGAACGTGGGGTGCTGGAGACCCACTGGCTCCTCACCAGCCTCCTTGTGTGTGCAGCCACACACCAGGAGAAAGCTCTGGGCATCCCTCATCTCAGCCAGGATGGCTGCATGGCAGCTGAGTGACCTCTCCCCATGCCCTCCTCGCTGGCCGTGGAATCAGGCAAGCTGCACCCAGTCCAGCACACAGCCTCGGGAGCTGTGTATTTTTTAATTTCTTTTTTTTTCATTCCCTCCCCAGTTTTATTGAGCTGGCAGCTGGCTGACCCCACCCCGGCCCCTGGCTTCCCTTCCTAGCATCCCGCGCAGCCCAGCACCACACCTAGCAGAGGAAGCGTGGCGGGACGGCCGCCTCTGCTCCCCAACACAAAGGCATTTGCCCTCCCCGCCCCCAGCCCGCCCGCTCCCGATTATTTCTCCCAGCCGGGTCCAATGCCGAGCTCCCACCCGGCTAAAAATAGATGTGGCACCACCTGGATCATCCCAAGGGGTGTCAGGGATTTGAGGGCTCAAAGAGGGGCTGGTGGGGATGGCAAGAAGGGAAGAGCCTGTTGCCAGCTGAGCCTGATGGTTATTTCTGCTGCTGCTGCTGCCCGTGGGTTTGTGCAGGAGCCCCAGGCTGAAGCTGTGCAACCAAATCCAAGGGACTTGTCTCCAAAATTTGCATCCAGGTAACAGAGGTGGCAGGTGGATGCTGGCAGGATCCTGTGGCACAGCAGTAGCCAGGCTCCAAGTTGTGGTGGGGAAAATGACTTTTTATCCTCATTTTGCAGAGAGTGCAGGGCAGGGACAGGGACAGGATGGGTCCTTGAGTATGGGTGTAAGTGCTGCACCCTCCTCTGGTGCCCAGCACTGCCTTCCTTTGCTCACACAGACCAGCCTTGCCTCTAGATGTGTTCACACCACTAATTGATTAATTGCCATGCAATTACCAGCAATGTGTGGCTGGTGCCGTTGTATGTCCAATTGGATGAATATTTCACAGGAAGATATTTGTTATTAATTATAGCAAATAATTATCACTAGGCCACACCAGACGTGTGCCCAGAGCAGTGCAGCCAGGTGGGATGGAAATGACCTACATCCACACCTGCCAAGGGAAATGGGGATCCTCGGAGTGGCCACAGGGAGTAGGGATGTTCCTCACACAGTCTGGGGGGACCTGTGCAGCATGGCCCAGGCTGGCATCTCCCCCAGAGCCCTGAGAGGTGCCCCTGTGCCAGCGGGTCCCGTGGGCTCCCCTGGGGCTGGGGCTGCTCCAGCCTTGCTGGAACAAAGGCTTCCCAAAGAAAGGCGCTTCCTGGAGAGCAAAGGACTCAGGGCTGGGGCTGTCTGTGAGCCCTGCTGGGAGGCTGAAGTCATCCGCTGGGAAATGCTGTGTTCACTGGAGCCTCCCTTTCTGCAAGGCCCAGCTCAGCGCCCCGTTTCCTTGAGCACAAATAGTTCAGTGGGTCAGGCGGAGCTGGAAAGCGCCAAGCAAGGCAGCTGGGGTTCAGCATCCATGTCAGGAGCATCCTGGCTGCAGCTATGTGCCTGTACAAGGGTGACAAATCCCTCGTGTCCCCAGCCAGGGTCCAGACTCCCACCCAAGTGGGGGAAAGTGGGTGGTTGTGCCACTGCCAGTCCAGGGAATGCCCAGCTCAGCTTTCTGCTCATGTGCTCTTTTTTTTTTGCTGCCAGCTCCCTCTGACAAGTGAAGGGCATCAGGGACAGTGGGAAGGTGTCCTGGGCCACAGTGGCTCTCTGCCTGGGTGCTCACTGCCACACTGCCCTGCTGCCAACCACACCACAAGGTCCCCAACAGCTGCAGGAGCTGAGCTGGGAGCATGGTGTGGGCTGTGTCAGCCAGGCCTGGCAATCAGACACCGCATCTGAGGAAGCAGAGAAAGTTGTCTTTATTTTCAGCTCTTTTCAATAACCAGAGGTCAGCCTTGTTTATACAGGATTATAACTGGAACGACAACAGCGATATCCATTGTGTGAGCAGCGAAACCCACAGCTAACCTGAAAAAGCTGTTTGCTCCACATGGGTGCAGCCACTGCACCTCCTGAGTGATGACCAGAGACCTTGGGCCTCCCCAGGGCTGCCCTGCCTCCCCTTCCCCTGCTTTTGCTCTGGCACAGCTGGCTCTCTGGTCCCACCATCAGCTCGGGATGCTGCACTTCCAGCCGCATCACCCTGTGTCTGCTCCCCAAGCTGTTCTCTGTGAAAACTGGGGTGACATTCCCCACACTCCAAGCATGAGCAGAACTGTTGCAAATTCCACCCAAGGTGCTTATGGACACTAAATCCCGGGCAAGGCTTCAGCACAAGGAGATCAGAGCATGCCAGAATGTGCAGGGCACATGCTGCCTGGAGTCGCCTCCCTGGCAGCTGATTGCAGCAGCACTCGTTGCTTTAATACCCAGTTCCCATCACAGAGAGAGCTTTTAGGAAGGAAAGTCTTACACTTCTACCAACTATTTCAAGACTTCCATAAACACATTTTTGGTTGAGCATTAAGGAATTACCTCAATGCAGAGCTACTCATGCCAAATACATGAATACAGAGTGTAGAAAAGCCGCCGAGAAGCAGATTTGGCTGCCATTCAGCTGCTCCGATCCGCACAATTTCTTCTCTTGATTATAGCAAGAAAATGCTCCCTGCCTGTGGCACTGCATCCTCCCAGGAACAGGCAGCTGGCCGACAGTTGGGCTGTGCAGAGCCTGGGCATGCCGGGGTTATTCGCTACTTCCATCGCTTGAGTTGGCAGAAAACGCTGCTTGCTGGTGTCTGTGCAGGAGATGCAGCCAAGAACTGGGATCCTGCTCCCTCTGCATGCCCAGGCTGGCTGCCTCGGGATGCCTGACCTCCTTTCGAGTGCTGAGGAAAGGAAAACTGCAATTAGAAGGATTTCTGAGCCTGGATTTTTTGGGAGGTAGGTTGGAGCTGCCCATCTGTGGCCCTGCATCCACACATGTCCATGAGAACCACAGGCATTTGCAGCTCCAGCATGGCCCTGCTCCATGGCCTTAGCCTTGGGGACTCCCAGGAGATGATGTGGACCCCAGGAAAAGTGCAGTCTCCCCTTTGAGTACACCTTTCTCACAGGGCTCTGCTCTGTGCCTTCCCAACCTCTGTGCCCACGTGAGAGAGCGGGAGGTGACACCACTGTGGGCATTGAGCCCCCAGCTGGCAGCAGAAGGGTCACCTGTCCTCTCTCTCACGGGGATGGCTGATCCAGCGGCACAGGACATCTCCATCCAGGAAAGGTTTGCTGTTCTCAGGAACTGCTGTGGCTCCTGACATGGTTTAACTTAGCATGAGGCATGCCCTCACCGGGCAGCAGTAGATGGCAGATGGCTGCTGGCTGTGCCATGCTCCTTTTCTTCCCTTTCCCCTTTTCTCTCCCTTCTCTCTCCACTTCCCCTGCAGCCTCCAACCCAGTGCTTTCTGCTCGAGTTTTCCATGTACTGGCTGGTTTTTGCTCACAGAAAGGTGTCTGCCTGGTTTCTGGGCATCACCACAACCAGGCCTGGAGGAGGAGGAGGAGACCTTTGCAGCACCCCTGGAAGAAGAGGAACACAACAGCATCCCAGGAAGAAGGGGAGACCTTTGCAGCATCCCACGAAGTAACAACCTTTGCCAAAGCTTGCAGCCCACCCCACTGCACACAGGATCTCTTCAGGCCCTTTAGAGAGAATAATCTCCTCAGCAGATGGCAGGATGTATGTCTGACAGAGTGCTTCTATCCTCGGAGAGAATAATAAAAATAATTACAATAATAATAACAAATAATAATAATAATTACAATAATAACACTAAGGATAAAGAGAAGGACCTGACAGCATTCCTGCCTTGCCAGTAGAGGAACAACTTTTGCTTTTAGGTGCTGCACTGGGGATATTAAGGGAAAGGAAAGGGGATGTGCTGCATTTGCAGCTCAAAACCCCAAGAACTGGGACATCCCTCCCATAAGTTGGCCTAAAAACGAGGTTTTAAAGCTTGCCACAGGCAGCATCGTTTTCTTTGCTTTCTGATTTCAGAGCATCCTTTGTGCTGCAGCTCGGAAAGCAGCAGTGAAATCCCTCAGCAGCAGAGCTGGAGCTCAGGGATGGTGGGAGCAGCCGTGGAGGGGTTTGGCACAGGGATGCAGGGTGGGATGAGGAGGGCGCTGTGGACCCCCAGAGCTGTGCCGATGCCGGGGATCCCCGCGGCTGGAGGAGCGCAGGGGGCCGGGGCAGGAGGGAGGCGGTAGGGAAGGGCTCCAAGGGAAAGGCTTTGTTCGCGGGCCAGCCGGGAGCGTGCGAGGGCCTCCGGGCTCCAGCGTTTCTCCTCCACTTCGCTCCTGCTGTGTGCGGGAGCCGAGCCAAGGTGGAGCACGGCGGGGTGGAGCGGGTCCCTGAGGAAGGCAGGGGACAAGGGACGGCCGTGCATTTGGCCCTTAAATTGCCTGGGAAAGCAGCTCTGTCTTTCCATCTCCCCCCAAGGCTCTTCTCTCACCCAAGCTGAGGCTGTTTCCCAGGCTGCTTGCCCTGAACACCTCCACCTCTGCCCTTTGCCAGCGACCCCTCTTCTTGGCCCATGGAGCCCGTGGATCTGCAAGCTCAGGGGAAGGATAAGGAAAGGCTCACGACAGAATGGCCCTTCGTGGAGCGCTCGAGCTGGAGAAATAAGGTTAAAGGCTCTTATCTGATGGAGCTGCAGCCTTGCCAAAGCCTGTTGCTATCAGCTCGGGACACATGTGCTATTGGCAAAGCTTCGGGGACACAATAATACAAACAGTTTTCATTGTCGAGTCAACAATGATGGGAGAAGGAGCCTGGTGCTATTACCGGTATAAAAGGCACTGTAGGAAAGCTCAGGACAGGAGGATGCAGTCGGGATCAACAGCAGAGTTTAGCAGATTACAGTTATATTTGTATTCGGGAAGGAGAAACCTTCCATCCCCAGTGGGCTGGAGCCAGGAGGATGGAGCCAGTGGTGGGGGTTGAGGCTGCAAGGAAAAACTCTTAGAGCAGCACTGGAAGCAGCTGCAGCAAAGTGCTGATGGCAGCGGGTTTGGACAAGGGCAGGTTTGCAGCATGTCAGCCCAAGGTTGTGCTCTGTTCATGAGGAGTCACTCAGGGAAAAACGCATGGCTGCAAGGCAAGAGAGGCTGTGCAGCAACAGCCCGAGGCTTGCACAATCCTCCACATTTTCACTAAAAATTCTGTTTATTTGGAAAAGCCAGTGTTTTCAGGGTGGATGGGTGATGTGGTACACACCGTACCCAGAGCCTGCTGTCACCTGGGCAGATTTGAGGATGATGGGGAGAAGGTGGGTGTCTCCACAGGGCTGGTGCACAGAGGCCAGGCAGTACCTGCATGTTTCACGGGCATTCTTCCAACACCCACGTTGCTTACCCCCACATTCCTTCTCCTCAGCCTTCCTGGCCCCTGTCAATCTGAATGGGGCATTTTTGGAGAACACACATTCCCATGCCATTCCATCCCATACCCTCAGATGTGGATGGTGAGGTGATGGGGAGCATCTGTATTGTGCCCATGGCAGTGAGGAAGAGGATGCAGATTTGCCAGCTGTTGTGCCATGGTGGCAGGAGTCAAGCATCTATCTATCTATCTATCTATCTATCTATCTATCTATCTATCTATCATCTTTCTATCATCTCAGGCACAAAAGCCTCCCACCATGGGGGGCCGTGGGAGGCTGAAAAGCTGGACAGGAGGTCAGGAAATCGTTGGCTAATGTCAAGGACCGAGTGGGGCCAGGGTGGCCATTCCCACCGGGAGCGATGATGTCAGGCGGCAGCCGGGGCCAGGAGCAGGAAGCCCAACGCAGCCAGCGAGTCTGTCCTCCTTGGACTTCCCCATGAGCTTTCATGAACAATGCACCTCATGTCAGGGACACTGCGGGGCAGAACCTCCTTCACTTGGGACACTGCAAAGCTCATCCTCCTGCACTGGGAGCATCGTTGTGCCGTTCCAGGTGCTGCTCTTTGCTCATGTGGGCTCTGGGATGGTGCTGGTGTTGCACCTTTTGCATGGGGATTTGGCGTCTGCTGCATTGCTAGGAGGTCTGGAGGTGACAGCTCTGCTGCTGTACTGTGCTGCTTCCTTGGGTGGCACATCTGGCCCTGTGTGAGGAGAGGACAGGCTGGTGAGCTCCAGAGGAAGTGCTTGGAGAAAGAATGGCCATGCTAGCTGCTGGCCCTCTCCCACTTCCAGCTCGGGCTGGGACAGGGTAAATACATGCTTCAAGCATCCAGCCATGACTGCTTCGGTGTCCAGATATTCCATCTGGAAGTAGAAACAGCAATTACTCAAATGTGACAGGAAAGGCTCTGGTGAACTGAGACACTTAGGGAAGCTGTGAGATGGGGAAAATCCTCTCCAGGCTGCAGGTGCCCACTGAGGTGAGGAGTGTCCATGGCCCTGCCTCTATCCTCCCAGCCCAGGCAGCTGGGGCTGAGTTTTGTATCTTGACCCTTTCGTGAACTGAGCAGGCATTCAGAGCAGACAGGGGCTGCAAATGGGGTGGCTGGGACAGGGCAAGACACCTGGTCACAAACAGCAAGAGGGAGAGGGACTTCCTGAGGCCAGCGAGCTCATGGGTGGCCCCAAGGACTCGAGCTCAGCCTCTCCCTCCACCCCACCCAGCACACCCTTGTTTTCACGGAGGTGCCTCCGCGCTGGGGCCGCCGCAGGCTGCGTTTGCCAGCGGCTGGCAGCGATGGCTGTGCTGGTGCCGACAGGCCGGCTGGCATGCTTTTCCCCAGGGAGGCTTTAGCAGGAGGCTGTGCATTTCTGGGAATTGTGTTGGTTATTGTTCGAGCTGCAAGTGTGCGGCGCGCTGATGAGATCAGGGCTCGGAGCTCGGTGCTGGGGCAGCGGAGCCGCTGCAGAGCCGCTGATGGGGCGATAAGCGGGACGAGGTTCTTATCTCTGCTCCCATCGCTGCCGGGAGCAGAGGGCACGGCACAGGCGTGGTGACCTGGCTCTGCTCAATGAGGGCAGTGAGGAGGGAACACGCTGCCTTCGCCCTCCGGCAAACCACGGCTGAACTGCTGTGGTTATTTCAGAGATGCGGCTCCAGCCCTTCTTGCTGAGCCTCTCCTTCCTCCCTCTGTGCCAGTCAATCCCTGTCTCCAGCCCCTCTGAGGTCTCAACCCCAATCCTGTCTGTCCCCATACCTGTGGCATGCTCTGCCACATGCTTGCTCCTCTGCTGACAGGACACAGGTCCGGTTGATCCCAAACTGTGGGACAGTATCAGAGCTCTGCTTGCAAAAGCACTGAGAGAAAGGGGCTGGGGTGTTTGAGCCCTTTGCAATCCTTTGCTGTGGCTGAACTGAGAGGTGCCATGTTACCCTGTGAGAAGTCAATCATTTTCCTCCTCCTCAGGAGGAAGCCTTCTTCCACACACTGTGGCTTTTGACACAGAGCAAGTCACGAGATGCTGAGGTCAGACCTGCTGCCACGGAGGGGCACTGCCATCCAGAGAGCTTCCCACTGCCCGGGTCTGGAGATCACACGGGTGAGCAGGGACAGCATAGGAAATGCTACATGGGAAAGCCCTGTGTGGGAGCCCAGGAGCCCCTGCCTTCCCACAGCAGACTTATCAAGGCACCAGTTCAGAGTGGTGCTTTCCATGGGCCAAAAGGGAAGTGCATACACACCAGACTTCTCAGGGTCAAGGATGCTGGGCAAGCAGTGAGAGGAGAGGCTGCAGGGGGCAAGGGAGGGAACCAGGGCGTGGGGAAGGAGACACAAATAGCAAAATGAATGGCTTGAACTTCCTATGTTTTATAGAGGTGAATAAAAGGAGACAGAGAGGGGGAGAGAAAGGAGACCTTAGTGGCTATACAGGCTCTCACGCTCACACAGGCCAGCCCAGACCCCAGAAACTGCTGGTGGCTGATGTAGGGTGGCAGCCTGCACCCACTTGGCTGGCATGGCTCTGGGCTGGCTGCTTGTCTAGCCCAGTGTCCCCTGGGGGCATCTCACAAAGCGTGACAGGCTGCTGCTTAGCATTTATTCCTCTCCCTGTCATTATTATTTTGAACAGCAGCCAGTATAATTAAAACTGTTAAGAGGAAGAGGTTTAGGGAAAATCCAAAGTGTCTCAGAAGAGCATTTGCAAAGCTGGAGGTCCAAACTCCACCCTGGCACTCACGATGAGCAGGGCCCATGGGAGCCATCATCTCCTCTGCATCCTCCCTTCCATGCTCCCCATTTCTCAGGGTGGCAGAGGCTGGGCTAACACACAGGGTGGTCCTGGCCACGTCCCCCTGCAGCAGCTGCCCACTGTAGCCAAATCCTGCAGCTTTTCCTGGTGTAGGACTTGTCCCAAGAGGTCCAGATGTTTGCATCCCCAGGCACGGGTGCTCACCTGCAGCTCCAGGACAGGTGCAGTGGGGGGATGTAGGGAGTGGAGGACATGGAACCTCTGTGGGCTGCTCTTCCAGAATGGCATGGATGGATCCTAAAATATCTTGTGGGAACCATGATGCTTTCTGTTGTATTAGGGGGTCTGTGCCACCAGAGGAGGTGTGGAGAGGTCCCTTGGCTCCTCAAAGGAGAAAACAGGATGGTCTGTAAGACAGAAATGGAAGTCACCATTCATGCCCCATTCTCCAGGTTTCCAAAGTGTTTGAAGGGAGGATTTGACTGCTCCAGGGTCAAATGTCCCCAGTGCCAGGACTAGGAGATTAAGGACATTAGACAGCTGCAGCAAGGAGAGGAAGAAAAGGCAGATCCCTGCCTCCATTCCAGGGCTGGCACAAGTGCATGGTTAGAGGATCAGAGTCAGGAGCCCTCCAGCCAAGGCAGGCTCATGAGGGTGAAAAGGAGGGGAGACACATCAAAACCCCTCCCCAAAATAAGTGCTGCTCTGGCAAAGCCTATGGCAGATGCTCCCATCTCCTGCCTCAGCATCTACCAGCTACTGATTTTCTGTTGTTCTCTGGATGGGGTCACTCATTACCAGCCCAGAGCCCAGTGTGTCACCTGGGACAGCCAGTCCTCCAAGCAGTGACCCAAGGCCGAGGTCCTGGAGACCTGAGCACCCCTGAATTTAGGGGGTGTCTCAGGACAGAGCTTCCCTGTGGGTTTTGTGGTAGGTAGATGGACAAGGCAAGCCCAGGAGTGCCTCTCATCTCTGCTTTTTCCAAAAGTGCACCAGACCAAGCCTCTGGTGGTTGGGAGCAGAGATAGGGTGGGGTTTGATGGCTGATCTCCAAATGACTTGAACTTACTGGGGATAGTGGAAGCAGGGAAAGCTCGTCCAACTTGATCCAGCCCATTCGCTGTGTTCAAATCTGCTGAGAGTTGCTTGGGAAATACAGTAGCCCAGTGGAAAAAACAGGTGAGATTTTGTGGGGTTTTATTTTGCAGGAAACTTCTCCTGGCTCTCCCAGATCTGCCTGCCAAGGGAGCTGCCAGTGAGGCACCACACACAGAGACTTTCAGGGAGTCTCTTGGTGTGCAGGGGTCAGCTAAAGCCCCCTCCCAGCCTCTCCCTGACGGACTCGCCCCTGCTCTGTTTTTAGCACATTCAAGTAGCTGCTTTCACAAGAGGTAAAAGAAAGTTCATGGATCCGTTGACAGATCACCCCAAGCGGGAATTTCTCTGGGAATTCCTGCAATAGCAGGTTGGCTCCCGCGGAGGTGGAGTTTCCTCTGGATCTACCTCCACCCAGGCTTGGGGAGCGCTGCGGCCACCGGCTCCACGCTTGGGGGGCTGGGCTGAGCGACGCCACCGCTGCTTCCCAGCCAAGGTCAGCCAGAAACCCTCCCCGCTCTGCAAGCGCCTGGGCTGTTGTGTCCTGTTAACCCTTCGGAAGCGCGGAGCCGCAGGCCAGCAGGGTCGGGCTGCAGAGCTGGCCCGTGCCCACGGGCACACAGGGGCAGGGGACACGCCCGGCAGGCACACAGGGCTGCAGGCATGAGGATTTCGTGCCATTCTGTCCCTCGGGGACCCGCTGCCAAGCAGGCAGTGGTGAGCCCTGGGTGAGGCTGGTTGCCCCTGCAGGAGGCCAGCACTGGCAGGGTGATGGCTCCCGCTCGAGGCAGGGAGCGACGGGCTGATGGCGCTCGGCATCAGTGACTGTGTGCTCTGGAATCTGAGACACGTCCCCGGCCATACTTGTGGTCAGGAACCATCTCTGCATCGCAGCGACACAAACCACACTCACAGTGGCAGCAGTGCCGCTCGAGCGTGTCTCTGACGCCAAGGACCGGCGTGACCCGACCCCACACACGGGACAGGCAGCTGCCCATTTCCAAGGACCTACAGAAGGTCCCCTTGTTGGGACTTGTTTCCTCCTCCCTAACAGAGGTGGGGTTCTCCAAAATGGCACCCCCTGACTCCACAGCCAGACCCTGCCAAGGGTTGGAGGATTTCCAGGTGCTGCACAATCTCCAGGCTGTGGGGTGGAGGGAACTCGTGTTCACAAACACGGCCAAGCCAAGAAATTTCAAGATATCAAGCCAGGGAGAGGGTCCGGGGCTCAGATTTAGTCTGGGGCCACCTTTGCTGATTTAGGGATGAACGTGTCTTACGCATTCAGGGAGCAGCTCTTGCTCAAGGGGATCCCAGAGCTCCGTGGTATTGCTATAAATCTCCATGGTATTGCTATAAAGAACAGCAAAGTGGCAGCTTGCTAGTGGGCAGATTTGGGGGTCAGCCACCTATCAGAGTTTTAGCACTGATCTGTTCAATACTTCTCTCTCTGGAGGTATTCAAAACCCATCTGGACAAGTTCCTGTGCCACCTGCTTTAGGNCAGGGAGCAGCTCTTGCTCAAGGGGATCCCAGAGCTCCGTTGTATTGCTATAAAGGACAGCAAGGTGGCAGCTTGCTAGTGGGCAGATTTGGGGGTCAGCCACCTATCAGAGTTTTAGCACTGATCTGTTCAATACTTCTCTCTCTGGAGGTATTCAAAACCCATCTGGACAAGTTCCTGTGCCACCTGCTTTAGGCGACCCTGACTTTGAAGGGGGCTGGATCATCTCCAAGCCCTTGAACCCTACCAATTCTGTGATTCTGTGATTATGCCCTCAGTGACTCAGCTGGCCCAGGACAGAGTGCAGTTGGAGATGAGCGCTGGGAATTCTGGTTCCTGAGACCTGACTGTGGATTCCGAGGCCNTTTGGGGGTCAGCCACCTATCAGAGTTTTAGCACTGATATGTTCAATACTTCTCTCTCTGGAGGTATTCAAAACCCATCTGGACAAGTTCCTGTGCCACCTGCTTTAGGTGACCCTGACTTTGAAGGGGGTTGGATAATCTCCAAGCCCTAGAACCCTACCAATTCTGTGATTCTGTGATTATGCCCTCAGTGACTCAGCTGGCCCAGGACAGAGTGCAGTTGGAGATGAGCGCTGGGAATTCTGGTTCCTGAGACCTGACTGTGGATTCCGAGGCTACACGTAACAATATTCCTGTGCTTCCACATGATCTGCAGCTCCATCGGGGCAGGACACGGCCGCTCTTCACCAGCACAGTCAGAGCCCTCTCTGAAACATCGGAGCTTGGCGAGGGCTGTGCATGGAAGTTCTCCCTCTGCCAGGAACCAGCTGGAGGGAGCAACAGCTCTCAGCAGCAGCTCCCGGGGGATGCGCTGCCCTCGCACAGTGTGCGAGTGCCATCTACAGGGGGTCCAGCCTGGCCCCCCCAGAACACCCGTCCTCTCGCCACTGGTAACTGCTGTCCAGTCGCCAAGGCCGTGTGAGGGGCACAGCCTCGGTTTATCCAGGGAGCGGGGTCAGCACTGCACCGAGGGCTCAGCACAGCCATGGACAATAGTCACCGTCACAGAATGGCTCGGGGTGGAAGGGGCCTGTAAAGCTCATCTTGTTCCAACCCTCTGCCATGGGCAGGGCCACCTTCCACTATCCCAGGCTGCTCCAAGAGCCATCCAGCCTGGCCTTGGACACTTCCAGGGATGGACGGGCAGCCACAGCTTCTCTGGGCACCCTGTGGCAGTGCTGTCACCACCCTCACAGGGAAGAATGTCTTTCCAACACGCCATCTAACCCTGCTCTCAGTCAGCGTAAAGCCGTTCCCCTTCGCTCTGTCACTTCCATCCCTTGTCCAAAGCCTCCCTGAATCTCTCTACGAGCCCCTTTAGGCACGGCAAGGGGCTTTAAAGGTCTCCTCGGAACCTTCTTTCTCCAGGCTGAACCCCGCAGCTCTCAGCCTGTCTCCACTGCAGAGGCGCTCATTGTCTCCGTGACCTCCTCCGGACCTGCTGCAGCATTTTGGCCCACGGCTGTTCCTGCCGTGTCGTGGCACAGCCCCGCGGGCGGGGACCAGGGGTCCCTCAGCCCCGGGGGTCCCTCAGC
>VXBB01009432.1:73810-99430 GCA_013399915.1 Illadopsis cleaveri
AGCGCCCCCGGCGGCCGGGCGGCACCGGGCGGCACAGGCGCGGGGCACGCTGGGAGGTGAAGTCCCACCCGTGGGCAGCGCTCCGGCAGGCGGCGGGTGGAGCTGGCGTTCCGAGGACTACAGCTCCCGTCGTGCCCCGCNTTGCGTGGGGTGACGCGCCCCGTCCTCTCCCTTTCCGCAGGATTCCCTCCTCGCTGCCGCGCTGGTGGACCCCCACTTCTCCCTTGGTGCCCGTTGTGAGGGGCGTCCCCCTCCCCGGATCTCATTTTGGGGGTCTCTCTTTCAGTGCTGCCCCGGTCATTACATTGTGCTGGAGCAGAGGCTCCCACCATTAACGTGGGGTTCCCTACCCCTCGCCCTTTCCCTTCCCCATCCTTTGCGGAGGTGTGGGATCCACCCACTGTCACTTATTGGGCGGGCAGCCCTATGTGCCCCTTTGGGTGCTGTGGGAGCCTCCAGTCTCCATACTGAGCCCCCCACCCGAGGCTTCAAGCATCCCCAGACCTCATCTCAGCACTCCGGGGCTCACCCTGTGCTGTCTGCTCGGTGTTCTCCTCCTAGAGAGCATCCTCCGCCCTTCTCCCCTGTCCCATTGGGAGGCCAAAGCACTGGCCTGGGGCTCTAGTTTGCCCTCGGGGAAAACCCCAGTGCTGATGGATTTGCTTCCTGCATCTCCGTCCCATGCCGGCACTACTGCTCACTCCCGTGGCCTCTGGAGTGTGGAGGGCTGGCCAAGCTGCTGTCTGCACCCGGGGAGTCTCGCAGGGTGTGCTGTGACCCGTGTGACAGCCTGGGGGAAAAGGAGCCGGTGTTTTCCAGCTTAATGGGATATATCAGTGCTTGTAGGAACGCAGTGTCATGCAAGTGCTAAGGCAGAAAGCTGACAAGGGTTTGTGATGGAGGTAGGCTGTACATCTGTGTTTGGGGTGGGGGAGAAGGGTTCTGGGGCTGAGTGGGGCTGTGGGGAGTGGGAGGTGATGCGTGAGGAGGGGAAGGGATTAGAGGAGTGTGATATTCGTGTGGTGGGATGCTGGGTGCTGTTATCACATGAACTTTTGGATGTTGTACTGACCCTGCCAGCCGTGGGTAGGGCGAGCACTGTCACTTGTGTCGCTGTTGGAACAACCCAGGGAAGTGTGTTTGGGCTAAAGCACAGCCTGTGATGTCCATTCTCACTGGTGGTGGATTTTCAACATCAGTGTTGAAATAGGAAAGGAGCAACTGTGCAGAATTTGCTTCCAGCTTCATTGGGAAAGAGGCAGCTTCTTACAGGAGGGGTATGCAACATTTCCTCTTGGCTGGCGTTTGAGATGGTGCTGTACTGCAGCATGTTGTGTGTTGGCTAATCTTAGAACTCTTCCTGCAGGACAATTTGCTGGAGTGCCTGTTTGTTGCTCTACTTTTTTCATCGATCATTTGCTGCCATTGTGCTGAGTGGCTCTATTTGGAGTCAAGAGTCACCGGGGGTCACTTTGGATGTTCAGGGCTGGAGGAACGGGAAGGTGTGAAACTGCCTGAGGGGGAAGTCAGTCGTTCTGGGTACGGTAAACGTGTGTGGTTTATGCTGGTGTGAATTGCTTGTGTGCACACTGGGAGCTTTGACTCCGCTTTGGTTTTGGCATCTGTTCTGTAGGGTGGATTGCAGCTGGATTGCTTCCTGGGATGAGCTGGAAGCAGCCCTTCTGCATAGGAAGGACGGGATGTGAGGACAGGGCTGGTAGTGCAGGCTTCGCTTCCCTACAATGGTGGCTGTGCAGGCCTTGTGCTGTAACTGGGTTTGGAGTGGTCGGTGTTGTAAATGAGTTGCTAAATGTGAACACTGGAAGCCTTGTTTGAGGGAAGGGGGTTGGGAGGAAAGAGCCAGCTGAATGGAGACAGGCCTACGCCAGGCTGGGATGTGCCAGAGCCAAGTGATTTCCATTTGTCTGAGTGACTGCCAGTTTTAGCTGTCTACAGATTCCTCGTCATATTTTTCCGGGTCCTGGGTTCTGGGATGTAGAGATGATGTAAGGAGACTTCAGAGAACAAGTTTCAAGTGACCAGCATCACAGCTTGCTGGCTTTGCTCCTGGTCTCAGCTTTTGTCCTGAGCAGAGTGGGGGCTCTGGAATATGAAAACTAAGAAACAGCTACATGGAGTCACTGACATTTGTAATTCAGAGTGTGTTTTTCAGGTGTTAAAAATGTTCAGCGTGCCAGGTAAGAATAATAAACTAATGCTGCAATTGCACCATACACAAGCAAGGACCTGTAGCACTCCAGTGGTCTTCTGTTTTGCCCATTCCAATAATTCAGATGCCTTCAGGTTGCAGAATCTACTATCTGCTTGGAACAGCAACCCCAGCAGTGAGCTTGCTGTTGTTTCAGGGAATGCTTGTTGGTGTTTTTCCCTTTGAATTCAGCTTTCTGTGTCTATTCCCAAGCTGTTGAATTTCTTTAATAAAAGCTGAGGCACTCTTTCTCTTCTCCTCTCCAGGAAGGTGCAATGGATTTACTGAAAGAACTGAAAACTATGCCTATGACTTTGGATTTACTGCAGGTGAGTTGCACAGTTATGGTAAAAAACCTGAAGTTTGCATCTGGATGAGTTCAAAATGTTGTCTAAATAAACTTAATAGATTTCCTCACACTTCTTGCCTCATGCAAAGAATAAAAATAAACATTAAATCAAATAAAATAGTGCAGAAGTTGGGTTTTGGACTGGCAATTAAAGAGCTCTGGGCTGCAAAAAGAGGAAAGACTGGGTTTAAAGTAGCAAACACAGAGGGCAGCCTTGGGAGAAGTTTTTTGTAATGCTGATATTTAGGACTTAGGGGAGGAGTGAGCAGAATTACAATTTGGAGGTTGTGATGCATCTCGGCGTTTTTCACTCTAAGCTTGAATGTCACTTACAAGTGTGTAGGGAAGGGATTGGTGGGAGATTGGATGTGTCTTCTGTTCAGCTGTGCAAGCTGGTGAGTGTCACCTCGCTCTTCCAAAGTTGTAAGGGTCGCAGAATCATTCTGCAAGCCTTTGGATACTCCTGTCTTTGTCACAGCTTTGACTTTGTTGTGGTTATTTGAGATTTCAGTTAATAACTAATAATGGATCTGTTCTGGAGTGATTCACGGGGGTGTTCCCTTGCAGTCCACCCGCATTGGGATGTCGGTGAATGCACTGAGAAAGCAGAGCACAGATGAAGAAGTGATATCACTTGCCAAATCCCTCATCAAATCTTGGAAGAAACTTCTAGGTAAGGAAATCAGCATGTTCCTGTCAGATTCAGCTTGTGAACAATCTGCCTTCAGTGGGAGGTTGAGTTTTTTGGGAGAGCTTATCTCTTGATCTGAATAAACATTTAGCAAATCAGCCTTTACAATTCCACCCTCTCTGTCTTTCGAGTTTTGTGTCCTATCATGCATCCCCCTAGATTTAGCTCCTGTTTAGCCAGCTCATCATTGGAAGAACTTTGAAAGCTTCAGGACTATTAACTTATACCTCCTCACATAATAATTAGCAACGTTACTTGTAGAAACAATATCTGTGCTCTGAACTCTCTGCTCCCACTTGTGCTCTGCGTGGCATTAACACCATGTGTGCTGTCAGCCTCGTGCAACAGCTCAGGAAGGGAAATGCTGGAATGCATTTTGGGTGGTGAGTTGGAGGAGGATCTTAGTTCACCATCTTGTAGATAAACTCACACGGACCATTTCCAGCTGGGGAGGCTTTCCTGGTTAGGGACTCCCATTTCTTGCCAGGCTGGATGAATGTTAAAAGGGCTCTTTTCCTGTCCTGCCTGGATTGTTACCTCCTCATTAGACTGGGTGTGTTTTGGCTAGACTCAGACAATTTACCTCTGGGTCAAACTTTTTCTACAGTGTCATGAAAGTCCTCTCCAGGGTTGTGCTGTTGGCTTTCAGCAGCACTTGGGAATCAGAAGAAGCTGTGCTCCCACAAGGAGCAGCCTGTCCTGGGCCTTCAGCTGGTGTTGGCTGGAAATTCTGCTTTTAGTTGTGCTTGAGGGAACTTGATCTAATCCCTGCTCAGCAGCCTCTGAAAGAAACTTCTGTGAAGAGGCATGTCTGTGAGGAAGCTGATCTCCCAGGCAGGCTGATTGCTCTCTAGTTTCTCCAGTCAAGCTTTTGCTTGAATTACTTTCTACTTGGAGGCAAGGGAAAGGTCTGTTAGAAAGCAGGAAGGCCATAAAGGCATTTTCTCCTGATTCTTTTTTGGGAGAATAATAACTTGCTTTAGGCCAACAGTAGGTAGTGTGAAAACATTGAGGAGTATAGGCAGGGCTGCAGCATAAAGACCAGTTCTGAACTGATTTCTCTTTTGAACACAGACGCCTCTGAGGAAAAAAATGAGGAGAAAAAGAAAAGCCTGTCTTTGCCAACATCTTCCTCCAGGGAGACTGGTAACTCACGAGACCAAAGGTAATAGTTCCCTTTTACTAAAGATGACACTGTTAGAGAATTTAAATTTTCTTAAGGCACCTTACTTTAATTTTTATTTTTGTCTGAATCAGGAATTTTGTGTAGTCAAATTTCTGGTCAGAGACACTGGAAGTGTTTCTTCTTCAAGGTTGATCCGTGGTGTTATTAATTAACTCTAATGCAGAAATACACATCTAAAAGTACAGTGGCTTTAGTGAGTTTTAAAATTTTATTCATATTTTATTTAATGTTTTTTACTTTTGGGTATGTGTTGTTTTTTCTAGTAGTAGAACATTCCCCTATTCTTTTTTCATGTTGCATTTTTGTGCATTTTTGTTTATTTCTAACTTCGAACTACTTAGAATGAAGATTATTTTTGGCCTTTTCAGTGTCAAGTGATGGATGGGATTGATTGATACAGTACTAAAGTAAAACTTCCATTTCTTTGTCCTTGACAAATCCCAGCAGAAGTCCCCTTTTCCCTGTGGCTGATGTCTCCCAGCTGGCAGGTCAGCTGCATGCTTGCTCCTTGCCATGCCCTGAATGCTGCATCCTGTTTCCACTGCCTGTGACTGCAGTTGTTGAGTGCAGACAGTGATCAAAGGAGAGGGGGAAAATGGGATTTAAAGCTTTGTTCTAGAAATTTCTCCCAGCCTCAGATCCCAAGAGGGTGTGTGCTTCCTAGATTTGGCTCTTAAGTAATTTAGCCAATTTCCCAAATTTGACAGAAGATTTAGAGTATTCAGGCTGTAGTACTGCTGGCTTGCAGGATTTTCCATGTTTGCAGCCTTTGTTGGTCACTTTCTTGTCACTTCTTTGTTTTTGCTCAGCTCTCTCAAGGCTTGGCACTTCAGGGTGAGCCTTTGCAACTCATGCAGAGCTGCTGATGGAGAGAAGGCTGCAGATGCTGTGCTCCATGACTTTAAATGATTGTTATCTTTGCTTATCTTGCTTCCATAGAACGGGAAAAAGGATTTGCTAAGTATTGCAATGGAAAGACTTGGAAGACTTCAGTGCAGAGTGGGAGCCAGGGCTATCCAAATCTGTGTGTGTCTGTGTGGGATTTCACTCGGAACAGGATCTTGGCTCTAGGCACAGAGGCAAAACCCCTCCTTGCTGCCTCCTTGCTTTGTCACTTATCATGGGGTCTCTGGAGTGGAGCTGTCTGGCTTGTGCTGCTGGTGTTCCCTTGTGCCTTACTGTGCTGCAGGTACTGCAGTTTTATGGGGTTTTTTGATCCTTGATGGTTTTTTAGGTGTATTCAGCCTCCATCTTCTGCCTAGCAAAGCATCCCCTTGGCTGTGAAGGATGAACAGAAGCCAATGGATTAGTGTAGCCTAGACCAGGAGCAGGGGCCAGCTCCTGGTGTCAGTCTGTTGAGCCAGGCTCTCTTCCAGAGACAGGAATGTTTTTTTCTCCAGTCCTGCAAAATAAACTACTAATCTGCCTTAAAAAAAATAATAATTTATTGGCAGAGGACAGTCTCTGTTCTTTGAAGCAGAGACTGCAGTGGAGTCAGATTGGTTGCTCAGTGTGTGTGATAGCTGGTTCAGATGAGGCTGCTGTCAAGACACCAAAGAGATCAGTTTGTCTTCAGATATCTCAGCCTCTTAGTCTGTTAGATTTTGGCTATGCCTTCCATTTTTGTCAAGGAAAAATATTTGACTAACTCTTAGCCTGAAACTCATCTTGCTTTCTGGAGCACAGATGTAGAAATCCCTGTGAGCTATCACTGCAAGACCTGAAGGCTCTGAGCCAGCCAGTGTGGAGCTGGCACCTGTGAATTTAGATGCTGCATTAGTCTAATCCAAAGCATATTCTGTTGTGCTGTAGAGTTTCAGATCCATGTTGTAGTACATTTTAATGGGCTGTGTCTAATGTTTCTGTCTCTGGCAGCATGAGGTTTTTCTTTTCCAGAATTCTCTAAACTGCCTTTATTAGGAGGTTTTGTATCTGTGGCCTGAATTTAGCTCTTCTGTGGGATTTTTTTCCAGTGCAGCCCTGAGTTCTGCTTGCAGTCCCTGGCTGCTGCTTTGTCACCATTTTGTTCCAGCATAGCCTTGTTTTATGTATAAACTTTTGCTGCCTGGATAGATTTACAAGCTCTTTCTCCTGTTCAACAGGAACAGTGTGAACCACAAGGATTTCCTGAAGTAAGTCTTCTAGGTGTGTTTGAACTCTATTTCCCAACTATTCTATTTATAAACTAACCTCTGAACCTTAATAAATAATTTTCTGTCTTTGGAGTGGCTGAGAACTCTGTTTCATCTAATTCTTGAGGGATCAATTCTCATCTCTCAGTGCATGGATGATGTGTGTGTGCAGGCAAATGTATCTTTCCTCATCAACTAACAGAAGTGGGACTACCATGCATCTTGTTGAGCTTTTTTCCAGCCCCAAGGAATAAACATCTAAATATTCAAGCATTTGCAGATAGAACCATCCTGAAAATCAAGTATTACCTCTGCAAATGCAGGTTTGAAGTCCTGTGTTTGAGGACTCATAGTGGAGGTCATGTTCTGAGTTCACACTGAGTTCATACACAGGGTTTTGCTCTGGGAAACCTTTGTTTGTTTCTTGCAAAATGTTACAAAATTTAAATCTGGAAGAGCTCTCAGGGAAAAGTCTCCTGCAGCGCCTTCTCGGCACAGCACAACCACTTCCCAAGCTGTCCCTGACTGGCTTTTTTCAAGCTCTTTGACAACCTTAGAAAATCTCAGGGCAAGGCATTTCCACAGCTGCCCTTGGCAGTATTTCCAATTTATAACTCACCTTTACAGTTTAAAACTTACTCTCAATCAAAACATAGCAAAACTAAATCCATTTCTACACCCTTCTGTGGATTTTTTTCCCACAATCTTCCTTTGTAAGGAATTTCAGGACTTGTCTCCTTTAAGTTTCCCTTGCCACAAACCACCCATATTCCTTCAGTCCTTCCTTTTACTGTAAGTATGTTTTGCCTTTGTCCTTTGGGGAAGTGTAATTTTTCCAAACTATTTTATGTAACATGAGAAGCTGTGATTTTTTTAGATGGGTTATTCCTGAATTATGGGTTATTCCTTAGTGTATGCTCTGGTATATACACCTCCATGAGTGCTGCCTGTGATTTGTGTGTAGCTCCTTAAGCACAAAAGTACCTGATGGCAGTTTCTACATTCCAGATGGGAGAAAATCATCATCTAATGGATTATTTACAGGCTAAGATGTTTCTTCTTTTTGTAACATGTGCAGTGTAAATCCTGTTGAATGTTTTGAGCTGTTTGGACACAAATCTGTTCTTTAATAAGCTCCTGCAGTGCCAACCAGTAAAACCAGCTGGTAAAAAGGATTTTTATTCAGCTACTGGTCAAAGAGAAACACAGCGAGCTCACAGTACAGTCTTACTCTCAGAGTGCATCCTCTCCTTCCTATGAGCAAGAAATTAAAGTTCTGCTTTGGTTTGACCTGAACAATTTGCTGAAGGTTCACTGGTGGATGCTTCTGAAAAGGGCTTGGCGAGGCTCTGAACTGTGGAAATCCAGGAGCCCCAGTGGTGATCTGTGGGATTTGAGCCAGACTGGATATGACCTTAGTCACAGGAGCTCCCAGGATAAGTCCCTAAAGTCATCTGGCTCAGTTTGTGTGGCAGCAGATTCGGAAGGTTTCCAGCTTAGTGCTGTTTTTTTGTGAGCTGACTAATCCCTTCCAGGACAGTGTAGTGGAAGTGCTTGTTCATAACAGATTTATTTTTGATGGCAAAGAACTGGCAGTAGTGACCCAGCTTAACAAAAATTGTCAAGCCACTTGGATCTTCCAAGAAGATATTGCCAGCATGGCGTGGGTGAAATATTGAGGTTTCTTTTTTTCCCTTTCTGTCTGTTTGTGCAATAATGGTACCAGGCATTGGCCAAAAATACAGGGAATTTTACAGACAAATCACCGAAGCCAGAGCAATCTCTGCTGAAAAAAAAAAAAATTGCTGTTCTGCTGCCTAGATTTAGGGGGGAGAACAAAGCTCTAGAAAATGATCTGTGAATCATACTAACCCAGATCTTCTACCAGCAGTATTTGCAGGGCTGACTAACGCCATGTGCAGATGTCAGGCTTTCTGGGTGCACAGCCAGCTGAGCTGCTCATTGAGGTTCCTTCTCTGCATGCAGACCCCGCAGCAGTGACTCAGCCTGCCCACATCATGTGCTGATTGTGCAGTCAGGTCTCCATCCAGCTCCCCTGGCAGATGACCCAACTGAGTCAGCCACAGCAGGCAGGTGTTTGCATTCCTTTGCCTCTGCCCGTGATTGCTCCAGGTGGAAGTGGAGTTATTTTTGAGAGCAAAACAGTATTTCTTAATCCTATGCTAGCCTAGCACCTGTATGAGCTGTGTGTGGCAGTGTAGGGGTGCTCTTCTCTGAGATGAGTAATCAGTGTCTTGCTCAGATTACAGGAAATAGGAAGAACCTTTCATGTGCTACACTTTGTTAGTGGTTTGTTTTTTTTTTTAATATCAAAGCTGAAGGAGCCATTTTCTTTCTTTTTCTTTGTTTTCTATAGCTCAGCTCCTTCTTCTGGAGCTTTCTGCTTGCTTTCTGCTGAGAGCAGTTATGGGCCTGGTGTCCTGCAAAGTCAAAGAGGAAAGAAGTACCATGAATCTGCTCTGCACTGCCAAACTGAGAGAGTGCTGATGGTCTCAGATATCTTGAATGTATTTGGGTTACTGATGGTGTCCCAACAGAAATGTTTTCCCTTGATGCCCAGTGGTGCAGCAGCTGATACGTGTTGAATAACAGAAGATGGTTGGCAGGGTTGTTCATGTATTAAACCTCTGCTGGTAGCCAGCAGTGTCCACAGGAGAGCTCGTGTCTGGGCTGAGGGCATTGGCTGCTGTGTTGTGCTCTGTGCTGGTTTGGGACACTGACTTTGCACTGTGTTCTGACTGGTTCTGTATTATGATTAACAGGATGCTTGGCCACATACCTGCTTCTCCCTTCTCTGCTCTCAGTGGCCCAAACTGAGACATTCTGACAGGTGAAGTTTTTCTTTTAGCTCCAACAAAAGGCAGGAGCCTCCAAAGACTCCGACCACCCCCAAAATCACCACCTTCCCTCCGGCCCCCATCACCTGCGACGCTGTGCGCAACAAATGCAGGGAGATGCTGACAGCAGCTCTGCAGGCTGATGGTAAGTGCTGGGGGAAGCCCTACATTGCCCTAAGTGCTTCACAGCTCCTGGACCATTCTGACAGAGACTGTCAGTGCCAGCTCAGCTTAGACACACTGTTCTGGAGCAGCCTTGTCAAAGGATTATTGCCAGCAGCTCAGTCTAGCCACTGGTCACCCCTTTGATGAACTGGCCACTGTTGCAGCATTTTCAGACACTTGCACAGGGGCCTGGCTTGAGCTGGAGGCACGACAATGTGTCAAGCAATGGCTGTTAAGAACAAGGGGTTTGTCACACAGGGTTACTTGGGGTTTTCTGCTCTGCAACATGGGGTGTACTGTGCAGAAGTTTAATCTTTCAGGTGTGCAGGGATTTGCTTCACTTTCTAGATCTTTTCTGATTGTGGTAAAGTGAAGCTGTCTTCCCTGTCACCCTTGGGGCACAAAGTGAAGCTGTAACTCAGTACATGGACTTTGCAGAAATGGTGCTTATGCCAGTCAGTCTGCTGTCAGACTCTGCTGCCTTTGCAGACAGGAGCTCCTTAAATATCGTGGTTTTCTGGATCTGGGGTGGAACAGATCCCTCTTGCATTCAGACTGTGCCATCTCAAGTGAGAGGCAACTGCAGGTGCTGAGTATGTCTGGAAGTTGGAGCATCTGGTTGTGTCCACATTGCAGATCCCTTTAAAAAATTGGGGTCTAAGCACTGCAGAGTCTTATTAATTTGGAGCTAATGTAGATGACAGATGGAGAAGTTCATGAGGTCTTTGTTTCTAGCCTTCCTGTGCATATGTTTATATGCTGCATTAAATGCTTTGCACAGCTCTTAGAAAAACCCTTTTCATCTGAAATCTTGAAGAGAGTTCCCTTGAGCCTTCCCTAAGCTCAGCTGTGCCCTGCCTTCCCATGGCAGTTATGCACTCTGTGTGATGCTGTTTAACTGCTATGTGGGAGAAGAGGGGAGGAGCAGACAGTCCTGAGGTGAGATGAGAAAGGAAGGCTTGATCCTGATGCTGCACATCTCCAGGCCCTCCTAAATGGTTGGTCTGAGTAGAGTTACTTCTCATTGAGGTGAATATCTGATGAAACTCAATTCCTGCCTATATGTGTTTGATCTCAATGATATGAAAAATATATTGGAAAGTGAAGTTTTTGGGCCAAGGCTGTTGTTAGCTTTGTCTCATGCAGTCCATATCCTAGAGAGTCACTGGGCACAGACTGGCTGGATTAATCTATTTCCATCACTGCCCTTTTCCAAAGGGTCAGAGAATAGCAAGAGCAAAGGCCAAGATGCTATTTGATGGGAAGAGCATGTGAATCAAACCAGCAAACTGTCCAGATCTGTAGCTCAGAAATACTGAGCCTGGGGAGCCCTGGCTTGGTTGGAAGAACTGAGCTGGTGTTTCTGCTGTCTTACAGACGACTACATCGCCATTGGTGCCGACTGCGAGCACATAGCAGCCCAGATTGAAGAGTATATCCTTGCTGTACAGTGCTGCCTCCAGGGCCTGCATGCCTCCAGCAGTGAAATCCATGTGCTCAAAGGAAAAACGGGACTGTCTGTGCATAAATGTTCTGCTGCAGCTTGTCAGGGTTCTGGGTGTGGTTCCAGCTCCTTTTGGCTGAGTCCTGGGTCACTAAGGAGCTACCAGTGTGGAGCTGGGAGCTCAGAGACTGTAATCCCTAGTTTGTCCTTCCCATCAGAGTGCTGTTTCCTGCTTTTGATTCTACTTCCAAATACGTGCAGCTTCCCTGTGCTCCCTGTTGAGTCGAGTGTGCTGATCTAGACAAAAGCAATGGAAAGGATGGAGCAACGAGGATCAAGTTCCATGTTGATGTGAGATAAGCCTGATGTGAGGAGTTTGCTTGGTTTGGGAACTGTGAGGTTGGAGGTGCAGCTGGGCTCTCTTAGTGGAGGGGTTTGTGGCTGCCTTGCTGAGAGAAAGGGGAGGTTGTATAACCTGAGCATAGCTGAATATTTCCAGCACAGTGAAAAAGCCCAAGCTGGAAGCCCCTGGACTTTGGGATTGTATAAAGCTACTCTCAAATCCAGCACTGACCTCCCAGAGCAGATACTGCTGTTGGGTCCCAGCACCTCCATCCTGGCAGCGGGTGACAATCCCTCCTCTTCACGGGTGGCTGGGAAGTTCTTGATGCCTCTGGGTTGGTTGCAGGCTCCTTGACTGCCCTTACGCATCTACCAGGATGTCAAGAACACCGACATGAAATACAAAAACCGCGTGAGGAGCCGCATCTCCAACCTGAAGGACTCCAAAAATCCTGAGCTGAAAAAGAACGTGCTGTGTGGGGCCATCACCCCCGAGCAGATCGCAGTGATGACCTCGGAGGTGAGGGAGCCTGAGGAGCAGGGTTTGCTTCTTACAGGGCACGTGTCCTAAGGCTTGGCTGGGCTGCTGCCAGGGTTGCAGTTTTCTCAGTAGCTGCTGCCAGAGTGCATGGAGTGAGCTTGCAATGGGGTTTGTAGTGTGGAGAGTGGTTTGTTGGCCCTTCACATCATCCTAGGGCCCTTGGTATGAACCAGAAACCAGAATTGGAACAGGCTTTCTATCTTAATGCCCATCTGTCAGGCTGCCTTGTCCTCCAGTTGGCTGTTTCCACTCTAGTGGGTGTGGTGGTAAAACTGGGCAGATGTGATTTTATTGCCTTTTTTTTTTTTTTGTAAAGGAAATGGCCAGTAATGAGCTGAAAGAGATCAGGAAAGCCATGACAAAAGAAGCAATCCGGGAGCATCAGATGGCCAAGACAGGAGGGACACAGACTGACCTCTTCACCTGTGGGAAATGCAAGAAGAAGAACTGCACCTACACCCAGGTTGGTTTTCCTGCTCCTGTCCTGGCCTCTGCACAGGACATGATCTGTCACGGTCACGAGCTCACACTGCTCCATGACAGGCCCTGCAGCACAGCCCAAATTTTGCTACTGGTGGATAGAAAACACTCGAGGCAGTCTAAAATGTACTTTTGCAAGTGTTTCTGTGAGCCTGTGTAACTTTTTGGCTCAGTTGTACAAGAGCAGGAGTTGTGCAGCACTGAGGAAGCTTTCAAAAGTTCAGCAGTGCTCTACACTGAAAGCAGGTCCTAGGAATGCTGGGATTCAGACAATAAAGGAGTGGGTAGTGTAGAGGAGAGGCTGCAGAAACTGAATCAGACATGTTGATGGTATTAAAAGTACAAATTAAGAATATAGATAACCTGCAGCTGGATAAGTTCCAACTTTTTAAAAATCAGATAACATGAAATGGGTGAAACAAAAGGAATAAATGAAACTGTAATGTGAGCAGACAGGATTTTTCTTCCCCATGACCAGCTGCTGGAAGCCTTGTGCATTACCAGTGCTTTTTAGCTCCCATGTTCGTGCCAGGCATCTGGAGATAAATGTGCCTTTGCTGTGAGTCAGTGGTTTAGAATGTGCAGATACCCAAAAACGCACCAGCAGCCACCAGATTGCTGCTGAGTGACTGCGCACAAACTGCGTGTGCAAGTGCCGGGTGAGACTCCTGCATCTGCTTGGACTTGACATACAAACACATGGACAGAGAAGGAGATTCAGGAATCTGACCAGGGAGTTTCCTTTGGCTCAGCAGCAGCCTTGCATCCCACAGGCTGGCTCAGGCAAGAAGCCTCACTCTGTCAGTGCTCCCAGTAAGCATTCCTGGGCTGTCCCAGCACATGGCACTGTCTCCACCTGTGGAGGACTGGAGTTTGACTGCCTGGAATTTAAGCAGGAGACAGCAGTGTCTTCTGAATAGAAATATCAGGAGGTTTTCTGTATTTTGATTTGTTTTCTAGTGCAATCACTAGTGGGTGATGAGATGTAAACTCTCAAGTAGATGAACTGGCATTTACGAGCATGTTGGAAGCAGACAGTAAAGGGGGAGAATCACAGAATTTAGCTATCCAGCATTCTTGCAAAAATGGTTAATTTGCATAACGCAAATACCGTGACTCTTGCACATTGGTAATTACACACATAGATCACCATAATCACCCCTTGGCACATTTCTGCCTGACTAGTGTGGGGAGTTACCAGTATTTTCAGTCTAGATCTGCCTTGTGGTATTCAAATGTCACAAAAATCTGGTCTCTAGTAAAGTATGTGTTTCTGGCAAGAGCCAGTCAGAGGCAGCAATCACATCTGGGTTAAATATCAGAGTTCCTTAATGGCTCAAACACAAACCAGACTGGAACCGTGCAGAACCTGGTAACCCAAAGTGTGTTCCTGTGAGGTGAGGATGTAGGACTGCTCTGTAAGTGGGAATGGCTTGAGTGCTTTTTTATGCTTTTGTGTGCTTGGGACTGAGGGGTTTGTCATGGCAATGCTGGCCACAGCCCTTTCTGGGGGACAGTTTGGGGAGGGATTTGCTGTGGGAATGTCCACCTCCAGAGTCACCTGCAAGAAATGGGCAGCAGATTGAATGAGGAGGGAAAATACGCTGTCCCAAAACTTGTCACTGAGGTAATGTCAGGCTGAAGAGGGCCATGATGTGTTGTGTGTGTGTGTACTGTGTGTAACACAACTACCAGACATACTGTACTGGAAAGCTCCTTTTGCTGTCCCATTGATTTTGAGCCCAGCACGAATCCCTGGAGGCTGGAGGGACAGGGCCATGTCCTATGCTCAGCTGTCACCTCCCTTGTGTCCCCCCCAGGTGCAGACCCGCAGCTCCGATGAGCCCATGACCACCTTCGTCGTGTGCAATGAGTGTGGGAATCGCTGGAAGGTAGCGCACCAGGGCTATTACTGGCACTGAGGGCTGTTGGGGTGGCTGCACACACCATGCTGCAGGCACTTGGCTGCTGCTCAGAGGTGCTTGCCAAACCCTCACTGGCTCTAGAGAGTGATCTTCCCCCCCAGCACAGAGGCAAGAGCTTCTGGGTTCATCCCTGCAGACCAGCTGGGGTCAAGTCTCACTTCCACATTCCCACTTTCCCTTCTCTCTCCTCATATCCCTTCTTCCATAACCTGCTTTACAGTGCTTTCCATGCTGCCTCTGCCCTCTGAGGGATAGTGGTGATGATGTTCAGGATTTCAAAACTGCTCTTTCGTGTTGAGCACAGAGCTCAGGGGTGAGCAGAAATCTCCTGGTCAGTGGCGAGCAGAAATGATGCCACTACAAAGTGCCAAAGAGCCTCAGCAAGAGATTCACATGGGAGCTCCCTTTGGCTCCTGCTTCTGAGAACCCCCAAGCCCTTGCCAGCTTCTGAAACACCCACACCTGGATCCTTACCTTCTTCTGCAGCTCCCCTTGGCAGTGAGGTTTCTAATTGGGGTTTAAACTCCCTTCTCTTGCAGTTCTGCTGACATGTGCCATGGCCTGAGAGCGGCAGCCAAACGCAGACCTGAGCGCAGCCTCCACACGCCGGCTCCCACGGCAGTTGTGTTTTGTGTCCCAGTGAGTTTGCATTGTCACACGCTGAGAGCAGCAGCGGGGAGGCCTGGGCCTCGGAGAGAGCCACAGCCCTGGGCTGACAGGTTGGCAGGAGAGCTCACTAAACACACCCAGTCATTACTTTCTCATCTAAGCGAGTACGGTCACTTTCTCTTCAAAACTAATATTAAACATTTTTGTCAGTTTCTGACTTTTATTTCAACTGTGTGTGCAGCACTTTGTTTTTCCAGCATGGGAACTTGACAGACGGTCAATGTCCAGGTGGCTGGGGACTGAATAATGCCTGGAGCAGCAGAAAGTGACATGTGACTTGCAGGCACACCCTTGGTGTGTGAAGGCTTGTTTCTGTCACCTCATGGAATCTCAACCACTGGGCCAAGGCCTGGGGCAGCTGAGTGGGCAGTACTGGTAACGGGACACAGTTTTTGGGACAGAGATCAGATGTTGCTTTCCATCTTGGCAGCATTCACTGGATTTTGCACTGATTCCTTGGCATCTTGAGCCTTTAAATGCCAACAGTATTGGCTGCTGCAAAGATAAGAATGTACTGCCCAGGTTGTAACAGACCGAAAGCAGGGTGACACCAGCCATAGAAAATCCCACCCCAAACTGTTCAGAGGGAGTCCCAGGCACTTTCCTGTTTGTGCTCTGCTTGTAGCTTGACAGCTGAAAAACAGCCTGGAGTTTCAGAGGGGCTTGCTGGAGAGGCTCAGGAGAAGGGAAAATGCTGCAAATACAGGAAATTTTCCAGAGGCTTGGATCTGGACAAGGTAAGGGCTAGAGGGATGGGTGGGAGCTGTTAGCACTTAGCTGTAGAAGGGGAGGAGGTTTGAAGTGAGCTCAGAGCTGGTTCTTGGAAGGGGTCAGATAAGGAAAGGAGCCTGTAGCAAAGCTAGCCCCAGATGTGCAGATGTGACCCTGTGAAGGAGACCTGCAGAATCAGGCTCCTTCTGGGAGCTAACTAAAACCTGGTGGGGAAATTCCATCTGAGCTCACAACAGCTTTCAGCCAGACTTAAAATCCCTCTTTTTTCCTTTTCATAGCCTTTAACTGGGGTGATGCAGCATGTGGGGGACCCCAGCAAGGTCTGTGGGTCTGAGGCTGCCCAGGAGCAGTGCTGTGCCCTCCAGCTCCTGTGCTGACAGGCAGGGCCGGAGCATTTGCAGTCACATCTCTCATGGCATGGCTTCCCTCTTCCAGAATGAAAAACAAGTATTTCCACTGGCTTCCCAGCATGCCAGACAGCAGACATTGAGCAGAGACCTCGGAGATGTTTGGAGAGGAGTAAGCAGCCACATGAAAGCAGCGGAAAACGTGCTCCCAGCCCCTTTGAGGGCTGTGCTGCTCCGGAGGCAGGGATCCCACCAGCATCCTTCGCTCAGGGCTTTCACTTTACAGGGTGCAGCCAAGTCTCCCAAGAAGGAAAACATTCAAAGACGCTGACAACTCCTTGAAGCCTCACGAGTCTTGTGGTGAATGGGATTATTCAAGCCAGGCTTGGGAGGGAGCAGTGTCCTCGCAGTGATGCTGAAAAAAAAGCTTCAGGATCTGAAACCCACGCTGACCACAGCACTGGCTCGTGCACTGGGAAAGGGAGCCAGCTCTTTACCAGTGCTTCTTGCCTTTCTTCTTGTGTTCTTGTGAGGAGAGGAGCTGAGCTTGTGTACAGCCTTCTGACAATCCTGAATTGGGTACCAAGAGTCCCAAGAGTTTGGGAAAGGCACCATGTCATTTTACAGTGACATTTTCTGGGATAACACCAAGGAGAGCCAGGGAGGGGAAGTACTCTGGATAAAGAGGTGTTTCAGAAGTAAAGATTTGCTAGTAAGGTGTTTAAAAGGGATTGGGAGCAAGAGAAAAACTAGATTATCTCATGGCAGTGGGGTCTTCCCTATGCTGAGTCCTCTGTGGTATGTGGAGGGGCTCTGACCCCCTGCCCTGCTCTTGGACAGCTTGAAGGATGTTCAACCTCCAACCCTCAGGCTGGGGCCACATTTGAGAGTATTTCTCTTACTCACAGAATAGACCCAGAGCTAAAACTCCCCCTGTGCAGGGTGGGGATGCTGTAAGGGTGCAGACTGGGAGAAAACCTGCCAGTAATAACAATACCAACATTCCTAATAAACCATTACTGGTCTCTCTCAAAAATACATTTTTTTGAACTGTATTTCCAGCTTGGCAAAGAAAACTAAATTTACTGACATGAATTTCCACACAGTCATGCCATGAGGAAGGAAGGAACAAAACCAAAACAAAACAAAAAAGCTGAAGGAATTGGTTTGTTTAAAAAATATGTTCAATAAAAACCACTTTTTTTTCTTTTGGAAGGGCTGAAGAGAGGAGGGGAAGGGGTGGATAAATAAGAAACTGCTGTGGTGGATCAGGAAAAGCAAAGACTGGCAGCAAAACCCCTGTGTTGGCTTTGTTTCAGTGTGAAGGGCAGGGACAGACATGTTTTAATCCTGGATACTGAGCCTTCTGTAAATCATTCCTTGTACTGTGCAAAAACATGGGAAATTTTGTATCCTCCTTGTGACACTTCCCATCCCATGTGGAGCCCAGGTCCCTGCTCAGGAAGGGATCAGGGCAGAGCCCTGGGCCTCTCCCTGCTGGCAGGGCAGGGCTGGGTGAGCTGGGAGCTCTCATGCAGGAGTCCTGGAGCCTGTGGGTTCTGCAGGAGGGCAAATAACACCTGCACAGGTGTTTTCCCCCTCCCTGAGGTCCATGAACCAAGGATGGAAGATGGATTTGGGGTGACAGTGTGTGGTGTCCTGGGGCCAAAGCAGTGCTGATGTGTCATGAGGACTGGCAGGGGAGGCAGCTGTAAGACACCCCCTGCCCACACCCCAAGCACATCCCCATGGTCCCTTCTGGGACCTCAGAGCTCTGCTCTCTGCTCCATCCAGATCCACTGGGAATACAAACAGGCTCTAGCACCACCCCCCTGCCCTTCGGGCCACCTCAGACAGCTGGAGCGGGGTAAACCTGACAAGTTTTTTTATGTACAGAGATGCTCGTCAACCCCCCCTCCCGCACCTCATGTCCCCCAGTAAAAGCCAACCAAAAGAGCATTTAAAATTAAAAAAGAAACAAACCCAAACCAACAACAATCGACCTCCCCCCTCACCTCAAAAAACCCCCAACCCACTCGGGATAAAGTGACCTCTTCCAAACAGGGTGTGGGGAGAGCCAGGCCCCGGGCGCTGTCCTGTGCTCCCCCAGTTCGCTCTGGCCAGTACTGGGGACAGGGCAGGGGAATCAGTAGTATGAGCTGGCCCAAGCTGTGTCCTGGGGACAGTCCTGGAGTGTGGCCCAGACACCGGGGTGACAGTTCATAGGTAAAAAGCTAAAAACTTGGTGAGGTCTGGCAAGGAGGGCGGCAGAGGGGAGGAGGCACCGACCGCCCCTTGCCACCATGTCCCCACTGGTGTCCCCACAGCTAGTGGGTGCCCTTAGGACTCCGAGGAGGAGTGGGAGACGGTCTGGAGCAGCGATTTGTAAATGGCAGAGTTCAGGAAGCGGGGGTAGGAGTCTCTGTGCATCAGCGTGTAGATCTGGAGCTGTGCGTCGTCGAAGGTGTGTGAGGACGGCTCCTGCATCTTCCGGTTGATGACCTCCCGCACCCGCGAGTCCAGGCTCACCTGGGAGGCACGGAGAGAAAGTGGGGGCTGGGGGACACCCAAGGACAAGCTCCTGGCCCAGCACCCATCCCTGCACCTCCTCTCACGGGAGATTGGGTAACAATGCAGCACCAGATGTGGGGAGAGCACAACGTGCTCCCTACCAGAAAATATTGACACTGGAGCCCTGGTGGCTGGGGAGGGTTTCAGGGAGGAGTGGGGATCTCTCGGAGTCCCCTCTGTGTCCCCCAGCTGCGCACAGGGAGGTGGGTTGGGGTGGTCCCGCCCTGGGTACCCCCACTCCGGGGATGCTGCAGGCCGGGATGCAGCATTTTCTCGGCCCGCTGGTGCCCTCGTGAGGTCTCGGCCCTGCAGCACAACCCAGCCCGCGGTCCCGCTGCCAGCAGCGTCCCGGGGGTTTTGGGGGGCTGCATATCCCCTTCCCATCCCCATTACCCTGTCAAACTCATCCCCAAACTGTCACAGGGCTCTGGTGGCCGCTGTAACTGAGCCTTCTCCCCAAGAATCTTCCCCAGCCACATTTTAGCCTGTGCCCTCCCCTCAAAGGCTCTGCCTCCTACCTCCTTGGGAGAGAGGATGGAGATGTAATCCTCGTAGATCATCCTGGCCTTCTCGTCGATGGTGTGCTTGTTGCACTCGGTTTTGAGCTCCTCACATGCCAGCCAGAAGAGCATGTTCTCCTCGCTGTACTCAGTCCGCAAAAACTCCCGGAAGACGTTGCGCCCCGCCGGGCTCTTCATCAGCTTGTCAAAGGACTGTGCCCAGCCCTGCACCTCCTCCGGCGTGGGTTTGGCACTGACAGGTCCACAGGAAGGCAAGGGGATGGTGTTACAGCCAGCCAGGGATCCCACTGTGTCCCTCCTGCTCAACCCTGTTTCCATCCTAGAGGAACTGTGCCCAACCGCTTCCCCCGTGCTCATGATGAGGCTGTTCCTGCTCAGGCTCCGGTGGTAAGGAGCTTTCAGAGGTCACACGTGGGGTCTGTCCTGGCTCTGCTCAGCCAGGCTGGAGTATGGCCTTGCTTTGGGCTAGATTTCCCAAACTGGGTTGTATTTTGGTGCTGGCTCTGCACAAATCCCAACAAGAGGAAAAGCCCTTTGGTGGAGAGGCAGCTCTGACCCAGGAGAGACTGACATGGGTCCATCACTCCTCTCAGCTGGGGAGGGAGAGGGAGGGAGGCTGTTGCCCGGCAAATGCTCAGCACCTGCTCAAGCAGGCCAGGTACACTCATTATTCATGGATAATTAGCACATCTAACCCTAACCCGACTGTGCCAGGCACTGCACAGAGCCCCCATGGCTGGGTGTCACACTTGTCACTCAGGGAATGGGTGCTTGGTGTCGAGCATTCCTGGAGTGGGGTGTTGGCCCGTTCTGCTTCTTCCTCAGTGGACACGGACACTGCTGCTGCTTCCACTTCAGTGCTGAAACCCCCCGCGAATGGCCTGTCCCCTCCTCTCCCTGTGGCTGCTCTTCTGTTTAAATGGCAGAATGAGGTCTGAAATCTGCTGAGGTTCTTCCATGCCTCAGTTTCCCTTTGCAATGGGCCCAAGGGCAGAATCACAGTAGGATTCAGCCTGTGGCTCCAGGCTACCTGTTTCTTGGTGAGAACTGGGGATGAGCTGCTGGACACATAACCAGGAACCTCTAAGCCCTGGTGTCCTGATCCTCTGCCTGCTGTGTACCCCAAGAGCAGAACACAGGTCCGTCCCTGCCCCACTCTGCACTGCTCATGCACTCACCACGCTTCACAGTTTGGGATGGTCTCCAGTTTGGTCTCCCGGGATGCCCTCCATGCTCGCTCTCGGTCCTCGTTCCTAACAGGGAGACAGAAAGGTAGTCAGGGGCATTGGGGGCACATGCAGACCCCACCTTGACCCATGACCACTGAATCTCCTCTGTGGGCATCAGCACCCCCACCCATGCCTTCCTCTCACCCACTGCCCTGGTGGCACCCTGGTTCCCTCATGCAGTTTTGCTGTCACCATGTGAGGGTGTCCCTGTGGTGTCCCTGTGCTCGGGCACTGCCGTGGCCCTGGTCCCGCTCCACCACTCAGGCTGTGTGCCAGGGCCATGTGCCAGGGATGTGTGCCAGGACTGAGCTGAGCTGGAGTGGCCACAGCAGCCGGCAGAGGTCAGTGCTGGATCGGCCCAAGGCAGAACTGTTGTGTTCACAACAACTGTGAGCTGTTGTGTCATGAATAATCACCAATAAATAAACAAGCATTTATTGGTGATGTGCCAGCACCGGTCCGGCCCAGAGGCAGACAGTGGGATAGTTGGGGCTTGGGAATGCGGTGTTCCCTGTCCCTGTGTCCCCTTGTCCCTGGGGGTGCTGGTGGCACAAGTGGAGAGCAGCCATCAGCCAGCTTCCCCTGGGCCCTTGAATTTCCGTGCCCAGCAGTGACCGCAGCCCTTCCTGCTTGCGACACTGTCCCTCGCTGCTCGCACAGCACTGGCTGTACAAACCTCTGCCCCAGCGTGGGCAGCTGGGGTGGGCAAAGCGTGGGCACGTCCCTGCCTGTGCCACCCCCAGGGCTCACTGCCGGCCATGCCTGAGCCCCACTCAGCAACCAGCACCGCTTGCTCCAGGAACAGGAGACAGGAGGGATATCTGTCCCATCTCTGGCATTTCTGCTCTAGCTCTGCTCGCAGGCTCTTGCAGAGATGAAGGAGAGACACAGGGAATGCCACCAAGCCTAGGGCAGTGGCTAGGAGGGAGATGCACGGGGCTCAGCTCCAGGGTTTTTTGCTCCTCCAAGCTTGCTGCTCTTGGTGGCTGTAAAGACCAAAGGTGCTGCAAAGCCAGAGGCATCAGCAATCTCTGAACGAGCAGATGCTGAGGAGGAAGAGCAGATGGGCTCTCCAGAATCTGGGCTATCCAGAGAATAAGGAGCTGGAGATCCTCAGTAAGGACAGGAGATACAGATGGAGGCAAGCAGCTGGTTCCATCCTTGGCTTTGGGCAGTGCTGGGAGGGCAGGGCTGGACTCTGTGCCCGCTGCTCCAAGGCAGAACTTCCCAGAAGGCTCATATGGACCGGGGTCATCCTTCCCTGGAGACCATCAGGGCAGCACTGGGGTGTCTCACTGCTGCCTCCTGCTCTATGTATCCTAAGAGATTTGCCTTGTGAACAGGAGTCACAGTGCACCCAGTCTACGACCTGCCCTGCCTATGGGATGATGAGGTGGGTGGGTGGTGCTCGCTGCCCCTGCAGGAGGCAGGGCCAGGTGGGCAGTGGGACGTACCATGAGCAGCTGCAGCAGCAGCACCAGCAGAAGCAGCAGGCGTTGGGGCGGTGGTTGCTGGCGGGTTGCACCGTTGTCGGAGAAGTCTCATGCCGGGACATCGGAAGGGGTGACTCTGTGGACGCGGGTCCTGCGTACTGAAAGGCACGAGGGTGGAGAGGGTCAGGGAGCTGCCAGTGATCATCCCCCACCTTGAGATAGAGGAGCAATCCCTGTGCAGTGACCTGCTGTGATTTAGTTTTGGCTCCTGCTTGCCACCCTGGCCCCCCGGCCGCTCGCCCCTCACCTGCGTCCCAGCCTCATACACGGTGGACGGGGTTGGGTCGTGCTTCAGGGGCTGTTCTGCCGCTCTCAGCTCCTCCCAGCCCGCGGGTGAGCTGTGAGACCCCCTGGCTAAAGTCCCTGCCACCTCCTGGATGGAGCCTGTGGGGAGGGAGAGGAGTGGCACCACGTTACTGCACAGAACCCCCGGCTCCAAGCGGCTCCGGGGGCTGCTTAGTGCTGGGGAAAGCCCTGGGCAGGTGGCCAGCGAGGGCAGGGCAGCAGGCAGAAAGTGCAAGAAAAGGAAGTGAGAAGGAAAGTAGAAGAGGAAATGCATTGGGACATACTCTGCCAGCCCCCTGCTTTGCCTGGGATCCCATCCCACACTTTGGGGATGCTGTGGGGCTCACTGCAGGCAGCAGAGGGGCTTGGTAGGGTGAGGGGCTCAGTGCTGGCCCTACACACCCCTGGCCATGCCCTGGGCCATGAGGAAGAGTGGCTGAAATCCCTAGAGTCTTCAGGGAAGGGATGGGGAAGTTGGAGCTGCTCCAGAGCATCATGTGAGTGGAAGGAAACAGGGTGGTGGTGGTGAGTTTTCACAGCTCCTGGTGCTAAACCAAACCTCGTCCCATGCCACCTGCCTGTCCCTGCCAGCACCACTGGCTCAGCCTGGAGCAAGGATGCTCCTGGGTAGGAGAGATGCTGGGTGCTGGGCTCAGCATGGGCAGTGGTTATGTCAGGCCACAGCTGCCTCAACCTCCCTGTGCCTTGCCAAGGGCGATGGGCAGCAATCACGGTCCTTCCCCTGCCAGGAGGAAGGAATGGGAGCAGAGGCAGCAGGTAGGGAGAGCCCCTGGAGATCTCAGCCTCAGCATCCCCACCTTGAGCAGCCCCAGGTCTCATCATCTCAGGTCTGAGTCTTGCTGTGGACTCAGCAAAGGGACAGAGCAAGGGTGTGGGATGCAGCTGGGGACAGAGCCATCCCCAGAGCCCTCCATGAGCCCTGGGGGTAGAGCCCCCCTGTTCCCAGCACAGCCATCACCCAGCAGTGCTTTCCTGGGCCCTCACAAATGCTCCCACAGTCCCAGTGCTCCCACAGGAACGAAAAAGGAGAGAGTCTATGTTTCATTCCCAATTGTCCCTATTTATAGCCCCAAGTGCTGGCAGGACAGCTGTGACCTTGTCACCTGGTTCAGCAGCTCTGCTCCGTCTCGCACCGTGCTGCCTTCGGGTCCACTTAACCCCCCATTTTTCCTTTTTCTTTGCTTCCTCTGACCATTTTCCACTCCCAGCACCCTTCTTTCCACTGCCCACCCACATCCCACTGCTCATCCCATGGCACCCAGCACTGCCGAGGGCTGCGGCACCAACAACAGGAACTGGGGTCGAGGCTGTGGGAACAGAGTGAGCAGGAGGACAACCTGAAGTCTGGGAAAACCCTGCTCCCTCCCAGCTCAGCCTGGCTCTGCCACAGCCCTGGGCTATGGAATTGTTGGACTGGGGGTGACTGAGGGACTGGGATGTGGGGACAGCATGTGGCTTTGCTCTGTGGGGACCTCTGTCCAGGTACTTTGCTTTGCTTCCTGGCCAGAGCTGACCCACAAATGGCTGAGCCAACACACCCTGGAGAGGCAGCAGGAGAGGGTGGCATCCCCTGGCAGGAGCATCCCCTTCCCAACCCAAGGGGTGAGTTCAGCACCTGGCCAGGAGCAGGATCAGGTTGCTGCCCACCCTGGGTGCTGTGGGACACACCCAGGGCCATTCTGGAGGAGTGTGCTGTGCCATGGGGAACAGGGAGAAAGGAACTGTGGGCCTGCACAGGGGCCACAGGGAGCTTGTCTGACAGCACCAAGAGGTGATGCTGGTGTGATCCTCACTGGCACCAAAAAGCAACCTCAGCACATCTGGATTGGCACCAAAAGGCAATGCCAGCACACTCTGATGGACACTGAAGGGCACTGCCATCATGGTCTGGATTTGCAGGGATGATTTCCCAGCACTGTGCCCCCCTTAATGCCCCTGCCACCCCCACCTCCCCATGATAGCAGGGACTGGGTGCCATGGTGTCACCAGCTGCCCCAGTGCCAGGCCCTGCCATGGGGCTGCTGAGGCCTGAGGATAGGGAAGTGCTGGAGGGAAGGCGAGGGCGTGCGCTTGAGGCTGCAGAAAGAGGAAGGACGACAAAGGGGACATTTCCCCACAGAGAGAAGAGACGCTCCAAAAGCCACCCTCCCTGAGCTCCCCAAGCCCCCTGTGAGTCTGGGAGTCCCCGTGTGCGGGGTGTCCCTGGGCTGTGCCAGGTGCCATCGCATGCCCATGATGTCCCCATGATGTCTGGCACCACACTGTCCTCTTGCCAAATGGAGTGGGGACTCTCCATGCAACTGGACAAGATAAGCTCTCCCCAAAATCACTTTTAAAGGGGAACCTCTCCTTCTACCAGGCCTTGCTGAGATGTTGGCTGGGCCCATCCCACACGCCTGCACATGAAGCTCCTTGTGCCCTGCTCACCCTGGGCAAAGCAGGCTCCCCCACTTCTGCAGCATGGGGCACAAACCAGCACCCACTTCAGTGCAGGGGCATTCCCAGCACAACCTGTGCTGCCCCCCGACGTGCCCACCGACCCTGTGCTGTGCGTGCTGGGAGGACTAGGGGGTGTGGGAGCAGCTCCTGTGGTGTGTCCGTACCTGCAGCCTGGCCATCGTGCCAGCCAGGGTGACCCCGGCCGGCTCAGGGGGCGCGCGGCATCACCAGGAACGCCGGCTCTGCGGGCAGGGAGGTGGGGGAGAAAAGAAGAGAGAAAGAGAAAAGAAAAGCGGCTGAACACATCCTCTAACAGGAAAGGGAGTGGTAAGGGAAGTGGCAAAGTCAACCGAAGAGTTCAGGCCTTTTTTGGGAAAGCCCCAGCCCGGCCCAGACGCTGTCCTTGCTGCTCCATCACGGGGCCAGCTGCCCCATCGAGGGGCACACTGGGTCCCACCAGGGGCTGAGCCAGATCAGCCTCCTGCTTCCAGGAGGGCTGGATCCGGCAGCAGCTGCCAGCACGAGGGCTACCAAGATGGGGCTCCCCAGCTAGGACTGGCACTGATGGCAGCTTCTGAGATACAGCTCGGGCACGCTGGTGCTGGAGCAACCCCACGGCCAAGAGAGTGGCTCTGCCGAGAGTGACAGGCAGGATATGTCCCTGCAGGCTGCACCGAGGCCATCGGTAACCAGCCGAGGCCACTTAAAAGCGACAATGCTTTCTGCCACGCTGTGCTTCCGATGGCCCCGGGCTTCCAGCACTGCCCGCACGGCACAGCCACCGGCAGCGAGGTGGGCAGTGCGGGAAAGGGGCTGTGCTGAGGGTGGGCTGAGTCAGAGCCGCCGGCGGTGCCTCCCGGCAGCATCGCCCGTTCGAGGTGGGATGTGCCAGCCTGATGCACTGAGCGCAGCCCTGCTCCCTCGGCCAAGAGTGACTCACAAACAAAGTTGTTTGGTTTTTTGCCTCTTCAGGAAAAAAAAAAAAAAAAAA